>JASANN010000279.1:245333-641920 GCA_031762395.1 Calameuta pygmaea | reverse complement strand
GGCCCCCCCCCCCCCCCCCCCCCATGAACATCGGTGCCAGGGGGCTGCTTTGTAAGTTTAATTAGACGAATCGTGCGTTTCACTGGACAGCACGATTGCGCGAAGGAGGAACCGAATAACAGTAAAAAAAAAAAATAAGTATTTGGGGATCGCGTGACGTCTCCACGTCGACGAGTCGCCCTCGCTCCTTCGCGAATAACGTTTGTCACGTTGATCTTCTTAGGGGCCCAGTGTGACGCGCTGCGCAAAGTGCCCGCTGTAATGGTACTGGAGTCGGAGGGATGGAGGAAAAAGGAGGAGGAAAAAAAATCGAAAAAAAAATTGTTAACCCGAGGAGCGTGCAAATGTGCGAAAGGTTAATGGCGGCGCGGTGCGCAGCGCGATAATTAAAAGCCCGGAGTGAAGTCTAGACTCCTGCGGAGAACGACGATGAGGGAAAAAAAAAAGCGAAAAAATTGTTTTAAAAATATCCAAAAAAAAAATGAAAGAAATTTTTGAGATAAAGGGAAATCGAGAGATAATTGTGCGAATTTCGTAATGGTACTTTGGGACTTTTCGCGTCGACGATCGCGCGACTGAATTTATTGTCGAGTCTGGATTGATGGACCGATGTTTGTTTTTTTGATTTTCTTTTTTTTTTTATTTCTCAATACCGACGCTTCCGAACACAATGCAATTTTTTTCAAATCACTGGACGCGCTCGCTTAAACTCTTGTCCCAACGTTTTCCAATACGGTTTTCGATGCTTTGGATGGAAAAAAAATTGTAGAATTTTCTTTTTTTTTTGGCTCGTTAATGCGCGTCAATTCCGGCGTTACACTTTTCTCAGCGATACGCTCAGATCCGGGTGACGGGACTGACCCGCGCGAGCCTCGACTGCGACGCGTTAATTTGATTTGCTATCACGGTGACGTCATACGTTCATCTTTCATCCACTGTATTCCGTATGACTCGGTGACGCGTGAAATCCTCGCAGTTGCGGTCACAAACGGGGTTTCGTTCTCGAGCGGATCGTTGGGAATTGAAATTTTTGTCAAAAGGAAAAAAAAAAGAAAAAAATGAAAAAAAAACACGTCGCGCGTTACGCATGTAAAAATACGTGCCCCCTTATCGTATTACACATATGTAAATGAAAACGCACACACATGTACACTCTGTGCCACGCGCGATTATACGTACACACACACTTGCGATTTCTGATCTTTTTCTTTTCCACGTTTCTTGCCACTCTGTCGTCCCTTTATTTTTCTGTCTTTTCTTGAACTCCCAAATACGAATGAAAACTAGGTTTTAATTGTACGTTATCGTCAAGGCATGCACGCTACCGTGCAAAAACAATAGGGGGCAGAGTGTTTGTGCGTAGAGCGTAAAGCTGCTTAAGAGCGAATTGACAATTACGAGCGGAAGCAAGAAAGAAAACCGAAGGGAAGGAATAATAAAAGAAAAAAAAAAAAGAAAAAAAAGAGGAAGCGAAAATAAGAGATGTTCAATCTTCTTCTTCTTTTTTTTTTTGTACCAGGTAAACTATGTTTATTTCCAATTTGTAAAGATGGGCTTGGCCGACTTTTTTCGTCACGAAGTAGTATGTAACACTTTGCTTTTATTTGTCCTTGATCTCCGTTATTCGTCGACGAGCCCACTCTAACGTTAAACTTTTGTCCAAATTTTATTTTCACCGTGGAAAAGAACGCCGGTGCTTTCTTTCCTTTAATAAAATTCTGATTCAATACCACTGATAATTCCTCGTATGTTTCTCACTCTTCTTACGATTGCCCGCAGCGAATCCTGTCCTCTCGTCATCTTGTCCCGACCTTTCGGCAGCATCCAACGTGAGGTGGTACCTCCGGCCAGGAGAGAGAATGAAAAATAATGAAGATGCGAAAGTGATCAAGTTTTCAACGTAGCGACAGTGACGTCGTTGGACTATCAAGCGGAGAGTCGGTACGATGAAAACTCACGAGGGACGAGCGACGACGAAGAGAAATTGTCCTGCCGCTACGAATATCAAAGTTGCGATAAATTTTTTAACGTTGTCGCTCGCTAACGTTAATATTTTATCGTTCGGTTGAAAACGAACCGCGCTGCGGCGTCATTTCGCTGGCAATCTATGTAGAGGAAGTACCTATTGTCCGTTTCCTTGGGACAGTGAGACGCTCGTGGCTGAAAATCGCGTAGAGCCTTCTAGGTATTGATATTATATTACTAAAGGATCGTAAATGTCACTGCTATGCATACGCCGCGAGTTATTTTCTTTTAGATCGATCCGATCGATAGGTCATTAATGTTTCATGGTAAAATCATTGTTCTCGAGAACTCGGCACGAAAGTTCGAGAAGCGTTTAAATTTTACCCTCTAAGGTCTCCGTGCATTCAGCGTTTTAAGACTTGTCAGTGAGTAGCGTTCTTGCGATATTAATTGTACCTTGTATTATGGCAATCTCAATTAGCGTGGTAATTGGGTTGAAAATATTTAACATCGGTGCAATCTCGTCTTGCGAATGCTTAATTTATCTGGTTATCGCTGCGACGTTGAGACTCTCACGTGTTACAGCAGCGTCGACGAGGAAATCGATTTAATTATCCGTACACGGTAGCTTCGCTTGTCAAACTCTTTCGCGGCGTCGTGCTTCGCGAAGATGGAGCCACTTGACTCTGTCAGACACAGGACGCAGGGGGATACGTATTTAAAATTAATTCGCGAAAACTTGATAATTTCCTTCTTAAAAATCGATTTAATTATCTCTACGCGGTAGCTTCACTTGTCAAATTAGTTCGCAGTATCGTGGCTGAGTCGAGATGGAGCCACCTGACTCGTTCCGAGTCAAGCAGCCAGGGGATAGGAATTTGAAATTCTTTTTTTTTTTTTTACAAAATTTTATGCCATTCTACCTGTCGCTATTGAGTTTACTTTTCAAAATTATCACCGTTCGACCTCCGTGTTAGCTCGGAGGGTCGAACCGTCATAATTTCAGTGGAAATCGCTTATCACAATTCTTCCTAAGAACCAGGGGTTCAGGGGTCAGGCAGTTTTAGTGGGTATTAGTCCTTGTTTATGTAGGAGTTAGGGTTAAGCGGTAAAGTCAACGACTTTCGTGTTAAGGGTTAAGAGTTATAACTCCCACCGATACAAATAGCAACCAACGGGTCAATCGTCATAGATAATTGCGTGATCGATAACGGAAGGACTATTAAATTATCATGTCGCTCTTTGACAATTCGATATGATTTTTTGTTCGTGATATTAATCACAGAGTAATTAATTGGTTGTGTCGTTAATTTATCGGGAGCACGTGTCCTTGTGTTTGGTATCACAAAGGAATTTTCATATGCTCGATTATTGAACTGTCAAACGTCACGCGAAGCACCGACAAGTTCCAGTTCGTTGTCTGATCGATTTATCTATTCATGACGTTACATAAATCAACGTGATCGGCGTAATCACCATAACAGTTGAATTACGAGCGGACAATTATTCTTGGCATAAAAATGTAACCACGACGAGATCGTCGCGAGCTTACCGAACGTCGCTTCGAATTTGCATGTTGAATATCTCGTAACACTGAATACCCGTAATACCTTTAAGCATCATCGGGCTTCCGGTATTTAAACGAACGCACCAGGTACGTATTGTGTTTCCTGTGCATCCGAGCGTGCATAACCGGAGAAGCCCGGCGGTTAAATCGAAAGTTACTTTTGTAAATAGCAGAGAGAAAACTGGAATTCAAAGTAGCGGTATCAATCACCGATATCGCTTCGAGTATCGTTCTGTTAATTTCAACGCGTCAAGGGACGTCGACTGCCTGTATTACGGAATTGGTTTGCGAGAGGGACTGAAAGTGACAAATGAAATCATTGAGGTATCGATCGACATTCTCTGGTAACCGGGGAACCGCTTGTTCGTTATCATTATTATCTATGTAAAGCGTCCTCGAATTACACGAGCGAAAATCTCGGTCTTAAGTTCGACCGTGAACCTTTTTTTTTTTTTAATTACTGTTTTTGACTTTGGTACATGGCGTTTCTACGTGGACCCACGTACACGTGTAACGTACATACTGCATATTTTAGCGGTTCGATAATGAGTTATAAGGAAAATGGAGGCGAGAGTGGGAAAATGGGGCGATGAAAAGAAATGTATAGGAGACTGAAGTGGACGGACGGACGGAGGTCGGAGATTTTTCTGTGAGAATTGAAGAATCGTAGAGAAGCGTATATCGGTGGAATATTATTGTAAATGATGAATCTTCACGTGGGTGGAGAGAAGGTGAATATTTGCTGAGTGAGTAATTGCGGGATGTTACGTTGAATAAACAGCAATGAGGCGCCGTTGAGCACGTTTGACAACAACAGACCGTGTGTACGTTGGAGTGAGAGAGAGAGAGAGAGAGAGAGAGAGAGAGAGAGAGAGAGAGAAGTTGTGATTTTGTAATGCGAGACTACCACGGGTGTTTGTTCCACGTATATATTTTTTCTTGTTGCCCCAGTATGTCGCCATTGTATGATTTACGTGAATCAGTCAATATTTGCGACACGACAACCTAAATCGTCGTGCGCTTATCGTTTGGTCTCGTCGCACTTTTAATGACGCTGGTCAAACGTTGCCGGTGAGCCTCGTGAAAAATTGATGGGGCTGCAGGAGGTCGTTCCTCCACATACCTGAAGTGCGTCGTATCACTGGTAAGTAGAAAATCAACGCTGAGTTCAGGTAACAAGTCACAAAGCTACAGAGTATTCTAGGAAGTATGGCACCGGCACTGCTTATTGATTTTCAGCAATAGCTTAAATAGCCGAGCGCGCGAGACGGAAGTGTTGCTGGCCAGACAGCTCGATAGTTATAGAGAGAGAGAGAGAGAGAGAGAGAGAGAGAGAGAGAGAGAGAGAGAGAGAGAGAAGAAATAAAGAGAGAAAGATTTTAAAAAAGTACGAATAAAGGATCCCTCCGGTAGAGAAACGTCAAACGTCGAATGGCATCAAGGTAAAAGTATTGTTCTGATATTAAGTAATGGCCGATTGGCTTGAGCTTGGACTTAACTTTATCGTCCTTAAGACAGGCCCCAGGTATTTTGAGTAGTCCCGTCAACAGACACTAGCAGAGGAGTAATATCGATTCGGGCAGCCGATTAGGGCTAAAAGGCCCTTCGAGAACAATTTGTCCCCCGGTGCGCCTTAAGCTTTCCACGGTGCGGTGCGATCCGCCATCCAGCTATCCAGCCATCCCGAATGCTCTCCAGTAATCATCCTCCTTCGTTCCCACTCTCTGCTGCTCCCTGTCTCTTTACTCTCCGTCTCGCTTTACGCCTCTACTACTCACTCGGTGTATCTCCCTTTCTCCCTCCACTGTTCCCCTTCGCCGCTGCGCTCTCTCTCCCCTGATTCCCCTCTCTTCGCCCCCCACCTCGTCGCGCCCTCCTACGGTCATGGCGATTTTCCCCACGCTGGAAAACCCGAAGAAAGGAAATATTCTCATGGAGAGCGGCTCTGTCACAAATACATTATTTCTGTTATCGTTCGTGCCGCTTGGCAATGGCACACTGCTGGCAGCAGTAGTAGCCGCTGTACAGCCATTCACGGTGTAAAGACAAACGTCGAATAATATCGTTAGCCGTAATCCGGCAGTGCATTTAAACACTGGGAAATAGCCGTATATTTCGGTGTGACGTAGCATTCGATACGCGTCGACTCGATGCGCGCGCCGAACGTTAGGGGCGCAAAGGACTGCGGTGGTGGGGCGAACTCCAGTAGAGAACATGAGGCGCTCGAGCCAGGGGTGGAATTACGGTGGTATAGCTCGCGAGAAGGGTGCGCCCTAGTTCGCCTCGGCGTTTCTTTTACGTTTCGCGAGAAATTCCCGTGCGCTGATGCAGTTTCGCGTGGGTCCTTTGAATAATGCGTTGCCTCGGTAAGGAGTTGTTGCCGAGCTGGACATGGAACACGACGAGTATCGGGACTCTCCTGGCGTCTCCTTTTCATCGTCCCGAGGCGAGAGTGTCGCCGCGCGAGACTGTACGACGGTGGTGATTTTTTTTCATCTTGACTCTACCACGACGAGACATTGGTAAAACGAAGACGTGTTATCGCTTGGACAGAATTTAAAGACAGAGCAGGAAAGGGAAAAGAAATTTGCGAAGGAGAAAAAGAGTGCCGTGTATCCTAATCGCGTGTGGAATTTGTGTCCTGTATTCTTGTGTAAATGTGACGGGATATTATCATGGTGTCGCCGGGGTCGAACTTTTCTGATAAGTTGTCCCGCTTCATAGTTGCTCGAGGATAATTTTTCACCTTTCGAGACGTATTATGACGTGTGCTGATATGACTAGTCACGGACGGATGATTCGGGACCGCTTGATCCGCCTCGTTTACATAATTAGCCTCCGGTGCAGAGACCACGGACTGGAGTGAGTGTGCGTAATTTTTGTGAAGGGTGCGAAGGACGAAGTAAGCAGACGCAGGGACGCTGGGAACTTAGGGTCGGGGAGAGTGACGAGGGTGACTGCGAGAGAGAGAGAGAGAGAGGAGGAAGAGAAAAGAGAAAAGAGTGAGAATAAGGGAGGACAAAGGGGAGAAAAGGTTAGAGATCGAGGGAGAGAAAAATGGGCTCTCTTCGGAGCTCCGTGGAGGCGAAGCACGCGAAAATGTTTTCCACCCAGTGAAGCACGTAAGGGAGAGCCCAGAGCCAAAGAACGAGAGTGAGCGATACGAGATAAACGTGAGACAACCATGGACCTGTTACCCTTACTGTACGCTTCAGCTATGTTTATCATTGTGTTCGGTGAGAAGTGCGCCGACGACTGTTCCTGCAAATGGAAGAGTGGGAAACGTACGGTGGAGTGCATAGATCGCTCCTTGACTGGTATACCCGAGTGGATCGATCCGGAGACCCAAGTGCTGGACACAAGCGGCAACGACATCAGAGTGCTGCCGAGCAATATTTTTATACGGCTACATCTGACGAATTTGCAGAGGCTATACCTACGCGGTTGCCATATCGACCGAATCGATAACAAGGCTTTGGCCGGTTTGACTAATCTCGTCGAGCTGGATTTGAGCAATAACCTATTGAGCGGAGTACCGGGCGCCTGCTTCGCGGACGTCCCTTTTCTCAGGGATCTCATCCTCGCGTTCAACCCCATATACAAAGTATTTTCGTACGCCTTTAAGAACACGACGAACCTCGTCAAGCTGGACCTATCCAACAGTCAGATTTCTGAGGTCGAGTCGAACGCGTTCCAAGGCCTGGATCTACTGGAGAGTCTCAAGCTCAATAACAACGCTCTCAGTACACTTCATCCGGGAACATTTGACCCGCTGAAGAAGCTCACGAGTATCGAACTCCATGACAATCCTTGGGTATGCGACTGTCATCTGCGTGACATGAAGATGTGGCTGGTTAAGCACAATGTACCGACCCTCGTGACGCCTCATTGTCACAAGCCAGATTTCATCGCAGACAGGACATTCGCCGACCTCACGATTGACGACTTCGCCTGCCGTCCTGTCCTTCTTATCGCTAGTCCGTACAGCGAAGCGACGATCGGCGAGAACGCCAGCATAGTCTGTAGAGTCAGCGCCATACCGCCAGCTCATATCAGATGGTACTGGAACGGTCGTCTTCTCGCGAATCACTCCTCCTTCAGTAGCTTCCAGAAGATAATCATCTACGAGGTCGGACAGTTTCGCAAGAAGAGCACCCTCGTTCTAACAAATGCTCAGGAGGACGACTCCAGCGAGTTCTTGTGCATGGCAGAAAATCGCGCTGGGACCGCCGAGGGTAATTTCACCCTCAACGTATCCCTCAGGACCGCCGGCATGTCGACCTTGGGATCAGGCCAGATTGCCGGCATATCCGCCGCCCTGGTCGTCCTCATACTCTTCATCCTTCTCATCATACTCGTCCTGTTCATCCGTCTGAGGCGTATGCCCTTCAAGGAATCCAAGTCCTCGGCGCAGCTCGAAGGTGTTCCGGATAACAGCGCGCCGGAGAGTGCGAGTACGCGCCGAAAAAACGACAATACCGAGACGACCTCGTTCAGCGAGTTCTCGAAGCCGCCGGTCTCCCTGAACCTCAGCTACGTTCAGCGGCCACAGCAGACCCTCACCGAGGAAGCGGACTACAGCCTGGAACGTCGTGTCCTCGAGGAAAGTCATCAGCAGCCGATCAGAGTACCACCGGGGGGTCCTTGCTTCTCGTCGACGATATCGCTGATGCCCATCGACAACCCGGATCTTATTCGCGACACGCGTCGAGGTTCAGCGGAAGAGCTCGTCGCGGAGTATTCAGCCACGGATTATCCCCGGGTCGACCTTGACGGAAACGGGAAGCTACTGTACTCGGGCTGTCTCTGGGACCGGGAGAGGACTTCCGTTTCCGTGAATACCTACCCCTCGAAGGAAGCTCTGGCGTCGATAATTGCTCCGGTCGAGCCCTTTCCTCCTGGTGCTAAGCAGATTCGTGTCTGGCAGAAAGGGGTTCCCGTTCTTCCACCAGTTTCCGCCCTGAAGCGCGTCCTCGGATCGACACGCAGCTCTCCTGACGAGGGATATCAAGAAGGCACCGGGACGGACGTCTAGGTACCGCTGCTTCATTACTGCGACGCCCGGCATCGCTACTTGGAGTTACGCAGAAGGCATCACGACGATGAGAATGATTAAAACGAACGCGCGCGGGTTTCATGTAATAAAAGGAGCTCGCGGTTCGTAATCGTATCGTGCCGGACGGGCGGTAGTGAAATTCATGATCAGGATATCTCAATCATCATCGAGACATGATGATTATTTGTGCCCAACGCTAGACTCACGAATAGTCACGATGACCGAACACACACATACACACACATGCATACAATAATATACGCATTACATTGATTACATAATATTTACACATTGTATGACATACGAACACGGGCGGTGATACACGGACATAACCGAGACTGGACAATGTCATTGTTTCAGTGGTCTTATAGCACAATATTGACGGGTAATTTCTATACGGCTAAGCCAAATACATACAAATTTATAAGTAAAGACTGTAAATGTTCCAAAAATGTATAGATAGCCAGGGCAAATTATTAAAGTAACACGTTGGTATAAATGGATTTTCTAGTCAATTCAATTAGAAACGTTTAGGGAAAGTCTGAGGGCTCTCGTAAGAGGGCTTCGCAGGCATTGGCCGCCTAGGATGATGTTTCTTTATCATTCTCGCACCTTATCTAGCTTTCCCCATGTTATTACCCTCCCTGTTTGCCGTACCTCATTTTTACGTCAGATATCATTTATGAGAACGAGAGAACGAACGAAAGGACGTATCGTGCAGTGCTACGTGTCTTGATGAATTTCTCCAAACGTTAAAGATTTCATTATTTCATTGTTTTCTATCGACTGCTCGATCTTTATGCTATATACTATAATTTCAAAGATCGCCATTGTCGTTAACGATCGGCCGATCAATCGTTAAACAATTCCGACGTATCGCCATCGCGTGCCAAACCGACATCCTTTATCGACCGGATGTCTCGCGAAACGCCGACAAACCGGAAATTCGGCCATCTCCCGGCAGCCACTAAAAATGATGATCGATAGATCGATAACAGATCTTGGAGAAGGATCGATGATTAAAGAAAGAAAAAAAAATTGCAAAATTATTCACTCAGGAAATGAGGGATGATCAACAACAATCAATGCACATTCGAGACCGTAGCCGAATTGGCGGGTAATTTGAAATCTCTACGGATATTAGGTATTTCGTATTAATTAAAAGAGAGAAAGAGACGGAGATACGCAAAGAAGAAACTTCATTAAAAACAAGAGCCCCTTATTCACCCTTCATCCGTCACGTACACTGCGATCGTTGAGTTATCATCGCTGAATAAAATGTTCCAATCGCGATGAACGTTCTCATTCATAATAAATGGATAATCGAGTGTGACGTAAACTTCGAGGAGTCTCTCCTGCGATTCCACGAGTATCGCCAATGAGAACGAGCCCAAAGGACAGACCTCTTCGTTTGCCGGCGACACTCTCGATGAGGTTTCAAGCCACGTTCATTGTGCGTTCCCCGTGCTCCCGTATACTCATCACGTACGTGACGGACGGCTGTGAGAAAGCGAAGGCGGGGCCACCCTCTCAAATTGCAAATGAAAGCTATCGATCGGCCATTGGTAAACTTAAGATTTATTGGAAGGCTGTTCGAGGATATTAGACATTCTGATAGCGAGGGCGTCATATATCGTGGTTGCTTCGCGACGTGTACATGGAGGCGAACGTAAAGAAGAAAACAAACAAAAATATATAGGAAAAGAATAGAAAGAAAGGAAGCAGAGAGCCGAAGGATAAAAAAAAGGAAAAGAATTGAACCGGAAGAAAGAGGTCAACGTTCCCTTTCTGCAGTCTCTCTTTCTCCCCCCTCCCTCCCCCTTACCCACTCTGTCTCCTTTACTTCTAGATTTTTCTCCATATCCTTTCTTTCTCTTTATTTTCCCCCTTTTTTTTCACATTCATCTCCCACACGGCCGAGACACGTTAGCTTGAAATGTTGCCAGAACGATTAGGAAACGTGGGCACTGTGCTTACTGGTTGCTGTCGTAACGACGCCTTACGGTATCTGTTCCAATGCTGAGTTACACGTGATGTCTCATCTCGTGTGTTGACACGAGACGTTGATAACCACGCGACCTAGGTAACATCCGATCACTCGTTTCGTATGTCACGTGTACAATATTAATTTATAAAAATTCGTTACGGCTTTCGTTATGGTTCCTTTGTTTACGTTGTTTCCCTTTACGTCATCCTCCGCACGATTCTCTTATCTGACTAACTAATCACTTTTCGACAGATCAATAACTAGTTTCGTGCACTCAAACGTGCACTCATTTTCTACGTTGTTACTAAAGGATAACTACTCGCTAAGTATTACTAACGCGAAATCTTTTTAGGTTAAGGCGGCCTGCACGGGCTCGTCACATTTAAACGAGGCTCGAACGGCCATTGGCGAAGTCGCTGTTATTTCCTCGCGACTCGCTGATCGTTTTCGATTTATTTTACCTTAGTCGACTGACAAACCTAGTCACGTTTTTTATGAAAATATCCTTAAGTACTTTCACGATACATCTTTCGTTTTACGTGCCGTAACTGTGTCGGGGTGTACACCGATATTTTTCGCGCATGCGCAGAAACGTCATTTTTGATCATTCCTTCTTTACCGATCGATGGTAAAGGATCTCAGGTCGAGATATTTACATGGTCTGAATAGACAGTTACGAAATTGCGTGAATTAACGACACTTGGTATTTGGTCGTGTTTTCTTTTTTTTACCTAGAAGATACTTTCTTCACTCACTCTCGTTTCATTATGATTTCAAATCGGAATCGCTCCTCTCGAGGGATGACCGAATTCGGCTGTACCTCGTGCATATCTGTAGTATGCATATCGACGATCGACGTCACAGGACGGATCTCTGACAGGCGTCATGGAATCCAGAAGAAATACATATTAAAGGCCTCGATAAATAAATTTTGGAGGCTACGAATATAAACCTAGCAAATGACTCGAAGACATAGTTTATAACCGTAAGAACCATAAGGATGTTAATAATGTACAAAATGTGTAATTTAGTGTTGCAGGTATAACGTCGGATGACGTAACCTTAATTATTATTTTTTTTTTCATTAAAAAAAAAACCATGGAAATAGACGAGAACAAAACACACCCACACAATCGCATACACGCGCATAAACACGGTACAAGGATGAAAAATGAGAAATCTATAGACGAACATTTGAGAAATAAAGAGACAAATATTACGAGAGACACCTTCAAGAGTTACACACAATTTTTTTTTCTCGAACGTATACATATTATATACGTATCATAGACACACGGTAAATATGTGCTATAACGACAGTTGTCGAAATAAACTTTTTTCGATCAGCCATCGCGTTTTAATTAAAACCATCGTCTCGACGTCGCGACGTTAGGTTTCAGAAGGTTCCATAACGTCGTAACTTCTTGGGAACTTCATCACGAGAGTTTTTTTTTCTTTTCTTTTTCTTTTTTTTTTTGTTCCATTCCTCGGAGCCACTTCTCTTCCATTATTCGCTTCGTTTCTTATCTCTCCTTCGCACTCTGTTTACCTTAACACTTCTGCCTTCACAGGCTTCCTTCGGTCTATTCTCTTTTATTCCTTCCTCCCCCTCTCGCCCTCCTTCTTCGTCACAGCTTCATTACTCCCGTTAACGAAGTTGTGACGCGAAAGACACCTTCTTTTTCTGCAGTGTGCAACGTGCAATCTAGGAGCCGCATTACTGCCCCGCTGCTCTCTGCGTCCGACTCCGTGACGTATTTTTCGCCTTTATTTTTGTTCCAACTGGCGTGACTGCAACTACGGTTTTGATGAAAAAAAAAAGGGAACGAAACGTTTTCCTGGTTCAATACCATTTCACGCGAGTAACGTGGGATTTTACAAACATCGGATATAGATATGAACGATGACTCGTTGTCGGTATCAAATCCATATTGAACAGCGGTACTATACACAAGCACTGCCTGTAGGGCTTGTTGTTTCTTTTATTTTATGTTTTCTCCCAGCGGATTGGTAGTAATGTCAAAAAACCAATTCACGGTCCGAACGGCACACTTCAGTTTCGCTGTGGATGCCGCAGGGAAGCTAATGACGTTAATTATACGAGAGCCATTTGTTCAGTCGGCTGCCAATTAATATTTACCACTTTCGTCACCTGCCCCTGGCGTTGGTTTCGTTTTAATTGAGTCTGCTCGACAGTATCGTCCAATATATACTTCCGGAACGGGTTATTAACCATTCACGAGGAAGAGCCTTTCGATCGATAGAATTTCGTTTCGCTCGCAAAATAATGCCTTTAAAAAATATGTTACCGGTTTTTTGTACCTCGGACGTTTTTACGTTTGGTTTCGCGTGCGCGACAAGCCGCGCGAATTCGTGCCTCGCAGACGAAACATCGTTAAGAAAATACTCGAAAATGCGAAAGTCAAATGAAATTAGTCCGACCACGGAAAAGTTTCTTCGTTCGCGCTTCGTAAAGTCGTGCCCGGCATACGCTTTACGAAGAAACGTGGTGCGCCAGGTAAGTTCCTATTAGGAATGGTAAGAGTGGATTTTATAAAAATATTAGCTCCAAACGGACATGCAGCTGCCGCTGGCTCCCCCTGTAATCCGGCAAGGGAATTGACGTCGACGAGGGTAAAAAGAAGAAGGCGAAAGCGGACGAGAATGAATACCGTCGTAGTTCGTTTCGTTGACGATCGATCTTCTCGCATCAGTGACGACGCACGATTCTCCGCCAAGCTTTACGTTACCCTGAAAACACGATTTTCCATCGAGCCACCCGTCGGATAAATCGCATCGATTCGACGCTTGTCGCTACGTAACAATTCGAGTCAATCCGACGAAATCAAGTTGTCGCAGGGTTACATTGGTCGTTCGTCACTCTTGACGTCACTTTCTTTACGTGCGTACTCAAATGCATCATAAAATGTCTGAGCCAGAGCGTGGCGTCTTACGGGGCTTTAAAATCGATGTCAAAATGTCCGACCAAGTCTCGGTCCCGTCATTCTTGCGCTGCTAGACTACGGAGACGGAACTGTCTGGACTTACCCAGTTGGCGTACGAGACGAGACTGCTGTTCAGCCATGGGAATCGTTACAATGCTGTATGCAGGGTGGGTACATAAAATCCGATGGTGGCTTATTGGCTTCCCCGGTGAGATACGGGATATCAGGACTGAATGTACTTGGTTTATTTTTCTTTTATTTCTCATTGGGCAGCTTATCGGATTCAAAGCTTGGTTTACCGAGGGACGCGTGCTATTGGCTCAAGTTGCACGGCGCATGTCAATGGTCACCGTAGCCAATGGACTGCTTGAAATATTAAATGGAGCAAAGACCCCCTGTACTTTCCGTCTGCTAGCTTCAGCCGTGGTTCAATCTCCGAGCTGGAAGGGAGAGAATACGCGCGGAGCGCCATCTAAAGTTTTCCAAGCGTTCCTAAATTATTTAATTCCGTTGAGCATGCGCCGCCCCGTGGCGGCTCTCAGAATGAGACTCTGACGGGAAAATTGGCAAGGAGCAAAAATATCATTTGTCATATTTTTTTATCCATTGATCAAACTCACCGTTGATTGATTTATTGTTCTTTCTATGTTGTGATTATTTATTGATTTTATCGCAGCACTATATATTTACAATCGTTCCTCGTCATTATTTTCGTCTGATACGATTCTCGAATACTATTTCTGGCAGCATGAACACTTCCGTCATCGTTATACTTAAACGACGACTGCCACTGGCACAAACCATGTACTTAAGACAATTTTATGTTATCGGAAAAAAAAGAGTGATCCCTTACCTCATCCACTTATCTGCTAGTTCCAGGGTTACCATTTTCTGGTTAAAGTTATTGCGCGTCAGTAGCACGTCACATATATCGAAGAGATACGGAGAATATGGAATATTGGATAGAATATGATTACCGTGTGCAGGATTTCAAGCTGGTATATTTTACAGAAGTATCGAGTACTATGTCCATACATTGCTGGAATATAGTTTTATAGGAAAATTGAGTACGAATCAAGAATTTCTATTGTCTACGGAATAAATTATAGGGAAAAGGATTTCTATGAGCGTCTGGGTTATTTTCATAGAAAGAAGAAAGTTGTAAGTAGCGATTTTATACGTATAAATAAATTAAGACATGTTTTTGCTTACCAGCTACGTATTAGATTGCGCAATGTCACATCAAAACACGTAACTTTGCTTCGGTGCCTAACTTCGGACAGGTGGAGAATTGGGAATTGAAAATGAGACCTGACCTGACCTACCTCAACCTCCATTGATATTTAATGCTTATCGAATTACTGAAAATAAAATCGATGACAATAGCGAATTTAATTATCTTAATTGGAGATATTACGACTCCATATGAATCCATTTAAAATTCATCGGGTACAATGGGGTTTGGATTCTAATTAGAGTTCTAATTTGGTAGCGGTTTGTACCGCTTCATCCAACAGAACCGAAATCAAAGTTTCACTCGGGTCTCGAGGCGGTAGTTCAGGATTATTTAATAAGAAATTAACTTCGGTATGTCATCGTGATTTGTCTCCGAGTTCATATATCAAAGAATGAATACTACGTGATAAATTTTGCGTCGGGAAAAACTCGAGTTTGAATTTTCCAAAGCTAGCAGAAGTTTTGACAAGTATAAAACAAAAATTCAGGGTTGTCAAAATTTATTCCTTTGGCTACAATGACAGAGACTTTTTCGAAGCCGTTTAATTTTCTTCGCGATAATTTTCCTTCTATTTTATAATTACTGAAATGTGAATTTTTAAGATCGTAAATACGCAGGTATCATGTGTGTGAGAAAAAAATTTTTTTTTTTAAATTTTCTAGATACGTGGTATTTCTAGAGATTCGCCGACAGGATCGCCGTTCTCCCTTTGAATATGAAAATGACGAGCAAGGGAAGTTTGTTTAAAAGCTTTCCAAAATTATTTAATATCATTGCGAGGCTTTACATAGTGAATGATAAACTTTTTCCAACCGAAAAACTTTAAAAGAGCACGCGGGCGAACGTGCCGAAGTAGAAAGCCTTACGCGTCAGCTTGTTTATCGATCACTTCGAGAATCGTTTTGTGCTATCTGCGAGAAGGTCCGAGAGTACCGAGTGTGAGAAGTTAGGACGGCCGAGGATGTCAGGAACGTGGAAAACGTAGAACATGAGAAAGCATTGCTGCAATACCAAAAGAAAAGAAAAAAAAAAGACACTGCTAAAAACATTGAACAACTGAAAACTTTCCGGGACATATATCGGGGATACGTGAAAATCGGAAATTTTTCGAGTATGACGTTTCCTAGAGGGAGAGAGAGGGAGATACTTTCTCGCAGGCGTTAAACTTATCTTTAAACTATAGGTTATACGTAACCTACTCTATTTTAGGTTTTATACAATTTTCCACGCTTTATATTATTTCTTTATTTTTCTTTTAACCCCCTAACCCCTCCAGCCATACCTTTTCATTCTTTTAATTTTACCCGTCGCGCCGATAAGGCCACCGATGCATTATGCATGGCGAGTTCACGTAAAGTCACCAGTGGCGCCACCCGATTGGTAAAAGTAAGCTTATCGGTAAAGAAAACTCAACGGATATACATAACCTCGTAAAAATTACGTTAGCCGTGTCGTACGCAGTGAAATTACAAAGCGACTTAAGTCGCACCAGTTTCAGTCAAGTTATTCGTGCTTTACATACGCATTTGAGTTTCGTTTATGCCGGCGACGTTACGGGGTTTACAATGCGGCAAAACACCTTCGGTGACCTCGACCTTCTCCACTGGGATTGTGCCTGTAAGGTAATCTCACTTTAATAAAATGTATCAAGACCGACTGGGTAACCTAACCTAACAATTTAACACGCAAATGCACTTCTTATTGTGTCTGGAGCCTTCGTAACGGCCAATTCCAAGCACCATTTTTCTCCGCGATCCCAGGTGACACTACGCGCTAAGAATTGACATTGGCCCGAGTTTCCAGAGCGGTTAATCGACATTCTAATCAAACACGAAGAGACAGCACGAAACGACCGCGACAGTGGCTATCGATTCCCTGCACTGTCTGCTGTATTATTGGTATAAAAAAATGCTCGACCACAGAGAGCCATTTAACTTTTTGCTCGGGAGAGGAGGCCGATTACCAGCGGTAAAATAGAGCGACAAGGAGGGAAATAGAAGGAGCGAGCGAGACAGAGAGAAAGCCCGAGCGAGGAAACAAATAAAAACTTTATATTTCTCTACGAACTGTACACACAGGGATGGATTCACGGTAACGATTCTATACATATTTTTTTTTCTTTTCTTTCTTTCTCCCTGCTCTATTTTCCTATCGTTCCATTTCAGCCTCCTTCGATACACCGAACCGCTGCCACGTACTAACCTCTGGTTTCAAGAGCTTATTAATGCACGATACTCTGCCCTTCATTAATTCAATTTCCAGCTGCTCCTTTCGCAGCTGTCGAAACACATTAATCTTTCGTTTCGTCATTTTATCCCGGATAACAGTCACTTACCATCTTATCACACTTTTCCTGAAATATATCCGTCTGCTTTAGCTGTAAGGGATACAGAAAGGATACGCGTTAACGTTATCGCTCCCGATAACAGTTACAATGGGTATTGTCGTAGCTTACGTGTTTACGAACGCACGTGTAAGCTGGCCTAATGTCCAGGATACTTTTCCTCCTTGGTAATATCTGCGAACGAGTCCATTCATAAGAAACTGTTATGAATGAAAGCCTTTGAGTTATAAGCGGCGCTTTACGCATCGCGGAATACGCTTACGGACAACCCACCTTACACGTTTCCTTCTGTGTGCCGTAGAAGATTTTCTCGTTGCCGTCCACGGCGCCCGAGCACTGCCAGATAAAAATCATAAAACGGCTTAGATAGGGTAAAGTGGGTCAAGTGTAAAGTCATACCATTAGCGCACTGTTAAAACGGAATCGTACAGAGCAAATTCGACGTGGAAGAACGATTTTAGTAAGTCGACGAATATTTGCACGTTATCGTATATGGAGATAAGAGAATTTTATAGTCGAGTTATCGAGTATCGATAAGTAATTATTATACGTTTAAGGATACTCGCGAACCCATTGTATTTAATTGGCTTATCCTTTATCTCGTATCTGTACGACGTTATCGCCTATGACGTTTCTATTTTAAGAATTTTTCTTCTGTTTACATCGAAACAGCGTGCAGTTATTGTTCATGTAAATTCGCATGCAAGTGTCGCGTGTGCTTGGGCGATATTTTTGTCGCGTACTTCGGATATCGACCGCGCGAGGCAACGTCGTGCAAGTAAGGATACCACGGAAGTGGAAATAGAATGGTACTTGGATTTTAATGATCTTAATTACGGTCGAGGTAATACGTGAAAATACTTACGGCTATCGAACAGGTTATTACTACGACAGCAAATAGGCATAAAAGCGTCGTTAAGATTCCGTAATAGAGATTCAAACGGAAATAGGTCCTCAGGTCGTTATCGGCAATTAAAAATCGATATAACTGAAAGCAGATAATTAATGATATAACGTCGATAAAATATATCGAAGTCGTACGTGCGTGTATTATTGTAACGTAGACGATCGCGTTTTACGTCATAACCTCAAAGGTACTAAGCCTATTCCTAGATACGTATCTCACCAGTGAGCTCAGGCTGTATCCGTACGAGCGATAGTATTTGTGAATTTTGATATTATCCATAATTAAATAGTTCGATCGCTACTAGAATTTAACACGAGACGCAGCGTCACGTCAAATTCAAATGATATCCGGTACGTCTGAAGTGAGCCGACAGCAGTCCGGGCACTTTCGATAATACTTGACAGGAAATGTTCGACGGTCATCGAGCTGTCTGCCTATTGGCTGTTAAACTCGAACGAGTCGCCAGTTGACAGCCGTCCAATTTAAATTTTGACATCTGTCTATTATCGTTATTAGCATCGTCGGATATCGACTATATTCACTCTGGACACCCGTTAGAGCAGTGCGAGTGGCACTTGAAATTCCGTCGCCCTCTGTTCGCCCAGCGCTCGGTACGCTGCGACAGACAGGAAAGGGTCGCGAGGAATTTCAAAATGGTTTGATCGAGCTAAGCATATAATCTTAAAGGGACCGGATGTGGGAAAGCGTGAAATACTGAAGTTGGACCATATACGAAATGTGCGACAAACGTTTGTGCGCCTGCAGGAAGAAGGCGGCGCTGTCTAAAGTGGATCCGGGAGTGGTTCAGGAACTGGAGAAAGGTTTCGCCAAGCTCTCATCTACGGACAGTCCGTCTCTCCTTAAGAAATATCTTACCCGAGAGCTTTTCGATAAACTGAAAACGAAAAGGACGAGCTACGGCTCGACCCTGCTCGACGTGGTACAGTCGGGTTTCGCAAATCCGGATTCCGGGGTCGGCGTCTACGCTCCGGATCCAGAATCGTACACCGTATTCGCTGAACTCTTCAATCCCATAATCGAAGACTATCACGGCGGTTTCGAGGCTGACGATGTTCATCCGCCTCTCGATTGGGGCAATCCTGATAACCTTGGTAACCTAGATCCCAGTGGGAAGTACGTACTCTCTACCAGAGTACGATGCGGAAGATCGTTGCAAGGCTACCCCTTCAATCCTACCATGACGAGGACTCATTACCAGGAAATTCAGCAGAAAGTAAGCCTCCCGCGAGGTCCGCACTTACTCGCTACTTCCGTTGGGATCGTTCAAGCCTGATTCGCTCGTTTTACTTGGCTGCGACTACCGGCCACGTTTCTTGGCGAATACGCAACCCTGGAAAATGGGACTTCCTGTCAGAGCCAGGAATAAACTGCCGAAAATCCAATTTCAAATAATCCATGGATATTATCGGTCTGTCCTTACTGTACATATCTGTTTGTTTTAACGAGGTATAGTGGTTTAGTTCGTGGTCGGCCAATTACAGGCCGAGCCTGCTACAGGTATAATTAACGTAAGCCATACGTCGAATTTACACGGGCAACGTGGCAAGGTCTATAGTGGATTTTAGATTGTATTTTGATATACACTTTTTTTTTTGTACCCTTCACTCGGAGGTCTGTTAGGTTTTGCTCGAGAAGAAAAATATAACCACCAAAATCGCACGAGACTTTCATATCCGAAATCGACACCGCAGGTTTCCGAGGCTCTTGGAGCTCTGGGAGGCGATCTCGAGGGAACTTACTACCCTCTTGAAACCATGGACAAGAAGACCAAGGAGAAGCTTATCGAGGATCATTTTCTCTTCAAGGAGGGCGATCGCTTCCTGCAAGCCGCAAATGCTTGCCGTTACTGGCCTTCCGGTAAAGTTTTATACGTAACATGGCACACGGTGTTTTAGAACTGTTTTACTTGTGCAGGTCGCGGCATATTTCTGAACGCTGATAAAACATTTTTGGTCTGGTGCAACGAGGAGGATCACATGAGGATAATATCGATGCAAAGCGGCGCCGATCTTGCTACTGTTTACGGGCGACTTATAAGGGCCGTTCGAGAGATTGAAAAAAAATTCTCATTCTCGAGACACCAACGTATCGGCTTCCTAACGTTTTGTCCCTCGAATCTTGGCACCACCATAAGGGCGTCCGTGCACATTAAAGTGCCCAGATTGTCGGCCGACTACAATAAGTTCGAGGAAATTGCCAATATGTACAATCTTCAGATCCGAGGTATTCACGGGGAGCACAGTGCCAGTGAAGAGGGTGTTTACGATGTCAGTAACAAACGTCGACTGGGTCTTTCCGAAAATCAAGCACTCGTTGAAATGAGGGACGGGATTATGGAAATCATAAAGCAGGAGGAACGCTTGTCGCTTTGAAATTTTAGGTTAGGTTGGCAATAAAGATATTTCGAAATACAGTTTAATTCGTCGCAAACGAGGAAATAGCATGTGTGCATATTTTAACGTAGGACGGTACTGTGTATACAGCAGATATCGGTAGTACTTACCGTTAGAGATGGGGATGAGCGATTATCGTACCAAGTTCCTAAGCAAATTCTCGTGTGTAAATTTTTTTTTTTTTTCATAAAAAAGTACTACCGTACGAGATAACAACAAAGTGCTGGACAGTCGAATACTTAAAGATAACGGGAAACACGGCAAATAACATTTTCCTCGGTGAATATCAAGAAGATTTTTATGTACAAGCGAACGACGGAGTTTTCAATTTTAAATATCTTTAGCAGATGAAATATAAAGTTTTTTTTCACTAGTAATCCTAGGGTATTACGGGCATTCGGTTGGTAGCATCCCTTGGTATTATAGTGGAAACGTACAAAACGAGGTTACGTAAGAGAAACCGTAAAGCCCTTTAACAAAATAACGTAAGGACGTAAGACGTAAACATAAGGAAACCAACCAATCAGCGTCGAGTACTCCCCTCTTCGAGGGAACAATACTAGATTCTGATTGGTTGGTTTTCTTACGCTTACGTCATACGTTACTTCGTGTGTGAAGGGCTTAAGACACGCCAGGATGTCAATACAAAGAAAATATAAAAGTACCGCGTTGTATCTGCTATGATTGATATGCAATTTCCATCAATTATGCATTTATTATTGTATGCGCGTGCGTCGAGTACTACGAATTGTTCGGTATCTGCTTTAGAATTACGTTACTGATCGATCTCAGTGATTTATTAGTAGCGGTTCGTACGAGTGCAGCTAATTATCCTCGTGCGAATGAAGGTTAACGATCGTTTATTTTTATTGATGACACGCGCACGTGAAAAAGTGTTAGATCAGTGCGATAGACAATATTCACATAAATCCATGGACCGATAACATCACTGTTAATCCCATCAGATAGAGAGAGACTTTCGTAAAGCCAACGTTGTTCGTCTTCTTGGAGTCCTCCCGTTTCCCATGGACCATGCGTTGCTTCTTCTTCTTCTTCTTCTTAATATAATCCGTCTCGGGATTTCTCGCTGCGAAAAACGTTGTATCAGATAAATTTTTAATGGCATAATTCAAGCACCCTCGTGAACCCACGTTACAGCCAATTATTATTCATCGGTCTTGTCGCTCATGAATATCGAATCGAAGTAATGATATCCAGAGAGATAAAAAAAAAGATGAATATCAAATCTCAACACCTCTAAGCCCAGTCTTACCAATCGAGCTTAAGGAAACCCTTTACGTGAGCGAACCAACGATTTTAACCCTTGCGATTGGTCGGCTCCAACGGAATAGACCAATCCAGTTCAACCTTAAAAATGTGGAAAAAAAAACACTCCTTACAGACGAGCAATTCGCATCTGGCTGCTACCGCAACGCCATCTGGATTCGTATGCAGATACCGATGCGGCATCGTCTGCTGGTGAAACTCAAAATTTTATACTGTCATCACGGTTTTCGTAAATTAAACTTTTTATACGCTTATTTCGATACCAGGAAGGAAGTTCAAGACGAGATAACGCGCCCGAGAGTACTACGTAAGAAATCTTGAAAAAAGTACTAAATTTCGGAAATGAGCTTGTATACATTTTTATATCTATACTTACCGCACAGACATTTGTACTTGGTACTCGGTAAAGTACCAGCGGGACACACACCCGGAATCCTATCGAACTCGTAAAGGTGTTGTGGTACTTTTCGATCGATCGGACCATAATTGCAGACGAGTACTTCCACTCGATTGCCTGTCTTCTTGTTCAGCGTCGCGCTGGTTGGCTCCAGCTCGAATTCAGTCAAGTTGACGCTGTACGTCGCTCTTGCGCAACCGATGTAATTTATCGTAGCCGTTGCGAATGCTACGTACGACGAACAATTTGGACTGTTGTAATCCACCAATCTGAAAATTTGGCATAATTGTTGTTATTACAATACTTTTTCCCTACGATAATTCCACCCGAACGTAATACAATGCACTGATAATACTCCTATTGTCAGTGGTACTGTTTTCGTGTATGCATGTATGTATATGTATATATCGCATTTCCGGTCTCAATATGGTATATACGTGTATGGAGTTGTGTATGGCGCAGACACTCTCTCATTTCGTGTTTCGAGTTTGAAGCTGCGGCTTAGGCAGGAACGCTCGGGGCAATTCAGTATAATCGATTTTCAAAGAGCGACCGAGGGAGGAAGGAGCTTTTCGATTGAAACGAACGTATCCAAGTGCCGGATAGAGGCGATTTAAATTTCCATGTAATTTAATCCGCAGCATGAATTTCCGATCCGAAATTTCCGCGAGATTTACCGGACCCGATACAATGGGAATCAAACGTACGTTGCTCGATGCCATTATTAATCGTATGGTATCCAATGCGTTTTTTTATTTACAGAAGATAGCCTACTCAGATTTTTTAAATTTCCCACGATATCGTTTACTTTCATTTTTCATATTTAAACGTTAATTCCGTGAATTATCAATGTTTTTCATGTAGATTATCGATATTGCGAATGGACCTTTACCCGACTTCCGAATTGTCAAATTGTTCCACTTCGTCGTACCAGGATTGAATATGTGACGTAATCCGCACTAAGGGTGTACTTTGCTCCACGGTATCCAAATCGAGTACATGAACGTTCTGCCATACTTGAAAGCGTTCTGAAACGTCGTAAAAATGGTCTTACGATGGTGAGTTCATGAAATTGAACTGTCCTTCAGGAAAGCTTCGGTTATCCTAGGTCATAAAGTACGTTACGTTATTGGGTAGATTGTACGCAGAGAGAGTGGTGCGCGTTATTGTTATTATACTGGGTATGTCAAAATGATGAAAATTTAACGGAACGAAACGGGCAGCTGCGAAAATGCGATAAACCATATTCAAACGGTGAATCAGGAATGTTATTTATAGACCAAGAAATATAACGCTTACAATGGTAAAATGCCTTGTTCTATATCCCGCGTGTAGGCCATTCGTATTAAAACGCGTCTAGCGTAAAATGTATGACTTGCTAAGGGCAATTCGTCTACCCATAAAATATATCGTGTTAGCCAATTGGAAATCGCGACATCTATCGGCGCCAGTATAAATTACTTGCCGACGTCTCTGCACTGATCCTTTTGGGTGGGTTCGCACTGCAGGGCCCATCGACGTGCGATTACAGTCAGCTCGTGGTCCCAGGCCTACGTGGGAGAGGAGAGCGGGAAATATAAAAGTTGAAAAGCCTTTCGGAATAAAGAGAAGAAAGAAATGGCGACAGATGGAAAAAAAGGGGTCGTTTCCAAAATTGCAGTCCCGACGAAATTGCTTTTTCGATCTCGCACCCTTAACAAAAAAAAAAAAGAGTGTACCAGTTCCAGCATGTTACGAGCGGATGGCTGTGGACCTGGATTACCACGAAGTTCTGCCCCTTGCGCTATACGATTTCGTAGTTCGTTATGATGCTTGAGAATCGATTCGATTTCCAGATCGTTCAGGTCACCGTTTTCTACGTCGTTGCATTTCTGCCAGCAATTTTCATACTGCAATTAAAAATACTTAGTTTTTCTTTAATATCCCTTTTTATGGCTTCCTGTTTACTTCATGCTTCACGTGACTCTTCGATATGGTATTCCCTAAATTGGCACGAATTTGAGGTTTTCGTGGCTTTCGACGCGGTACGCCTGTAGATTTTTGTGGTTTTAGATGGTTTCGACGGTCTCTATGCTATCTGGATGCAGTTGCATAATGCATCGCGGGCACCCTTCGATTCTCTTTGCGCTTTTCGTTCTACCAGTTCCCGATAAAATCTACCTTATCGATAATTTTGTTAACGAAATCGCTACGAGTCACGCGATATCCTCCGAAACTGAATTCGCGAGTATATTTTTTTTGCATTCCCACCACAGTCCCTCGTTTCCCCTATATTTTTCTTCCTCATTCCCATCGTTCACCATGTCGCACATAACGTACCTGAAATAAGCACATGACGTGATTTGGACAAATCCGACAGTAATGAGCATTGTCATCGTTTCCGTGCACAAAAGTTAAGTCGCGCGATCTGCACAATCCCGCCACGAGGATGGCAACGTAAAGCGACAAAATTTTGCACATTTCGCTAATGACACTCGAAAACGTCCGTTTCCTTTTTCTTCCTTCCCTCCTGACTTTCCTCACAGAAAAACGTAGAGTCACTGACGAATCAAGTTGACACTCTTCTGTCACAGATTATTCATTCGATTTCTTTGACTCTCGACTATACGTTCAGAGCGCGTATGTACACTCTGTTCAATAAATTATCCGAACTACGCCAAACCAGGCACAGTATCGTGAACCTTGCGGACAGGGTGCTTCTTTATTATTAACGATAAAACGGCAAAAACTTTCGTAACCGTTACTTTTCACCCCCAACGGCTTTCAGACCCGTTTGCTTCGATTGTTCCCCAGCTGGATGTGTATAATGAATGAGAAGAAAAAGTTCTTTTGGTGAAGTTCATTTTTTAAACGCTCTCGCCGTCTATACTTTTCTGATAAAGTTCGCCCTCTTAATTTTTGGCCTATCGCCAGTTAAGATTTTAGAACCCATTGAATTCTTACGTGAATATTGGAACGAAGGCACGCGAAAGATTCTCAAATTATTCAACGAGTTACGAAGAAGGAAAATATTTTATTTCAAATATAATACACTCGAAGACTCTTTTAATTCATCGTAATAATAATTCAACTTAAAAGAACAAATTATTTCTACCAGTGCGATACACTGTTTTCTTTTGTCATTCATGCATTAGTATCGACTGTTTTTATTTATCAGATAAAATCACCTGTCATCTTTAGTTACTCGTTTCAGTGTACAAATTGTATTAACGTTACTGTACAATTATCTAATTACAAATCAAGACTGACGTCTCTGTTAAATTATTCGAATGTAAAATAATTTTACGTACATCCGCATAATTTTAATCGATCGAATTTCCGTGTTACGCGTATACGAATATAATTAAAATTGAGGTTTTACGTTTATTCAAAATTTCATGCGTATCAGGCATTTTGCGAATTAACTAAAGTACATATTGTAGTCACTTTTAAGTACAAATTAAAGGACGATACACGATTTAATATATGTTCGCCGTGGTAAATCGTTCCATTTAATTCTTTCGATATGCTCATCCAGTCTGTTAGAAATTGTATATGATACGTCATACATATTGCGCAATGTCACTGAAAATGCAGGACATTCGTTACGGCTGTAATGCCCAGGAACGTCAAGAGGCCAAAGAAGTTACGTACGTCCTATTTATCAGACGTCCTGGGTTTTATAGTCCAATTTAGTCCCCCGATATTATTTGTACGAAATCCAGTGACAAATAATACCCAAATAACCTTGACTACTCGCGTCATAAATCTCAATATAATCCTTGTCGTATAACGCAACGTTGAAACTTCGAAATATTGACATTCCCTTTTGCGATTTGGATTTTTCCTATCGCGGCGAAAGAAATAGATACGGGACGTCGCCCCTTGTATATAATCAATGTCCGCGCCTTGGTAAAAGTTGAAATTCAAATTTTCTTTCAGCTTTCACAAATTTGTTGAAAGTGAATATTCTTTATGGGCTGTCCGGTCCGTTTTCCTTCCATGCTAATATCGTATTCATATCTTTGATGCCACGAGTGCTCCACGGTTCCAAGGGATCGGTGGGTGAATTCGGCGGGGACACAACTTTTTTCCCGTAATCTGATTCTCTTCTCTTTGAAGAGTCAAACATCTCTTTCGGAGATACCCTGAAAGAGCCACGTGAAAGATTAGACCCAAGCTGAATAAATCTGTGCGATAACTTTACTCTTTACCTGTTTTTTGCCGTTTTGGCTCGTCGCTTACGATGACTCTTGTCGCCGTTAGAATTTTCCCTCCTGGTCGATTCGTTAGCCCTGGCAGATCCGACGGAAGCCGCATTGACCATGTCGTCCGGTTCGTTTTGAAGAATTCGATAACCGGAAACGGCATCGACCGAAGGAGACGAAGACGAGCTACCGTCGTCTCTACGAAATTGCCTTTTTTCCGAAACGTATCTACTGTTCGCTGATCTAATCCTCCGTAATCTTGCCTCCGCTCCCAACAAAGAGTCATCTGAAATTGATTTCCCTTGAGACCATTCTAAATACAATCTCACTTACGTAACGATTCTTACTGCAAACGTCATTGTCACTAGACTCGAGCAGAAGCTCCTTCTTAGCCACGGTGGGCAACCTCGTCGACGTAAGTATCTTCGTCATTGAAAAACGTTCCAGAAGCTGTGCATTGACCGGAATCTTCACCGGGAGCTCGCTGAGGTCACGCGCTGACCCGGCCATCTTCAGTAAAGCCTGTTGATCGCAGCTAGAGTTTTCCGAGGCTATCACAAGCTCGAGCAAAGGATCGGCTCCGTCCGTCTCCACGTTTGCATTCGGTGTCTCGAGTTCGGTCTTATCCGGACAGCTCGCGCCGAATATATTTCCTGCCACTGAATAACATGAGAAAATAATCATCCACGACTTGGTACATAACAATTCCATTGCCGTCGATTGCTTTGTAAAGCTGACTTTACTGCCAGAGCATGACTCACTCACGTTCACGAGCTTTCGTATTGACAGCTTCGGGATCGATAGACTCGAGGGTTTTCTTACTGCCGAATTCACGGACGACGCCAGTCGTACCTCGTGCGTGCGACTGAGCTTGCGGCTGGGCCGCAGATTGAGCTTGCGGTTGAACCGGCCTCTGTACCACCGTGACTCCAGCTTGTCCTTGATTACTCGTCCGAACCTTTCCCTGAACGTTCATTGCCTTAGACGTTTGATTACTCGTAGTTGGTATCCCTTGCGTAGCCGTACTCAGGTCTAGATCATGTGCAAGCGTCATTACGTCCAGTGCAGCCGTCAAAGCTTCACCGAAGCCTCCGGTGACCGTCGAACCGGCTGCATCTGGTTCTCCGATATTGGGACTAGGACAAAAACTCGACTTACTTCACGAACTGACTACGGCTCAAAATAGACACGACACTCGATCGAATATTGATATTACCTTACTGGCACTCTAACGGGTGTCGAGAATGATGCACGACCCCACATAATACATCGTAATTCTTCGCCGGTCATACCGCGTTTCCTTAGCTCGTTTATCGTCACCTTTCCCACGCGCTATAAATACATTATCACCATTTATACAGTCAAGCCGTTGATACTAAGTACTCTTAGATTGTATCCTAACAAAACATTATCAAGTCCTTGTCTGCCTCGGCTCACGGTTAATCATACAATTCAAGGATATTCAATGCATGATTTACTTCCACTTTACACAACCCTATATACTCCCTAAACTCTATGTCCAACATAGACAAACATTTAAGTAAAATATTACACGCATCGAAATCCCAATTCACTCGTTCACATGGTCTTATATAGTTATTGAAAAAAAAAATTTCTCAATCAACCACCTAGTAGTGATACCGAACGATTGTAATTAATTGTTAATTAATTTTTATCCCAATAGACTAAAAGTACGTTTATACGTTACTATACTGGCACGTAATTTCCAGTACAGACGGACTGTCAAATTCGCACACCTTCCAATTAGACACGGCGCCCTTTCGTTGTTTGGCTCTTGTTTTTGATTTACTCTTGATGACCATCACGCCGCGCTGCTCCGAGGCTGGATTATTCGGGTCGTCTCCCGGACCCAGTTTGATGCTGTACTCCTGTAGATAATTGTGAGCATCCTTCTGCGAAACTGCGCGTTCCAATGAAACGACGATCTTGGCCCACTGAAACACGATAATAGCGATTATCGGAAAAAGCTACGCATACGGAAGGATGATTACGGATTGAAAGGTAATAACGAATGAGAGGGGGAGGGGGAAAAAAAATTTAAGTCCTTCGTTTCTAGAACGTTTTTCAACGATGCTCGTACGATCCATGATATTTTCACATATTTCACGGATCACGAATCCCTGCAATTTTTTCAACCGTTAACGCTTTACTTCCGCAGGATTTACCAGCCGGGACTGTTTGTGCTTTTCGAACACATTCTCATGTACTGGCAATAGATACAGAAAGCGCGCTGTACGTTACGTATACGTAATACACGAATGCACGCGTACAGACTGCCGAGAACACAGGATCCTTTTGTATCGCGATAAATCAATAAATTATTTTCGCTACAATTCTGTTTACCGTGACCATTGGCTGCCGTGATTCAAATGACTCCGTGAACATTGACCCGGCGGAGACTAAGTATTATATAATAATGATACAAACACAGGGTGTACCATACATTTAAAATAATCATTAGTCACTGATGACTATCGTGAAAAGGTCCCGGCTACGTCGAAATTGAGGTTAGCTGACATTGTAAAAGCGAATGGAAAAATTTTTACTTGATAAGGTCATTACTTTTTAGTGGAAAGCTGCGATATTTAAATACCAGTAACAATATGCATATATATATATGTATATAATTTTAATTCCTTACAAGGCGAATCCTCTTTAATAGAAATCCTTAGTGATACAGTGGAAGAGCATCGGGTAATCACATTCCAAGGAATTACGTGTAATCGGACGAAAAAAGGGAACAAGCTGCTATTAAAGTTTCCAAGCATTTTACTAGTTACGATACCGACACTTCTCAAGCAAATGCGAATAGCGTCTCGTTACTTAATTATAATTGAATTAATTCGCATCCGACCTGCTTCATCCATTCCTTTTCACTTTGCTCGATTACATGGGCGTACGTGTTACCCATCATGGCTATCAGCATATTGAGCAGCAATATAGGCACGAGTACCATGAAGATGGCGAAGACTGCTTTACTTAGGTTAGGATAGGTCGTGTAGCTCAGGTCGTTATACTGAAAAAAAAAATTACTCTCAATCGTTCACCCGGTATATGTAAATTAATACGAATAATAATAGCAACAATGACGAAAAAACTCGTAAGCGAGTAATTGAATTATTCTAATATCCTCAAGTAGGATTTATATAGTCGAGTACTGAACAAAAAAAAAAGACCCGGAAGTTAATCATGCCTAGGCCGGAAGTGCGGATAATATCAATAAAACTAAGTACCCACGTCGTTATTAACAGCGTTACTGCTCCTCTTTATGCTTTTTTTAATGAGCTATGAAGCAGCATCGCTTGGGGGACAAATGCAATTTTACTGGGATTGAGGTAGGTCGTGCAAGCCAGAAGCGAGTTCATATACGGTTAAAAGACAGTAAAAAATATATATATATATACATATATATCGCAATGAGTCCGTAATACCCGTGATATATATATATATATATATACACCGTATCAACGTTATCACACAAAAGCATATATAATGGCATTATTAGTGTGAAAATATAATTTTCTTATCTCAAAGTCGACAAACAATATTGAATTACGATTAAAGCTCTCGTCTATATTTGCGCGGAGACATTATCATCGACACCTAACAGCACTGATAATACCAAAAGGATCAATGCACTGTGCTAACGATATTCGAATATCTCTCGCCAGGCATCGATTGTACATTTGCATATAATACATACAGACACAGGAACATACGGCACGAACCAAAATCACGATACGCGTAAATAAAAAGTTTATGATTATACTTTACGAACGTTGTATTCGCCAAGGGTGATTTGCAGCAAGGCCATCCAGGTAGAGGGATACGAACTGTATAGAGACGATTTGACACCGGGAAATCCTTTGTAGAGGAAGTAAAAGGACTGCGAGAATCCAAAGAGTACGACCATGTAGATGATACCAAAGGTCAGCATATCTCCGGTTATCATACTGTAAACCATTGTGACGAACGGACCAGTCAGACGTACTGCGCTGTGGAGATAAAGGTTTCTCATTATTATTCTCGATATCGACAATCATTAAGCCTGAATTCGAGCTAATCGATAGTCGAAGCTGTTGGTTTGAAAATTGGTATAGAAGCGTGTGCATACGTACATATATATATATATAGGTATATCATACTGTGTTATAACGAGCTCGCATGTGGTTGATAGATAAGATTGAAGCCATATAGATACATATGTATATAAATTCGAATAAGGTTAGGGAAACATAAAAATTTTCTATCGATTCGTCTAATCAGCATGGAGAATAAAAGGTCGAAGCAAGGAATAGTGGAATACCGTGTGAATGTATAGTTATAGGAAATATGGGAAATTCGTATTGTACAGATGAATGGTGTAAGACGGGTGGTGAATATTATTCGCGTATGGAGTGTCATACTTCAGAATCCCGGGTCTACGTAATACATCCTGGCCGACTGGTGAAATACGGAAAAATCCGACAGGAGCTCTGGGCGAAATGTAATTCCTTGGATTTAGCGGAGAAATGGAAATCCTCGTAAGTGCTCAGGCCCTAGTTCCGCTTATATGCATATACAGTTATACGCGGGGATAAGTTCGCGCATGCGTATACGTTGAAAACGCGTTGAATAAATGAGAGCCGTTACCTCTTGGTTAGGTGCGCTCGATTTACCGCGAATTAACGGAAATGAGTGGTGAAGAGGCATCACACGTTTTATACGTTGTTATAGGTCTCTAAATATATACTCTATGATATACGACAACGTATACATAGGTATATGTATTATATACAGGGAGTTATTCAGTAGAAACGCACCACCTGAAGTTAGCGCGGCCATTTGAGTTTTATGGTAAAACCATGTTCAGGTGGTACGTTTCGACTGAATAAACTCTGGTGTATATGTATGTTCAGTGTATTTTATGAAAAAGATATATATTCTATTTACTCGATTACAGGTACGTATAAGCGTCAATGTAGACATTAGAAGCGTTGTATATCCCTGGTCGATCTGCACCATAGAATTTAGCATAATAAGACCTAAAAGTAGACTAGACTATAAGACGGGAGGATTGATAGAGGGAAACGCCGGTATTCGTCGTATCCACGTTGAGTTTACTGGCTAGGAATAAATTTTCCATGCACCAGTGTGAATTGTGCTGCATTGAAAATTTCAAAGTTTTCGGCTAGGGACTTTTCAACGGGAACGTTACGACAGTTACTAGTTATACTGCAATCTGCCAAAGTTCCTTCCTTCTTTGTCCAGAGGCATGCAGATCTACCGGCTGGTTTACTCGGTTATCGGTTGGTAGGGAAGTCACGCGTGTCACGTTGGTCACGTATGTCGCCTGAGTCACCCGCACGTACCGGACACTCGTATGCAGGTATGTAAGAGAGAGGACACCCTGTAGATGAACTCTTCGGATTGTCTTTTGAAGTTAGGAACTATCGGCAGGTAAGCTATAGGTATACGCTGTGTGTAACTCTGTTTCAAAAATTCTAGTGATAATAATATATCCGATGGTAAATTGACTCACCCTGCGAAAAACATCAGCAAGAACCAAGAGCCAGGTACGGCTACTACGAGAATGGCATCCTCCGCGTGACGATCACCAGCCATTCTACATGGGATACACGCGAGTATAAGGATGTTACTGATCAGGAAGATGAACTTTGCTGGCTCGTGACTCTGAAAGGTAATACAATTGGCTCCGTGTGTCATCTGCTTACGATACCTTTCAATGCTGTGCTTTCATTCGATGAATATGAACGAAGAACGTGTCGACGAACTCGTTGCTCCTCGTTGAAATTTTTAAGTACTTGATATACGTGAGTCATGGGGTTTTCAAATAGATATTATTTCGCACCAGTAGGGGTATCTCAGGATGGCTGTTAATTAATTTAAATACAAATATTTTATACTGGGCGGCAGTCTTTTTCTTTAAATAAATAATTAAGAGTCTCGTTACGAAGATTTTGCCCTTACTAATTTTTCTACTCCGCGAAACTAATTACCTCGGTGTAGCCACGAAATTTAATTGTCAGCCGCTTGAGAATCGTTGAAATTCATAAGATCGTTCTCTTTCAAGGGTTCAAGAAAATCCATTCCTTAAGGGACGTTGCGAAACAGCTGCGTAACTTAAATTTATACGAGTTACGCCTCGTTTATTTAAAAAAAAAATTGTTTGTCCTTGAAAAATACACGAAAAACACTGTTTGCCCTTCGCTATTCATTCGCGTGAAACGTTTCGATCTGATTTCTCATGGTATCCTCGATATTGATTGATTTTATAGCCAATGATGTAGCTTAATATATTTACTATACCGTAACCGTAGATGGCTGAGACCATTAAGAATGTTATCGTTGACAGTCATTAAACTCGAGGGTATTAAGGAGCCTTTTAATTGCTCCTTGGCTCAAGGTGAGTGTCGGTTCAAAAAGAAAGATCGATACCGATCGATGTCTGTCGCTAGTGTCGCCTTTGAGAAATTCACTGTGACCGAAGTAAATTTATGCATAAGGAGAAGAAAAAAGTGTTTTTGTACCAGTTGCTTGAGAAAGGAAAGAAGGCCAATGTTGACTACTTCACCGCCAAGCTGGAGCAGGATGTAACTTAGTACACCAAGAACAGTGATGCATTCAGCAATGGTTCTTGCAATTTCCGTTATTTCTTCGGGCCACTTCAGAAGTTCACTGTCCATTTCACCGGGTCTCAAGTAAACAGCCAACGACAGGGAAATCAAGTGAAAGACGAGTATGACGAGTCTCTTGAGGAACTGAAGCTGTAACGCATTAGAATATCATTCGAGATATAAATGAGACGGATGAGGACTTTACGTGGAAACGCAAATGTGGATAATTTAGGTATAAAAGTAATACGAGAGAAATGCCACCTACTCGTGCAAAAGTTTTCCACTTCTCTTCCAGCAATCGTTGAATTATGCCGCCATCTAGCATGTCCAGATGCTCCTCCTTGGTGCCGTTCAGGATTATAAACAGCGCCGAGTTCCAGTCTGCCGGTAAGATTTAAAACGCACAAAAGGTCACAAGATCGATTCACGAGATGGCGGTCGAGTGCGCGCCGTTGGCAGAGAGAGAGAGAGAGAGAGAGAGAGAGAGAGAGAAGGGAAATCTGAGATCAACGTTTGTGGTGTAAGGAAAACGTAAAGAAGGGAAGTGAAAAAGGTCGTTCCTTTTGTATCGCGTATATAAATGCAGCTGCTTTGAGGTTTGGCTTTCTCGTCCTTTGGAAAGATCGATTAAAGCTCCTTGCACACGGAGATTAAATTTGGCTTAAGTGCTCCGACGAAGGGTACCTTAAAGTAATTAATCCTTAGTCATCCATCAGTTGGAGCTAAGCTACGATTACGACAGTTTAAGTTGGGGGGTTACGCGTATTCGATAGTACGTCGAAGTTCGGTTTGACTTTGGATCCTTAAATCTGATCGGTAGCTTTTGGCAGTTTGATTTTCATTGGAATTCTATACGCGCCTTGCGCCTTTATCTCGTTTCACGGTGGACGTAAAATTTTGAGGTTAATCAGTGCCGGTTAACATGTAAGTAGGAAAAGCTTGTACATTACGTTTTTCTATCTTAATGGATTATCTTTTTAGGGATAGGATAGCTAGATGGGATTAAGGGATGAATTCGAAGTCAAGTCTGGAGTTAATCTCGTCTTAAAACGCCACACTGATCTGCCTTCCTGGCTTCGGATCCTTTCAAGACATGACCCTGATCTCAGAAGATGACACTATACCGAGTGACTTTAGAATCCTTAAATTTTCTTAACTCCCACATTTTATCCAGCTCGGCTCAAGGACTGCTCGGTATACGTGAATCCCAAAACATTGCTCGAATCGAGTTCGCCTCGCTGAACAGCAGATGCGGGTTCACTTGCGAACCATTGGCCTAATGAAATCCGGTTGTCAAAAAGTTTTCCGAGTCTCCCGTATTCTTTCGCCTCAAGAGCCTCGTGATCGAAATAAAACTTGGCAAGAGGTATTTGCAGGCTAACAATGACTCGTGTATATACGAAAAGGGAAAAAGGGAAGAGAACAATTTCGAAATAAATGTGCGGGAGGAGGATTTACTGGAAATTAAAAAAAACAATGGATAACGTCAAAAGAAAGGGGAGTCTGCAGTAAACGGTAACCTAACCCCTCAAGAATAAGTGGAGGGGACCTTCGAGCGCAGCCAGGGATCCCGGAACGTAATGAAAGTCGTCTGTCGAGGAGTGACGTTGAAAGTACCTTAAGATCCTCGCCCGAAGAAGACTAACGCAATGGGACGCAACAGCGTCGCTTATTGGTAAAGACAATGGATAGGAAGATTTAAAGATAAATTGAAGCGAAAAGTGACGTCGCCATGAAACTCTATAAAGCAGCTCCAATTATACGTGTTCGCAAAGTTAAGAGGCGCGCAGTTTTAAAATAACCTAAATCTTTCGCTTAACGATACGAGACGCTCACGCACCCGTGCCGGAATGTCACGGGAAGACCGAAAAAGGATGGATAATTGAATTAGTCGTTTGACGTACTCGTTCTACCATCGGGTAGCAGCGTGTCGAGTGCATTAAGTGGATACGCCGAGCAAGTGATATTACTATATCGCCAAAACTCTCGAGCAGATAGCTCGAGCATTTCTCGAAAGACTTCAGCACGTCCCAGCTGGCAGGCGAGAGTCAGCGGAGTGAACCCAGCAGAGTTCGCGATGCCATTCCGGGCCGGAAGTTTTGGATGACGCAGAGCGTAACCGAACATGTCCTGCGCAAGAGAAATTCAATTTCGTCATAAGCACACGCTCCCTGTGATAGCTGAGATTCTAATACGAGTTTCACCTACCAGCTTGTCGCAGACGACAACCATATGCAGAATCATGTTGCCAAAGGAGTCCTGTTCATCAGGATGAGCACCTGAATCGAGTAGCAGGTTATAGACGCTCTCGTTGGCGCAGCAGGCTGCCCAGGCAAGCGGGTATTCCCCTAGATAGGCAAGACCTTCGTAATCTGTGTTTCGAGCCGGACGTAGTCGCTGCTGATCCCTTGGCAGAAAGAAGCTTCCAGTTGCTCTTTGAGACACTATAGCTCCAGCCTCGACCAGGTCCTGGACCAGTTCGTTATTGTTATAGGCTATTGCCAGGTGCAGCGCGCTGGCTCCTAGGTACTCTTCGCCCTCGACCACGTCGATAGCCAACCTCGGGAAGCACTTGAGCAACGTGCGCGCTATCCGCGTATGGATCCGTGTATCGCATATTATCAGTACGTGTAACAGGGTCTCACCGAGCGAGCCCCGATATTGCATCTGCCAGCAAGCCTCGTGATCGCTCCACCGAGCCAGAGGATCAAAACGCGATAGCGATGCTTCTATCGGCAACACGACCTGCTCCAGGTCCCGGAATTTCCAACGCAAATATTCCGCCCTGTTAATGATCTGACCCTTGCCGTCGGCATACATCAGAATGCCAAACTGTTCACGAATAACCTTCTCCACCTCGGCTTGCCCACCGACATTATACGATTCGATGAGCTCTCCTCCTTTCTTGTAATTAGCCAATCGATAGAGTAAACACTGATCCTCGTTGCTCGCCTGACTGATCACCCGATCCAGGATCGAACCAGCATTGACCTGGCTACCTCGACCTCGACAGGAGCATATACCACCCATTCAGACATCTCCTTCTGGCTCTTCCCGTGCCCCGAACCCTCCTCGATTATCGTCCATTCACGTAGAACTCAGGCACTCCGATCCACCCGAACCCCTCGGAATCATTGACGACGACGTCCGGTTCGTCATTTCTCATCTATAATCGGCACTCCTCTCCCTCGGGACGCTACTTGCGATATACTTCGCTTTGCTACTCCAGATTGCTTTAGACTGCTAGCAGGTAGAACGATTTGTGCTATAGCAACGCGGGACTTGCGCAATCTATAAACAGTACCTGGTGCCAGCAGACACCATAGGGTCACTGGGGTGATAGCGATATCGCCTTATCGCCCCTACTTAGCTCCCCTCAATCTTCATCAAGGAACCTTCGATCACTTTGCTTCCGTATTGCCTTATCCTTAATTACCTGATGCAGTCGAATTATTCTTTTTGACTTTGACACTTTTTTTTGCTTCATTCGGAGCAAGGACACCTGGCTCTCTACACTTCATAGGTGCAAGGTCTCACCGGCAGCTCTGGCTTACTTGGTAGATAGACGCAGCGTACTTCGCGCATCGAATCTTTAGCTCGGCCTTGAATTCATATTTGGGTCAAGCTTTGATGCCGACGGAATTCTTTGTAAAAACAACGATATTCTAACCGAGCCTTACGGAAGGCGAAACAAGGCGCAAATCGTTATGACCCTTTGTTTCGGACCGGTGATCTTACGTAATACAGGTAATCGACTGTTCCAATTTTCCTATTTCAATACCGTTACGCGAAGCGGATGATCGATCGTAACCGTATTAACGTGGTAACTTTTAATCGCGTTAACGTGCTAACCCATTTAGCTACATTTCCGCAAGGAACGTACGAGCCGCATTCGACGGCTCCAGCCCAAAAGGCAATGAACAAAAGCTTCATTGAGATGTTCCCTGAACAACGTAATATTTTACGGCACTGATATTTCCGTATGGAAAATAAAAATTTCTTTGCTGGCTCGAAATAAACCGAAAAGATACAACTGATGCCATTTCAAAATTTCGATAGAAATATTACAGGTGTCGACTCTGCTAATTCTAATTCAAAGTAAAGTTAACGAAAGAATATTTACGAGCCACAAGAGTTTCGTGGCGCGAGAGCTAAAAATATTTTTTATTTCCAAGAATTGTGCTTTTACCCAAAACCGACGTATCTATTTGATACGCGTTGTATTCAGAATTCAATATTACAAAAATATACACGGAACACTTGTGTGGCCGCGACGTGATATTAATATTGTGTGTAAAAGTAAGAGACAGAGATACATCTCCTCCTTACGAAATTGCTTTCCTCAAAAGTTTGATATCGACAAGAATTCTGAATCATCGCTTATCGGACGGACGTTTTGGCGACGTTTGCGAAAAATTAAGAAAAAAAAAACAAAATAGTAAAAAAATTATAATTTTATACAGATCCAATTGTGACATCATCAAAACTGATAAATTTCTATAGAATTCACTGGAATACGATTCGTAAGCAGATAACGAGGCGTTATTCATATGTACATCGTCGTATGGCTGTTAATTGGACACAACGATAAAGTGACCTTTGTACTCGCACATACGGATGTTACCATTCTGTCACGCCAGCTACGGAAGAATTACACGTGATATATATTTTCATAAACATGTCCATGTTTTCACGAACGTATCCTATGACTAATAGTCAGGTAGCGAAACACCTTTTTTTTTTTCATAGAGATTTCTACCGCGCCAGAGCTCTGGCTGCTTTGACGTAGATCCCCGCATCGAATATTATAAATGAGGGTCAATTGTGGCATAAATAATTACAATGATACAGGTATCGAACGCGCGTGACAACACGCAGTGCGGGTTGATAGTTTTTACGAAGCGCTGTACGCTATAATTACTTTTGCACGACAAACGCATTATTGAAAAAAATAAAAATAATACTTTGCGAATAAACTTTTTCCTCGTTAAATCTTACAAAAATCTGGATCCTAATAGCTTCCGGGATCCCGGTCTCAGGTTTGATAAATTTTTAATGGGGGGACCCGGTAGATAAGTTTCGAAGAACGTCTCGTACGTGATGTACGAAATAAGAGGAAAAGAAACAAAGGGAACGAGAGAGAATAGGAGGAAAAGAATATAAGAGACTGAAGTTTGCTTGGATTACTGGCCGTCTTTTCTCGTGGAAGTTCGTTCGGAAAAAAAAGTTTTTCGCGAATAACTGCTTGGCTGCTATCGAAAATCCCTGAAACCTGCCCTTAATCCGCATTGGATTTCTCGGCTACACTCCTTTCATGAAAATGATACTTGAATCTTGATATTAAAACGATCATATAAATATAATCGTTATTCTCTCCTACCTGGCATGATTCCATGTTCTATTATTGTTTCACCTATTTCATAGGGTTCGGTGAACTTGTATTCGTACTGTACATTATTATCGACGTCATTACTGGAATAATACAGAATTATTAGATATAGGATGTACGTACTGAAGTTGGCTCTGTCCTTGGAAAACAAATAGAGAAGCTAACTTCAGTTGATACGCTCAGCTTGAGTCACCCTGTGCATAACACATGTATCTGGTAACCAGGGATAAAATGTAAAATTTGAAAATCAATATGTGACGTATTGAATATATATATATATATATATATATATATATATATATATATATATAGTCATTCAAGAATATTGGGTCAACCATAGTTATAATAATTCTGTTAATGATTTTTTTAATTTACGGTCATCTGTAGTATTGGAATGGTGATGCAACAGGCCTGAGTAGCCGTCTGTACATGTACAATCGACTTGGAAGAATCGAAGAAAATCTTTGTAGCGTACAAGTATCGTAACGATGGGCTAGAATTTGTGTCCAGAATGTACGACAGAAGGAAACGAGAATGTTAAGAACTACTAAAATATTCCAGCAGATGTGTACACATCGCTGAGTCAGTATCTGCATTGTATGTTTAACTTGTTTTCCTCTTATTTTCCCTTCCTATATAATAAAGCAGTGTAACGTTAGTATTGAAATATCGAATACCTCATCTAGAACATTCGAATGTATTATGCCTTGTATCACGCATTCAATTTATTTGCAATACTGGTTTGGACTTCTTTTCAGAATGTTTCACGTTTCTTTTGTACCACCTGACTATTCACAGCTTATTCATACGTCGAAAAGTCACGTAAGCGACGAGTGTTGAATAAAATCAGACATGAATGCGCGAATTTTTTTTTCTCTTAATCGATCAAATATGTGTTTTAATTTTTAACGAATTCGACGAGTCATATGTAGATACGTGAAATGCAACGATCAAACGATTCGCTTAAAAATGCATCGGTGCACGTGCAACGTGATTGCTGAGAAATTCGTAAAAATCTTAACGTTAGCTTGCTATTTTTTTTTTCGTGGAAACGTAGCTGAAGCAAACAAAAGTTTTTCACTGATAAAAATCAATTGTTTTCAACGCTCTTACATTGTTTAGCGCACGGGATTTCGCTTTGTTGACGTATTCAATTAATAGCGCTTCGATGCGCGTTTCTACGAATTTCTTTCATGGATCTAAAAATTCCCGGGAAAAGAAATGTCGATAATTATTTTCTAGTACCAGAGGGATTCCCGTTAACTTCAATGACTGTGGTGCTTAAAGAAATAAATGAAAAAAAAAAACGTAATCATCAAAAAGCACGAACGAAGACGGCATTCGCAAGATGTCGTCAGAGGATGTTAACGTTCTGCTTACTGACGTCTTAAAGACGTCTTAGGTCAAAAATTACTTTCCTGCTTGATTCTTAATAATTTAAAATTTAATAAGATTGACACGATTTTGCAAATCCGAAGATAGAACGAGTGGACCAAATCCATATAGTTTTCACATCCAGTAGTCGATTCTCTGTAGCGCGACATAAATACATACGTATATGTATGTATGTATCTACCGTAAGGCAGGAAGAACAACAAAGACTCGATTAGCACCCTCGTTGAATTGCCACAACGTAATTTTTGGCAGGATGTAATATCACAAGCTAATAACGCAGTGGTTGATGGAATTGCCGAGTACTTGTCAAAAGTTTCTCGAAGTTTCCTTGAGGCATAAATTATTTTGCTATTTCATATAAATTAGGCTAATCTAAATATACTAATTGCATACGTTGCTCTTATAAACACTGTTTTGCAGCATCAATTTGTAATGTCATTAGCATTTCCTTTCTTTTTCAGTATAATGTATTTACCTTTTTTTCTCCGATGCATGTACAAAGCTTTTATGATGTAACGACCGCCATCAATAATAAGCGATGTTTATTCTGTAGCGTGCATTACACGTCATCCGTCTCTGTACCGAAGTCACACAATATAGACGGTTATAAAATGCACTCGTAACGTTTCGACGATCGGTAGAAGACGATAGAATCTTTTTTAGCCTTGTTCCATCATTGTTTATATATTAATTCAAAGTGATTGACAAATCCAGGTAATAATTTGGTACTCTCCCTTTCTCTCTCTCTCTCTCTCTCTCTCTCTCTCTCTCTCTCTCTCTCTCTCTCTCTAAGATACACGTGTTATCAATGCGAGATACTTTTGTCATTGGAGCACCGTCAAGAACTTTTTACTCCGTTGAATCAGCTTCCTTTTTTACTCGTCAACTACTAAAGTGGCGAGCAGTAGAACTTTCTGGAAGTTGCAGAGCATACCGAGCAACGTTTTTAATGAGATAATTGAACGCAACTTAGGAATGAATCGCCACTACAAAAATAAATCGTACCGTTCTTAATGATTCGTTCTAGGTACTACTGCAGTTTAGAACGTTGTGAAAGCACCCTTATCTTGACTCATGCTGCAGGATGTATCAGTGAACCAGTCAGACAGCCTTCAAATCAGGGCAAACTACGTACGTTCTCGGTACAATCACGTCGGTAAACCAGAAAGCTCAACTATCAAAAAGAGATGCGTAACGATTGAGCTTCTTAAAAAAGACAAGGTCGAATATTTCAGAAAGTGCCAGAATGTCCTGTCGGTTTTGTTAATTCTTCGTCATTGAAGAAGTCATCGAAATGAATCGAAGCGCAACGTATTACATACGTGGCAGCTAAACAGACTCCATAACATACATACGTAGTTGTTATCCGGCATTTGTATGCGACGTCAGTTAGTCACTGGCGATAGTATGTGGTATATACAAGCGTGAGTGTGAACGCGCGTGACGTAGCAGAATGCTGAGTTCTGATTGGCTGGGAGCCGGCCGGCCAATCATATACATATATCGCCCGAGGCAACTTCAGCTGCAGAGCATTACCGTGTTTTCAGTGAGCCAGTTCAGTGAGTGACCTTGATCGACGTTCGTGCTTCCTTTGCGTTATTTAATCCTTAGTACGAAACAAGTCTTCGTAAAAGTAAGCAGCTACGATGAAGAGCGTTTTTCGCGTTTTCTTATTCGCGGCCGTCTTGGTTGCGATTGCGCACTCCTACCCAGGTATGTACATTTCGAATTGTACGGTACTACGCGTGCGTTTACCTTTTGTCATTTGACAAGTTACGGATCTCTTTTAGCTGAGTTTTTAGTCATTTCTCTTCTTAAATACTCATCGATCATTCGACGCGCCAATTCCTCGTATCGGTATCGTGAAGTCATTTTTTCGTTGGCGGATTCCATCCTTTTTATTTTACTAGGTTTATTCGAATCCGTAGTACTTCTGACAGTTAGCCCGTTCTACCTGCCGAAATGGCTCATGGGAAATTTTGAATTGGAATCCCTGCAAAGAAAATCGAGGGCAGATCCTTTTGTTATCGTACTGCGGTGGCCATTTTCCCTGTCATATTTATTATCGGCACCATTTAAGTCGTTAAGTTCCCTCGGATATTGTTTAGCCTGCGGCGCACGAACGAGTTCACAATCGAAGGGCCGTCAGTAGAAATGGTCGAAACCTTTCGGAACATATCTCAGTCCCTTTTTGAGATATCTGACGCATTGGCGAAGGTTCCGGAATACCCGAACGCGACCACCATTTTTATTGGTTTATCAGAGTGCGGTATAAAATTTACTTAAAAAATGAAATGCAGGTCAGAAACATGTTATACAAACCGTTAGTCACGTTCCAAGATATTACATTTTCTCTATCTCTTCTCCCACTTCGTTGTGTTCATTAAAAATTTACATTGTTAACACGAATTTACGGAGTACCGTAAATTCTGTCTTTATCGTAACCACAGTTATATTTGACCGTCGCCGACAACCGAAGTCAGGCAATACAATCGTATGCACCATTATCGAACTTGCCGTACACATTTGATAGGCAACAATGGAAATATGCAATTTGGCTGGCTGCCTTTGATTTTCGTTAGAGGTATATAGAAGTCGACAAGGTTCCGGCGGTTTGATATTGTAGACAAAACAACAACAATTATCCTCTCCAGTACTTCATACCACTAAAGCGTAAATCCGCGCAACTAATTCTTAATCCGCTTTTTGTAAATTTTAGTTTATTTAAAGCCGCACTATCGGCAGTAGATAGTCAGAATTTTCCAATCCTTTCGCAATAGGATAAATCGTAAACGAATTGTTTGTTTCCCAGTATAATAACCTTACACTCGGGACTGCAAGTGCATACGTATGTATTTGCACAGGATATTTACAGCTTTCATGTACGTCTATTGATTGATTGTGCATAGGCGTGTATTTATTTTTGTATACTTTCAAGTATACATAGACGTGTTTATGTACTCAAATATACATACATAAACACATAGCACACTGTATATATTAACTCGCGTGTGGATTTTCAAGATCCCTATTGCCAGGGCATATATAGGTAACATTTTCCTGTCGGGGACGGCTTTAACGTGACGTAACATTAGGCTACCTTGACTACTACCAGCAGCGCCGGATAAAATAAACGTACATTAGTATGCCAGATATTGTATTCGCTCCCTAGACTTATTTAAATACCAGGCTTTATTTGACATTAGTCAAAGAACTGTTACGAATTCGATTACGATCCTCGCGACGCGAATTGCGCGTCTTTCTGTCGCGCACAATTTATTAGCGACGCTCACGATTTCGAATTGCACAAATACAACTGATATGCTAAAATACTATTTCTCGAAAGAAAGCATCAATTTGCATTTCCATCAGTGCTTCAGCATGCATGCGGCTCGATAACGCCTTAATAATTTGGGCCTCTTAAAAGGACATTAGAAATGGAAGATCCATCACGAAAATTGGCAAGCCAGTCTGGTCAGTTATATTATTGGACTGTATGTTGCATAAGAGATGGATTCTTCTTCACTGTGAATGTCATCAGGAGCGCTAAAAAAAATATGGAGGTTTAATTACCGAGAGAGGCTGAACGGCTTTATGGAAGGAAGATACAGTTGAAGTACGGTTTTTGTGCATTTATCGTTACCATATCGCAGTATGACTCGTACTAGCTTCAGTGACGATAGCAAAAATTATTCATATCCACGATAGGAGTGAAAGGAGATACAAAAAAATTTTTTTTACAATGATTCCAAAATGAAAAAAACGAAATCACTGAATAATACCACTCGTGCTTTTACGTGATGGACGTTCATCAGCTTGTCCCTAATTAACGTCTGCGCTAGAAACATTCATTATAATAAAGATTTTTAAATTAGTGCTCTCGCATGTGTCTTCCATGCTGCTGACAAGGCTGCCGCATTAATTTGGCGAAAATCGCGGGTATACCGGTGTAACTGGAAATGCTTCTGGAACGTTCCATGGAAATTTCGCAAAAAGAAAAAAGAAAAAATTAATAATCTTCTCTCGAATCAGCAGTATTCCGACTAAGCGCTTGTCATTAAAAAAAAAATCATTGGTGCGCGACTCCATGCGCAATCATTACATTCATTGTGCACGGAAAGATCTAATCATGTTCGTATGACCTTTGTGAACGCAAAGGGGAAATAATGAAATAGCCTCGAACCCAAATTTCTTCCACTGACTGTACTCTGGTCGGCAAATGATTTAGCTACAGTACCTATCGAATGGAACAAAGACGTCGCGGTATAAAGTCGTGTAACGTGAAGGGAAATGCAATGCCTGCTTCTCGTAGAATATAAAGTTCTTAAGGCAGAGTCAAAGTCTCTCGTGGAAACTCCTCGGTACCTAGGTCTCTCGCGAGACAATCCAATTATGGTTGCCCGAAGCCATAAACTTCGAACCACCGACCGCGACTCATTCGTCATTCCTATAGCATTCGCAAACAATCTCTACAGTATTGTAAACCAGCCATAACTTAATATCGTACTTAGGCGGACGCCGTTCGGATTCCTCATGGAACAATAATCGCCTGACGGTTATTGGATCGTCGTTATTCGCTGACTTATCTATATGTATATATATCTACGTACATTATTGAGAGTATATATATATACGAATATATATATATAGATCTCGACCGAAGTTATACGCATTTATGCGAAGCCAAGCATATTCTCATGCACAAGTACTTCCTCAAACAGACATCAATGTGATGCAACGTTGCCAACGTGAAGCATTCTATGTGAGGTACCGAAGCTCTTCTACGTTTCCTGGAAAAGAAAAAAAGTGACAGCTCGGTAAAACAAGTTTATACCGTAGGGATTAACTGATGATCACGTGATATTCTCTGAATGATTTGAATGCACTGCTCTAAAAAGATAACAACCGCCTTCGATGATGAATAAATAGATATTTAACTGACAATGGGAATCTCGGTGAGAGACAGTGGGCCAAGAAATTTGTTAGGTACGCCGAGAGAAAAATGGCGGTAAATACGAAACGATGGACGACTAGTTATTTTAAAACATAAAACTTACTAGATATCCCGATCGGTTGTGGCAAGTTTATTTCGCGTATTTCATATATATATATTAATATAAATACTATTAATATGCATGAGAGTAATCGTACGATGAAGCGAAGACGATTTACCATAGGGTAGACATACGTGTTTACCTAGCTCTAGTTATCTTTATATTATAGGCACTATAGGGGGACACGTAAGTAGCTTTCTGGATACACATATATATATATTATGTAGTACAGAAGAATATACGTATAGTAAATAAGGACTCGAAGTCTAAAGAAATGTATTACGGGTGTACCGGTTACGAAGCGAGGCACGCTGGTCTCGAATGGCTGAAAGATACGATCGGTTTGCTTACGACAGTTTTGAACACGTTTGCAAAATACGTGTAAACGGTTTCGGCGGTGGGTGTTTTCCGGCATGACAAAAAAGAAATGTAGGTTGAAAATTTTCGATAGAATCTACGCTAGTTAATATTTTTTTTGCCCTTCTTCAATAAACTGAGAAAATTCTATACGATCTCTATTCTCTCTAATTATAATTTAAATCGTATTGTAATCCGTCATGGGCAAATATACTTACAGAATGTAATATGCATGAAGCCTCGTATATATATATATATATCCCTCAACTATCTCGTATTATTCAAATAGCAACGAGTCACGTAGGGAATGCGGTCTACGTGCGTCAAAGTATTCAAGTGCAAGTACTTCAATTCGGTGCCATCAAGAGACTCGGTAGTTTCCGTCATGTATTACGTCTTGACATGAGATAAGGTATATGACGATAATACCGTAGTAAAAAATGTCTATCCTAATGCGGGAAGGTAGAGGAAGTTAAAATTTTTCTGTCTTCCTTTTATATTAATATATCCCTGTTTCTTGTGTGCACTTATGACGATATTATAAGCGAGGGGACATATTGCATGTAATCTCGTTAAAATGCAAATGCATCCTGACAGAGAGTCAAGGTCATAACGTTCGGAGTGAATCGAAGTGCGTAGAGAAAAAATTTTATACGCATCGCGATATTATTATTAATTGTGTTATATATAGCGGGTTGGGGTCGCAATGAATTTTCACGGCGTTGATCAGTTAAGCCTCACGTCCTTTTTTCATAAAGGTCTCTGCTCAATGAAATAACGCCGGGACGCGTCCGGTTCCGTCAGTCCTGTATATGCGAAAGAGGGATGGCAAAGACGGAGAACGTTGATTGTCGATATTGCGAAGCGCCATAAGCGGATGTTAATTCGCTATTGTCATCTGAAATTTAAAGTGGGCTAAATTTGGGCCGAGGACGCTTTTGGACAACTTTTGAACCGCTTTAATGAATTAATGACGTATTTTGTTATCGTTAAATATATTTCGGGTTACGGTTAGGAAGGAATTTTAGTATCGGTCACAATATCTGCTTAGATATTTCGTTACTGCGTTAAAATCGGTATTGAATTTAATTAGTATTTCTATATACAATAGGGGAAAAAAGTACGCGCGTTACCTACACGACGTCAGCCAATTACGGGACACGTAAGATTTTTCGTGTCGCGAAAAAGTACCGCATGCTCTCTCGCCCTATCGGACAAGGAGAGTCGGACGAAGCCAATAGAGAAAATTGGCCTCTGGAACGGTTAAGCAACCGTACGGAATGGACTTTCGAAAAGGGAAGGCAGATCCCGAGGAAGATTAAAGGGCGGAGACACGTTAAAGCCTGGAAAGGGGCTATCTCGTTGTAAATCTGTCTCTACTTCGGCGTGTACAAGGAGCTGAGAGAGAGAGAGGAAGGACGAGAGGTGGATAACGGGGGGGGGGGGGGGAGTAGAGAAAGAGCGAGAGCTCGAGAACGTCGACGAAGACAAGCATACAGAGATAAGGGTAAAAACTATATATACGGGTAAATTCGATGAATAATCCTTGAAGCAGTTGCTTGCGCCCACATAACGTTAAATAAAAGGCGCATCCGCACAAGAAAATGAATAGCGATAGCCAGCACTACGGTCAATGGCCACTCTGCCCGGCAGCACCAGAAGCATTTCCTTTTCCGAACGTATCGAATTAACCCGCGCTAATGACTGGCGAAGGAGCGAATAAATGTAACGAGGTCAAATTTCCCGCAGAACGATTCATTGCCGAAGTAAATTGCGCGTTCAGCGGAGGCGCGTTTCGGTTACGGGAATACAGAGGATGAAGAATGCGAGCGAAGTAACGCGGAGAAAAAAAATATTTTAAAAAATTGCTAAAAGAAAAAGTATGGAAAAAAAATTGGTAGGATTCGCTTTATTTTTCTATAGACGTTTTTTTTTTCTTTACTTTTTATTTTCGACAATATTTTTCATTTCGTTTTTCCCCTTTTTCCTTCCTTCCTTCCTTCCTTCCTTCCTTCCTTCCTTCCTTCCTTCCTTCCTTGTTATCGAGACAACAGAGCCGACCTCGCCAGGACGCTTCTTCGTCGAGAATCTTGTGCGCTGCATAGCGTAGCGGGAAATTGAAGAGAATTGAAGCAAATTGACTCCTACGCTTTTGCAACGTCGTCAATTCGAATTGACAACGCTTCACGCAAATTGGATAATCGCCAGGAACGGTAGCGCTCGAACGTTCCCGAGATGATCGTTGCGTCGCGGGTATTGCGAGAAGTCGATTTTCCTCCTTTCTGCATTATGCGCCCTTTTCCCTTGTCTCGATACCACTCGCCCCCCTCTCTCCTTAGCTTCCAATTCCCCTCTCGCTCTCTTTCCACCTCCCCTACATTCCCTTTCCAACGCCCTTCGGCAACCCCGTCCTTCGTCTCCAGGCTCTTGCACATGCACCCACTCTCTTAAACGTCCTATCGATCGCGCGCGATAACAATTCTCTCTCTCTCTCTTTCTCCCCGAGACTGCGATATTTCGTCAGGCACTCGAGGTGCCGCACGTGAATTTCTTTTTAATCCCTTCTCGACGTTATCGATTCCCTGCCACCTTTACGTAATTGTGTCGACTTTCGTACACGTTCCATTCGCAGCTGATATCTGCTTAATCCACATGTATTTATTTTTTTCACCACTCTCGCTCGACTACTATCAGCCCCATTTTATGTACCCTTGGACAATCAATCCTTGTACCTTTTCCACGAATTACTACGCCTTCCAGTTCCTAGCTCTAGTACGATTTTTCTCTTTTTTTTTTTTCTTCCTCTAACGTTTTTTCATTATTTTCCTTCCTCCTTTCAGGAACTACTCGTGACTCCTCCGAATCGTCCCAGGATGACCAGCAGAAGGAAGGAGTCGGTACCGTACTGGTACTACCTGGCAGGAAGAACCCGTTCGTTGGATCTGTTTTCGAAGACCCCGCTCTAGAGGATGACGGTCTGGACGCTTTTCAATCTCCAGGATTCTACATACCGTTCAGCATCAATCCGTTCAATGGCTTCTTGACAGGTATGCAAATTATATATATATATATCTATAGTCATTGGACATACATGGCTATAGACGTTACACCACGTATTTTCCATTCTATGAGAATTGCGGGACGCGACTTCCGGTCTCTAGCCTCCGGTTCGTTGATCATGGAAAGGAACTCTGAGACTCCTTCCTTCGTCTAGGGATAGAGCAGGGAGATACCATAGCATTACGGGAAAATGTCCGACTCCGTTACACACGTTCCCTTTGCTGCTTCTCTTATTGTTAGTCGTGCGGTATGCTGCGCGAAGGGGCCGGAGTCTAATGGAAGAGCCAGTCAAGTCTGCGCCAGGTGACTCTCGACATTTGCATCAAGGATGCTCTCTTGGGTGCCGCATGAGAGAAACGCTTTTCAGTATCACACTGGTATATAGATTTCTCGCAGTCGGCTTTTCGGCAAAGGAATTCCTCTTTTAGCTCGGCGGAGTCAAGCAGAGATTTTATGGAGTGACTAAAGAAGAAAATATTTGTGTTCTTTGATTTTTGGAATTTTTTTTTCTACAAAGTAATTTGAAGAAACGAGATACGCAAAATAACTTTTTTTTTTCTTTCCTTTAATCGATTCTCTTCTACTTATTTACCAATTTCGAAGCTACGACTAGCGTGTTACTTCGGTCGATTCCTAATTATAAATTTGTTTTTTGTCTGCCTTTTATGCTTCGTTTGACATTCGCCGTATGGTTACGCAATCGTGATGTGACTCCTCGAGATTTCTTAATGGGGCTTGTATCCAACGCTATACTTTGTAGAAAGTATAATTAAGGTAGAGCCCGATAACAATTTGTGTATTAACGATGCGAATTGTGTATTTCATGGATCTTACGCAGTCTAATAGGAAAAGCCCTACGGTATCACCTTCGACCTTTCTCAGCTTTAGAACGATCCCCGGAGTGCGCTCGCGACTGGCGGCTATGAAAGTAAGCAGAATTATTTACAAAGGACAGTATGCAGGTCAGCGACAAGGTCGACTCACAACAAAGTTAAGCCGACGTCACTTTCACCGCCGAAAGACTCGACGCGCGACGTAGTTTTGGCTGGGATAAATGAAAAATTGAAGAAAAATAAATACAAAAGTACACTCGCACCAGCCGTACCCCATTTTTTATTCGTTAGGTTAGGTTAGGTTCTATCACAGTGGGACACTGTAATTTCACGCTATAACGAATCGGCCGTTGTGAAAATCGTTGAGACGCCCAAGGGTCGTCCATTCCCTTCTCGTATTCATCCTTGTTGCTCTTTTTATTCTCGTTTACTCCTCGTTACCTTTGTGAGAAATACGCTTCGATATTTCACCGTGCAAAATTATCATTCAAACAGAGGCGCGTCGGGTGCTCATCGACGATATTTTACGAAAGAGGGGGTGGGGAGGGGGGGGGGGAATTGCGGTAGTAAAAATGAGGTTAGAGCTTGGCTTTTTTTTTCTTTCTCAAACGTCGTTAACCTTCGGACTGAATTATCCGCTTTAAGAAATTAACGCAATGAATATTTATCGGTGGGTTTTTTTTTTAATTATTTTACGAGGCGCGAGTACTCGCGTTTTGTATTTTACGTCGTAGTAATGGCGGTACACGCGGCTCCTTGCGATGCAGGACCCGCATTGGTCGTTATAAAATATTCTGAATTTATCAATTCCTCTGATACGTGCACGTCAGGTCTACGTGGGTGCGTGTATATGTACAATAGGTTGATACGTAGTCTGAAAATATTTATTTTCCAAGGATCGATTAGCCGATTGTACGTGTAGCTAAATTAGAATCGCGGGGATTAATAGTAAAACCAACAGGGTGGGAAAAGACGGTCGGCTGGGCTTGTAAACGATAAATAATAACACGCGGTGGATTATTATTCGCATTTTGTATTACGTAAAAGTTTTACGCGTCGGAGACGATCTTGAATCGATGTGTAAATATCCTACGAGTATCTAAATAATTTCGTAATGTCTGGCGCTCATCTGCGGAATCAGGTCAGGATATCAGAATTCGAGTGTCCGTTTTCTCTTGCTGTAGTTAATACGTAAAGGCTCTACGTTGATTCTTCGCTGGGATCCCCTTGTTCGTTTTTTTTTCTTCGCGCTAACCACTGGCACCTCTGCTACCGTCGATTCTGGTCTAGGATATCGATTAACCGAGAACCTGGGAATATTCGATTTACGTATATCATTCCCGAGCGAATCGGACCCTCGACGAATGCCGTTAATAAAATTTTCAATTGGGAAGCGCGCGAAACGTGGAAACAAATTTTATCACCGTACAGAGAAAAACGCTACTACGGGCTGCTCTTTGGCAATCAACGGTATTATCAATTAGGACTTTATTAAATTTTTTTCTTTTTTTTCTTTTCAAAGGTATCATGAAGAGACTGAGGGAACAGATGTCTAGCATATTGTCTCGTATTCCTGAATCCGGTATTGTCTCGCCCTGGGGCAAAATTCCTGAGGGAGCAAACACTACATCCACTACCAAGGTATCCAATCCGGGCTTTTGTGGTTGCAATTAATTATTTTTCAATGCTTGATGTATTCTATGTCTTGTCCTGTGTGTGACTTTTGACTTTATTTTACAGGTTGTAGACGGTCACGTGATCACTATCAATGAAACGACCTACTCGAGTGGCAACGACAGTCACGGTGCTGTTTTCCGAGTACGTATAATCGACGTGAAACCTCAGAACGATACATCGGAGACGGTTGGAGCTGAGATTGAACCGGAAGTTGTGACGACGGAATCTTCGGAATCTGACAGTACGACCGCACCGACAGAGGACTCCTCCACCCCAGCGAGAAGTGTCGAAACCGTCGAAAATGATTTGAATAATGAAATTCCAAAATCTCAAATTGAACTTTTGAACGCCTAAAAATAAAGCGTGACGCAAAACTTTACGTGGACGCCACGATCGCGTCAGTCGTATTTTTATTTTTTTATTTACGTCGTTCTCTAACGATTATTATATATTATTCGTCGAGATAATGGTTTTAAATGCGACGTTGCATTGGGAAAACCCTCCTGCAGGTTCTCATGCAAGCACGAGGAAAACGGGGGTCTGAAGTATATTTTATATGTTAACGTTATTACAGGTTGTAAAGTAATACCTCCTAGGTTGTGTTATCCGCTTATTTTGGCGTTTTAAAGAAAACGTGAGATTTCTACTATTTATGGGGGAGTGCTTAAATGGATGATAGTCTGTTTATAGTTTTCTATTATATTATCTCATTTTTTTTTTTATATCTTTTCTCAAATGTGCACTTTATCTCTTTAGGTTGTATGCCACTAAATGATGTACGTATGGGGAAGATGGAGTAAAACGTCCCCAGTGGGGCAAGATAGGGACTAACCGTAAAATTAGTTGGTATAGTAGGGGCAATAACGATATATTATTGAAATTGCTCCGACGGTATTATTTCCTCAAGGCGCGCGTATTTATCCCACATTCCCCTGCTAGGTCGCGAGATTGATATGTATTATTTATATATGAATTAAGATCTGTTTCATACACTTTGTCACGATTCTCACGTGAATAAATAGCGCAAATCCTAAGCAAGACTCGTAAGTTTTCTTCGGCTTTAAAACTTCAGGATTTAATATCACTGTGCAGCAGTTCCTCTTACAGATCCACTTTACAAAGCGTTTTAAGAACGCCAACGATCCCTGAACACAATCACCTTGCCGTTCAATCGCTTTATCGTATTTTCGGCTTTGATCATCCCGTCGTTCTGTGAAACTATCATCGTGTCCACCGACGTTAATAGTCGTTCGTTAATCACTTCATAGCATTTGGCTTTGATCATAGTCCAACCATGACATGACTATGTGAATCTAAAAGGCCCTTAATGGAGGAATGTAGAACGTACCACTCCAGTTTCCTGACATTAATGTATTTAACGCTCTCCTACTGCCACCCACCGTACTATGGTCATGTTAAAAGCTCTGCCCTTACAGTGGGTGCATCATTATCGTTATTATAATACTATAGCCTTTGGAGGGCGGGAACAAATGTGATTATATTTTTATCATATGTTCTGTTGCTCTATATTTCAAGAATCATATTGATCCACATATCTTATCTAGCGTTTCGTGGTCATTAAATGTTTCGAGGACGTTTGGACACTCGTATGACATTTCTAGGCGTTCTGTATGTATTTGGTCAGAGTATTGATATAAGTTTAGTGAGATTATTGATATTATTCGGAAATTATTAATAATTGTCAAATAAAACAGAAGATTTAAAATGGAAGAGTTTTCGGAGTGCTTTTATGATATCGTCCAGATTAATAATATTAGATGAAAATTGTTATCGTATTAGGAGAAGTTGTTAATCAAATAGGTAAATTAATACCCGCTGCAGTGGATTACGGTACTTTTAATTGCTCTTAATTGGTAAACTTACGAGCTGAATAATTCTGCTAAAACGTTTAATAACTGGACGACAGTGATACGTGTTGTCGTATACAGTTTACTGTGTAAATCATAAATCCGATCAGTTTTTTTTCCAAATAAATAACGTCTGTCTTAAATCTGACCATTGTGAAGTTGCCCAATTTTAAGGTAAATTCACCAAAGCCAAATTACGTGATAAATACAGTAACAGTTATTTTGAGTGTTATTCAATGAAATATACTGGAACGGCGTAAGCTCGTTAAATGAAATAAATCTAATTCGTTGCAAATTCTAAGTAGTGAATTTTCACAAGCATATCAATTATTCTGTCTCGAAATATACAATTTATTTATTATATATTTCTAATCTGAGCAATATGCATCTAAGAATTTTTTTTTAAGACAATAAACGCTTTTCACGTATTCACGTTTTTAAGATCATCTAAAATAGGTATCGAGAATATAAAATACAAAGGTTTCACGTTTCCACAGAAATTCTGTGCATGAGAAATGGCTGATCATTTTTCTTAATATCTCTGTAATTGTTATTTATATAAACAGTTTTAATGATTTCTTATGTGTATATATGTATATAGAAACTTAATTCAGTATTTGCTGCATTTTTTCAGAACATAATCTCTGCGGAGACGTATATTTTAGTGTATTTTGATTCACTCTCGTTTGAATTTAAAAGTATAAACATAAGGATCGCAAGCAATTTATCGATCAGTCTCGCGTAACTAGATCTAGTAACTTTTTTCTACAAGGGTGGACAACCCCGCTACTTGCTGTCGAGTTGTCGTGTTGTATAAGAATTGGAGTAGTGAACTGTCATGTGGACGTGGTGTTCGCAATCTGTTTAATAATTAATAAAAAATTTTAAATCAATTATTAGTTTTATAAGTCCATTAGAACGTAACAACTAGTGAATAAGCTGAGAATGCAATGCCCGCACGTAGACGACGCATCGGTTCTGATTTAGACCACGATTCCACGTATCCAACCTCAAATAGTGCTTTCCAAAGTGGTGACTACGTAAGAAATAATTACAACGATGAAAATGCAGCTGCACAGATAAATTACTCTGGGAAGCAACAGGAGTCATTGCCAGTAATAATGACGTCGCGCGACAGGACCGTCGAATTTGCCAATGCCATTAGGACGATGCAAGGCAGGACAGTGGCACGAGCTGCTGTCATGCGAAATCCTCGCCAGGCACGGCACATACAGAGTTACTCAAATTTTATGATGATTGCTAGAAACATTGGCAAGAATATAGCCAGTACTTATACCAAGTTGGAAAAACTTGCACTGTGTAAGATCATGTACAGATGGAAATTATGAATGTGGCTCTTTGTATGTATGGTTGTACTGTTCATACAAGGAAAAGAAATACTTTATCGTTGTTCCATTTTGCTGTTCGAGCTTTCCTTTATACTATCTGTACGTATCGTAGTATCGTAATTAAAAAATTTGGTGATCGATAAAGTACTTCTAAGGAAGTAGTGGAAATTGTTACTAGCCGTTAAGATCCTAAATTTTATTTAAATGTTGTAGTGGCAAAAAAGAAATCAATATTTAATGACAGACAAGTGGAGATTGAAGAATTAACAAATATTATAAAAAGAGATTTAAGTAGCTTGAATCAACAAATAGCCAAACTTCAGGAATTAGGAAGACAACAAAGAGAAGGTTTTGGTTCGTCACGTGGTAACCACATTGCATCACATTCTTCATCTGTAGTTGTGGCCCTACAATCAAAGCTTGCAAATATGTCAAATCATTTTAAGAGTGTGTTGGAAGTACGTTCTGAGGTGAGTTTTTGTATCGTATGCTTATGTGCTAAATCTTAATATGCTATAAGGTCTGCGCTATCTTAATTACCAATAAATTAATTGCAGAATATGAGAGAGGAGCAAAATCGGAGAGAGCAATTTACACAAGGACATGTATCTGCATCATTACCACCTAGCGCAGTGTCTGGTAAACAGGGTTCGTTGCTTCTTCAAGAGCAGGATACGTCTACATCCGTTAGCATAGACCTGGAACCAGCTATGACACAACTTACAGTGCAACGCGCCGTGTACGATGATACGGTAAATCTAAATTTTAATGAGATTTATATGTCCCCTAGAAATGTATAACAGCTTTCATGCACTTTTGCATCTTGTACGTATTTTTTACAGGATTCATACGTACAATCGAGGGCGGAAACGATGCAAAATATAGAATCTACTATAGTTGAACTTGGTGGCATTTTTCAACAATTAGCACATATGGTTAAGGAACAGGAGGAGATGGTAGAAAGGTAAGTGAATATCCTTGAATGTCTTAATGAATAATAATTTGCAAAAAATAAAATATCAATCTTACTGAGAATATATATATATATTTTTTTTTTCAATGACATTTCAGGATAGACACTAATATACAAGATACCGAGTTGAATGTGGAAGCGGCACACGCTGAAATTTTAAAATACTTTCAATCCGTAACGAATAATCGGTGGTTAATGATTAAAATATTCGCGGTCCTCATATTTTTCTTCATATTTTTCGTTGTATTTTTGGCATAAAGTTCCAATCACCTTTAGGTATAAATGTTTATAATATTATTTTATTACTCTCCATCAATAGCATGTAAAATATATATAATTATTTTGAACTTCATTGACCCGGAATCAGTTTATTTTGTATTACATTTGAGCCGAATGTATCTATGTACTCTTTATTATATTCATAAAAATTGTATATTATTACGTTCATGAGAAGCCTTGAATCGAAAATCAAGATAATTTTAAACGTTATATAATTTGAGGACTGTATGCATTGTACATCTCAGTATATGTTGTCCAGTGTGACAACATTGAAGCAACCACTGCCACATGCTTGTGGTTAATAAATCTATAATTTTCAAAATACAGATTTGCAATTATTAATGCCTAAATGTTCCTTAGTACTGTCATAGTTAGAATTATCTTTTTTAAAAAAATCAAATTGCAAATGCACATTATATGATCAAATATTCAAAAACAAATAAAAAGCAACGTCATAGTAATAAATTACAATTTATTCTGATTCATTAATACTATATATATAACAATTACAATTCTTTAAAGGTTTATTATTACACGACATATTACATTTTCGTTCGCTATTTGCATCATTAAAAAAAAGGACATCGACCCTTTTCGAAATGCTTTACTACAGAATAATCCAGCACTGTAGTAAATTTCGTATAGTTCTCTGTATAGCGAGTTTAAAACATTTCAGTGTATAACATGTTTTCTGACAATTCGTCATAGTAAGCAGCTTTAAAAAAGAATTCATAGCGATTACCGTTGGGAATTCGATTGACAAACCTCGGTACTTATAAAATACTTAGACTATACTTTTATGCACATAACTTATACCGAATGTTCAACATGGAAATGTAGTACAACAATACTACAGAAAATGGAAGTTATCCCAGTACGAGTCTTACTGGTACAGCATTAACACGATGCCGAATACACTTTCATTTTATCCATTCGAAAACTGTTATACAATGAAATGATTAAGTTATTGGTTCTGTTTCTCAACCTAGAATATTATATAGAATAAAAAAATCTAGGCTTTGCCACTATGGTGTGTCTTGTCCAACGACTCTCCTGAGGAGTGTAAAGAACCTGCAAGTATAGGTGATCCCATAAGGACACAGTTCCAATGTAACAGACTTAAAAGTAATTCTACATTGAATATTTAATCATCCAATATAGAACATTATTCTATTTTGAAAATCATTTTTAGAAAACTGGCATACAAAAGTATAAAATCTTATATAGGCAAAATGAAACTACTGAGATACTGTTAAAGCAAATAATATATTGGGTATTTGTTAGTCATTGAGCAGCAATTTTAACTCATCTATTACCCCAACGACTTAACTCGTTAGCGACAAACTGCACAACTGAGTAAAGAAAAAGAAAAAGAAAAACTATCAGCAACGTTAAAAGAATTACAAAAGAATAATAGAAGTGAACCTGGCACAGTAAATTATTTGGAGTTATTTCCCTCCATCGTGCTCCAAAACTGCCTCACTTTCGAGAAGCGTTTGCGTCCTTGGTTGCAGAAAGTAAAGAAAGGAAGAGAGAGAAAAAGACACGTAGAGAACGAGGAACAATAAGACAAATAAATAAAGATAAGAGCAATTGGTTGTCTCTCATTAAAATCTTGGTGTCGCTGGTCGAGGTCACGTAGTTGGGGGTTTGATGGTGGTTTGGCACAAACCTTTATGATTTCGCACATGGGCTGGTTTTGTTCGAGGATCGTAGCCAGGATGCCGCTGATGCTGCATTGTATCTTCCCCCCACGAATGCGTTCCCAAGGGTGGAGGAATTAGAGATGGAGGTGGAAGGGGTGGATGGCCTTGATTTAAGAATGGTGGCAGAGGCGAACGATGATGAGAATAAGGTGGAAGCAAGGGAGGAGACATTGGAGGTGGTGGTGAATTGGCACTGTCATACCTACCGCCAGAGTTGTGGGACGAAAGTAACAATGGCGGCGGTGATGGTAATCGTCCACCAAGAGGTGGTGGCCTTTGACCAACTTCGTAAGAGGACATACCGGAACCGGAATGCATCGGTGGTGACAGGAACAGGGGCAGTGGCGCACCGTACATATAAGGAGGCGGTGGAGGAGGCGGAACACCTGAAGAACCGGTAAACATTAGAGGGGAACTTGATGACTCGGCTCCAATGAATAATGGAGGTGACGCTGCGGTCTCCCCATTTGTCTCCAGGCCTGTGTACCAATGAGTTCAACTACATGTCAGTCTTGCGAACCTCCTCATCTCATAGGCGTGCGATGTACGCTCGAGCATGCCAGGTGAGACACGTGAAAATGAATTTGTTCCTTAAAGTGCCATTCCTTATTACCATGGGAACGATCACGGTCAAACCTTTTAAACTATGATTATGCTGGTACTAATTTTGCTTTGCTGTAATATGTTAACATTCACTTGGAAGTGAATGATAGAAAATATATCTTAATACATCTATCTATAGTAATTATGATGATTGTCACTGTGACACGTATGGTATCTCAGTTATCTAGGATAATGATAAGAAAATCAGCAGATGCGTAGATATGAATAGAACAAATTTCTACACGTGTGCAAGAAGATTTGTTGGTAGATAATACTTTTGACGTAATTCCAGTACTTACGATGAAGTTTGGAGTCTGGATCAGATTCGTTGATACTTTTCTCAACAAGAGTAAGTCGATTACGTAGTTGACTCGCCTCCGCCTTTGATTCTTCCAGACGACGCTCGCATTGCCGAGCAATTACCTAAACAAAGCAACATGTAATTCTTTACTGTTGAAGTTTATGAGATTTAAAATTCAAATATTTCTTACCCATTGTTCGTGTGACTTCGTTTCGAGAGCTGATATTTGATTCTTATATTCTCTCTCTTGATCTAATATTTCTCTCTTCAGCATTTCTATTTGTTGTCTGTAATGAAATTTCTTGGTATTGATTCTATACAGTACATTTCTACATACTGCAGATACGTTTATGTCATTTTTTTTCTTCACTTTTTTTTACAGATATCTAAAGAATTTATAATACTTACTTGTAATTTTGTATTTCCTTTTGCATATTATGTATCCTTTCGACTGTTGATGAAACCTCGCCTTGCTTCTGTAACCAAACAGCCTCTTCCCTAAGGAAAAGAATATCAATCATTTGGCTAAGCAACGGGCGGCGTGTTATTTAAAAGGAAACTTTACTGTCGAGGAAAAGAAAAATTATAAAATGCGAATAGTATTAACTTTCTACATACTTTTGTCTTTGAGCTTCCTTATCCTCGAAGAACTTCGACAAAACTTCAAGGCGTGTTTCTGCATCTTTTTTCTCCTTCTCAGCCAATCTGCATTGTTCGACGAGAGAACCTATTTCTTCTTTAATAAGTTTCATGTGCTCTGCAATATTTTTATGGGAGAATAGTATATAAAAGATTGAAAAATATCTTGAAGAAACATATAAAAAGGTATAACCATATGGTGAATGGTATATTTCATTATTTGATGTGCATCAAGGTGAAAAAATGGGCTTTATATTTCAAATTAAAAAAGTTGCGCTAGGTTGCTTTTCTTTTGAAACGAGATAAAGTAGTTTCATTAAACTTTGCAAAACTGAAGCAAGCGTTGTAACATACCTTCAAGCAAGTGATGAGCGCCTTCCATCTCACTCAATTTAATTTTTAGTTCATTCCTTTCTTCAAGAAGTTGTGTCGCCTCGGCTTTAATGCAAGACACGTTATACAACTTATCTAAGTCCAAATTATTGGACTTCACTTGATTTACAACTTCTAGAAGGTCCTTCACCTCCATTTCTTTGCTTTTAAGTTGTTTACGCAATTCCGACCTCTCGATCGAAATCTGTAAAAGCGAAAAGTATATTAGCCAGTGACAGTAGTATATTTTTTTAAGGCAATTGCTTCAGAAATGTTTGAGATTGAAACTCACTTCTTTAACTTGGAATTCTAGATGTTGAACTTTCTCAGAAAGTGTTCTTTCGATATTCTGCTGAAGCTGTATTTGTGTCGAAAGCTCTTCTGTGAGTCGAGTTACTTCCACTTCTAATTGCTGACACTTTTCTGTAGTAGCTGAAAAGTCTGCCACTAGAGCTTCGTTCTGAAATTAAATATTCAATTTTATATTTGCTATTACATCTCTACCATTCCTTATGCACGATAGACGTTTCATAATCCAATTTCTATAGATTACAGTAATTAGAACAAGTTCCAACAAACCTCAAGTTTATCAAATTCATGCTGCATACAATATAGAAAGAAAAATCATAAAGTATTCTAAGCATGCTGTATGGTATCATTAGCATGCTTTCTACATGATGCACATTTATTTGAATTCTTGATAACATACCTCTTGAGTCTTCAAATTAAGGGTGCTGATCAAAGACTCATTAGTTGCCTGTTGTTCATTAAGGCGCGTCTGCAAATTCTCAACAGACTGAGCCAAAGGATTATCCACCTTATCCGAATCAAGAAATTCGCGCAACATACGTTCTAACTCTAATCCTGCTTCCGTGGCGCTTTCTAAATCCTTTTCTAACATTGCAATTTGATTTTGCTGTTCTGCATTCACAGCCTAAATGCATAGTGGCAATAGAAACCATATTATGATTAATATATTTCAATTTTACATTGTTGCAATATGATTAGACTATCCTAATTTAGATCAGCTCACCTGAGATGCTTTTAGATCTGCTTTTAACGATGCAACCATCTCGTTGGAACCAAACGATTCATCTTCGATTGAGTTCAACTAAAAATATTAAATTTGTATATATTTTTACGTTTATATCGGATACAACAATATTTGGGCACAACTAATTTAAAACGAAAACTTACTTTACTTTTGACAGACTTCAGATTTTCATCTAACATTATACATTCTTTTGTCGATACTAACAATTCTTTTTCAAGTTTATTAATTCTTCCTATCAACTGTCCATCTCGCCTTGTATTCTAAAAGTAAACGGTACTTGATACATTGCTCGTTCTTTGAGAACTGCGAATATATTCATGTAATCGGAATCAGTGGTCAAGTGATTTACCTCAATATAATAATATCCAAGAGAGAATAAGAGCGTGGTAAATGCTGTTAAGCAAACGTACATCAAGGTCTCCCAATAACTACGTGTCATTGTTGATGAGAACGTAATGGCGCTTTCTTGATTTTCATAGAACTCTTCTTTCTGTTTTAAAACCCTTTATCTTATTATATCGACATCGATAGAAAGGCTTTGATTTTCAGTTAATGCATTTACATAAACAATAATTAGATACGCTTGAACTTACTATAAAGTATAAATTAGACACTTTTTGTTTAATATTATACATTCAAATAAATAAGAACATTAGATTACTAACCTTCTGCGAGTAGGGGTTGCTATACACATTTTCATCTTTGGTACAATCGTAGTCTGCAGTGCATACTTGTTGAGTCAAATCTAAAAAAATATAGATTAATAGTATAATTAAAATCTAACAAATTATAGATCAAGCAATATTTTAACATTCTCCTTTGACATTATTCTCACTTACCCTCTTTCGTCATTGCAACACTCCCCGATGTAAATTGTGACGATTCAATGGGCTTATCTGTATCAACATTTTCAGGCAGTACCTTATCCTCATTATTTATGTTGCTTTCATATTCAGGTAAGGTTGGAATTGTTAATTGATCAGTTGTACCAACAGCATCATTATTCATTTGAGACCCATCTAAAGCAATCATTGAGTTAAGTATTATTGAACTGTAAATCAAAGATAAATGTTACTTACAGTTTTCATATTGTTGACTATCATCAACATTCAATAGGTTTCTATTTGATGGTAATTCATTGAAGTTAGAAGTCTTCTCTGAGATTATATTAATATAATTCGAATTCATTGACACATCTGGTTGAAGGATATCAGGTTGTGTGTCATCATTTTTCACAATATTATGGGTTTCCTCAAGTATATCCACAACTCTATTACTCTCATTACTTAAACTATCATTACTAATTTCATTACTATTTACAATTTCATTTTGGCCGTGCTCGTGTACTTCAGAGTGATTAAAAGTATTCTCCTCTTCAAATTTCGGAGTGTCATGTAGGTTAAGTGTTTCTTCCACAATATCAGTCGGTTGAGTTATGTCTTCGTTCTGTACACTTTCATTATTCGTTGCATTTATTTCTGCAAAATTGGAGGTTAGCAAAGCTTCAGGTGCTACATTGTTGGTTTTATTTTCTTGTAAACTATCAGAATCTTCCTTAAAATCTTTTGATAAATATGAGGATGACTCTTTCTGCATCTTTTGTTGAAGGACCTTATTGGTATCTTCAATAGGGCTTGGATCTTTGTTATCAACTTCTTCCAAAACTGGCTCCTTAATATCTTTTGATGTGACTATGATATCGTCAGTGGTACCCAATATTCCATCTAGCGTGACTTTACTTTCACCAGCACCATCTTCTGGGATGACACTCTCGTCAGACTTTTTTAAAGGCGATTCTTCATCATTCTGTTTGTTCTCGCTGTTCTCATTCTTTGCAGAGACTTCGGAAGAAGGCACATCATTGGCAAGTGTTTCTGCATTCTCGGAAGAAGCGAAATTTAATTCAGATGCGGGCACGTTTTCGGAAGTGGCCTCCACGTTAGAATTCTCTTGGTGAGCCGTAGCATTCTCATTATTAAAATTATTTTTTTCCGTTTCGGCAGAGACTGGCTCTCCTGTTTTCTCATTTGCATTCACGTTACTCAGACCTTGTTGGATCTCCTCTTTTTGTTGTAATGACTCGCTACTTGGTTTGGAGGAGCCATTAGCAACAGTTTTTAATATATCTGGTTCTTGCAGCTTAACATTTTCTGATTTCTGCTCCTTATTATTGGAATGAGTTTCTTGTACTTCTTCTTCAGATGTTTCAATACTCTGATTAGAGGTATTAACTTTATTATCTTCTATCAATTCCTTATCTACAATTTCGTTTTCATGAATATCAGAGACTTTAGTGGGATCCACACCCAAAATCTCGTCTGAATTTAGTGACTCATTAAGAGTATCATCTGCTGACATATTGGGAAAATCTGCTTCATTTTTTAAATTACCAGTTTTATCTGCATTCTTATTCTTTGATAAACTGGAAATAAATGTCAGGGAATTTGGAGCTATATTTGGATGAATGCTAAGAATAGGCTGCTCATCCTGCACCGCTTCCTTTTCCATAACCTTTGATGCATAGCTTGGTTCATCGTGCAATTCTTTTGATGTCAGAGGGATAGTTGTGCCATCTATCACTTCATATGGTGGAACTACTTTTGTTGGGTCAGGCACCATTGGTTCCAACTTCTCATTAGAAGACTCTATCACTTTTGCATCCAATTTCAAGTCAATTGATTCACTACTAGTAGCAGAAGTAGAACTAATTTCACCACTTTCTTCTGGTTTTTCCAACTCTGACAAGTTGTCTTTTGACAAATTGTTTGTACTGAGATTAGTAGGCACTTCAAACGTCAAATTTCGGTGGAAAACTTTTTCCTCCCTAAGAAATCTGTTTGACATATATCCTCGTACACCATGAACCTGAACATAGAAAATAAACATTATGTAACAACAAGAAATACAACCATAAACACAATAAACATCACACAGATAAATAGAAGCAATACATAAGATTCTACATCATGTTAGAATTATAAAAATGAAATAATATTAAACTCAGTTACTGTATTTTAATAAACTAAAAAAAAGTGCATTAGCATTGCTCCAATTTGATTGATTTCAATTAAATATACTGTATTACATTTTAGATGACCAGCAATATTAAAAAATCAATTCTTTATAAATGTAACAAGAACTATATACTTTATATTGCTATTAAATAAAGCTATCTTCAAGTATATATTCAAATCATGTTGTACCATACACACAATATCATTCATGATATTTGATTATATATTTCTTTCTTATAAATACCATAATAAATCTTGTAAGATTTAAAAATTATGTTCATACCTCAACACCCCATAAATCCTTCCTTTTTCCTGCTGATTTACTGTAAATTGTGACATCTGCATTGATATCAAATGAAACCATACCTGGTTCAATACTTTGATATTTTATTACAGTTCGTCCACGTCCAACAGGTACTGTGAAAAACAAATAATGAAATAATTATTGAAATAAAAAATAAATAAATAAACATAAAAATGTGCTGCCATTCAGAGAAAATAACTAAAGTATGGCTTCAATTACCAGAACAGTTGGGGTCGTAACATAATTGTTTGTCTGAAATGCTGGATATGCATCCTGAGATTGCAGCAATTATAATAATAGCAAGGGCCAAAATAATATTCATTGAGTTGCTTATTTTCGTCATATTTTTTCTATTGAAAAGTTCCACATCACTACTGAAATACACTGACACAGCCTCGGACGCACATAGTAACCAGAGAACATAGGAACTATAGGTGATTCGTGGCAGTGGAAGGATAGAATGTCATATACTTAGTTTTCAAGTCACACCGCTGGATGGCGCAGTCTGCTTTATGATTAATAATAGTTCATCAACATCACACATAACTGGTAATGACAATTTTTCTTTTATATAATTTTATTAATTCAAGAAGTAAGATCATGTACGAGGAAAAAATTACATCCGCAACTTCACTAATTCTTACAGATCTATTCTTTAACTCAATTTTATTTTTTGCTTTTATCATCAATTTCATCCTCTTTTCTACGAAAAAATATTTTAAACGGATTCCGAGAGATTTTCTTTGAATTCGTTTCATTTTTTCTTAATCTATTCAAGTGACAAGCATCATTGTAGTCAACCTCCACTGATTTCTCTAGATTTACAGACTTTCCTCTTTTTCTAAAACGTAAGATCGAAAAGCTCGTGGAGTGAGATTTTATGGCTGACGGTTCTTTCCAAGTTTCAGGTACGGGAACGCTACATGCTGGTGGTGGTTTTTTATAATCATTGAATGAAACTTTACCTCGACGCTTTGGAACACAACATAAAGAATAGGGAATAGGCAAAAAAGATGGCGGCGGAGGATAAATAGGAGTATTGTTAGATACGCGATATAATTTCTGATTAAGAATGTTGTCTGCAAAATCGTTAGTCTGCTGATCAGTATGTGATAATCCTGTTCCTGACAAAATTGATATTTCAGTCGTAACTGTAGATTCGACTCTCGATAAATTCTCATTCGACACACTTACGCCACAATCTGTCAAGTCGAAGTCAGTATTTTCAAACGACGGAAACTTCGTTAAAAAGGACACAGGCGGTCTCGGTAATTGTGCGAGTATTTTATTCGATGGGATGTCAGGAGTTTTCGAATTTTTTGAAGAGATCGATTCATCATCCGTACTATTTACTCCATCTCTCATATTTGTCCAAAGTGCATACAGTGCATCCAAGCAACGATTTTCCTCCTGCGTTGACTCTTTTCCCTTTCGAGCAGCCAACAGTCCATCTTTCTGCACACTGTATTGTAAATTTGGTGTATGAATATATTTACGAAGCCAGGGATGTACATTGTGCTTTGCTATTCGGTCGTTGTCACATTTCACATCACTATCGTGCTTTGTGTTGAGAAACGTGTGATTTTTGCAAATTGCAATAGTTTCTCCTTTCATCTGTTCTGTTTCATTAGAAAATTTTGCCGTGCATTGATCCCTTGCGTGCGTGACAGGAATAAAAAAATAATTAGCTTCTTTGCTTTCTTTCGTGTGTGCATCCAAAAATCGTGCATCCATATCTGAACCGTATTTTTTCGAAGTAAAATCTCTACTGGTATTTATTGCTTCAAAATTTCTTTGATCTTCTTCGGACGAGCATTTCACATTTTCGACTTCAGCTTTCACATTAACGCGATTCTCATCGTGTTTCGTATTTTTATTATGCAAAAGTTCCAAGCTGGTTCTTGTGCCATTAATATCTGGCTCGTAATTATTTAGAGACTTGTAACCACTACTTTCGCCAGCGCTCGATTCTGCCCATCTTGGTAAAACTATATTTTTCTTCTTAATCGGTAAAACAGATTCCATGACATTATAACAAATTATACTCACTTCTCCAGGTCGTTCGTTCATAACCTTAATTTTATTTGCTTTCGAATTGTTGTCCCCTATTATTATTTTCACATCATTCCTAAGCTTATTCTTGTGTCTCGTTTCGCTCAAAACGATTTTCTTGATGTAACGTGCCATCGCGCAACGTAACGCTTTTTCCTTCCTTTTTGAATATCCATACTTTCTCGAGCATTCGTAAATTTTTGATTTTCTTTTCATCTCTGTAGAATATTGTGATTCCGATAGTGCATAAAGAGTTTTTATCACGTCTGCAATAGTTTTGCATCGAGAATATACTTTGTCATTTAATTCCAAAGTATCACCACTCGTATCAGATAATTTAGTATCGCCGGCTGTTATCGTACTCTCCTCGTACTGTGTACTTGCATCGTTATATATACTTTTCTTTAAATCGGTATTACTTTCTAATGAAATCCATTGTGAACTTTTTGTTGATTCAAATTCGTTCTGTTTTTCTATTAATTTTCTTTCATTGTCATCGTGCACTGTCCATATAGATTGATCTTGTTCGTTTACGGCAGTTTCCTTAATTTCTGGTACTGTACATAGTTGATCGTCACGTCTATCGAGTTTGTTATCATTGGACTTTAGAACCTTATTAGTACCGGAATTTGATAAAATTCTATCGGGAAAAATTTTAGATTTGATAAAAATATTTTTGGCAATATTTTCATTTACAGTCGCGCAATCGTTATTAACAATTTTGCAATCTGCATTATTGCCACGAATTCTTAGACACTGATTGTCACTTGGTTCGTCGTTAGATTCTATTGGATATAAATTTATCATTACACTATTTTTATTTTTTTTTCTGGAACTAAGTTTGCTATTAGTGTTATTTAGATTGTATTTAGATTCAACGTTATTATGGAATTTAGATTCAAATGACTTATCATTATTGACAGATTTAACGCCAGCATTTTTTAATCGTACTTTTCTTCCATCATTGTAACTATTTTTTTTAGAAACGTGACTTACATGTCTCGTCGGTGCAAACACACGTGTGCGTGCTGATCCATCATTTTTTTGGTCAAAATTAAATTTCGATCTTCTACTGTGATTTTCCTTTAATGTATAAATGCAGTTTTTACGTTTACAATCAGTAGGATTTTTAACGTCCGAATCTGTCGATGTGGAACTCGATAAATTTTTGTATTTTTCATATCCCTTTGTTTGCGAAATATTTGCATTACGTTTTTCTTTACGAGGATAACTTTTATCCCAGTTTCGACATTCTTTATGCCTTTGACGATCTTTGGATTTTCTAAAAATATCTTTATCGCCATAGATACACACAGAATCCTCTTCTTGTAAATTATTGCGGTGAATACTATGTTTATGTCGTTTTTTATTTTTTACTGTCTCATCGATTTTATCCAAACTTTTACTACGACTGACGTTTACACGATGAACGACGTTCTTCGCTGAGGATACTTGTGGATTTTGCACAATCGATCCTGCACGGCAGTGACAAGTATCGGAAACCTTACGGATCGAATTTTTGGTTTCATTCTGTGCGCTATGTCTCTGTGATTCTTTCTTCCTTCTTGACCGCCTACGCTGATTTTCATGATTTTCTAAAACGGTTTCTGTACTTTCTTTTTTCAATTTTGCAGAATGACAAGGTCTTCGAGACTTACGAGAATGTTCACCAGAAACTTTATCAATTATTGATCGTTTGTCATTCTGATTCATAATAGGTTGAACAATGCTCTTGGTTTTCTTTGTAGAAGCACAAATTTCGAATTCTATGTTCCGAGGATCTCGCTGTTTATTTATCTTCGCCAAATTGAATAGGTTAAACCAAGGAAAATCAGTTCGAGCCGTGTTTGAAAAATTCCTTTAGAAAAACTGAAAAAATCATGTGGTATGATCTTGTCGCTATACAATAGTATTAAAAATAAAGATAGTCCACCTTTCTTCGGGATCCTTTCGTTTCCTCCAAACCGCGACATTTCGTCTGTCGTCCGTATCATTTAAATGCAAAAACGCATTGTGCTGCCCCGTTTTTATAAATCACATAACCTCTTATTAATTTAAAAATACATCAATCAAAGTTAAAGCGAATGATAATAATTGTAGAGAAAGTTCTAAAATTTATCGGACTCTTGATTCAAACGGCAACCTTTGCCGCGACAAGTGCATCTGTCAAAAAAATATTGTTACTTTACCTAGTTCCTAAGTGATCGACATAAGAAGTACCACGTTCTCTCCATAGAGTGGTTAATCGACAAATGGTAAGTTTCTATTGCTAGTTGTGAGAACTTACCTTAATGTGTACTTATATTTCAGCAACTCATGTTCCTCTCTTAACAGTGCAAGAGACGAACAGTTCGTGGCAGTGTGTGGAGAAGAGTCAGGCATTTCAAATTTCGTGAGTGGTGTACCGGCTGATCTAAGTGAATAAAAATGGAACCTAAGCCAAAGTTGACCAGTGAGCCTATTTGGAGCAAACTCCAAGCTTATTTCGATAACAATAGTTCGAAAATTAATATAAATGAACTGTTTCAACAGGATCCCAATCGCTTTCAAAAGTTCAGGTAAATTCTACGTGACCTTGTAGTATGTCATTGAGTTGACCTTTAGAACTTAGTTGAAGAATTTAGATGTTGCATTTTATGATTAATGATTTATTATATCCAGTTGATTAAACACCACTTAATTACTTTGTCAATTATTTTCTATTATTCGAATTCGCTTTGTATTTAATGTAATCTATTACAATTATATGTTACAAGTATTTCAGTTAGTGTAATTTAAATTGATGCTAGTGTTGTCATAATTTAATTGTCGTTAATGCTCAAACTTTAACATGTAAAAATTGAATTGTTGGATGAATAACTTGTTATTTATGCTATACAATTTGTAAATATAATTCAGGTTAAGTTTTGCTAATATGTAACAAATTTTTCCATAAGATCTGATATAGCTTTGCGGCACTTCTTTGTTTTTTGAGAATACAAAAAATTTATTTTATATTGATGATGCAATTATATGTATAGTCTTGTAATAGATGCACTAAATAGAAGCATTATGGATATGAAGACATTTTGTTTTATAGAGTTGATGATATTCCCAAGTGTAGGTGACTCAACAATTTTTTTTATAAATCCTGATTTGCAGCTTGAATATTGATACACCAGAAGATGGTCCAATTCTTTTGGATTACTCCAAAAATCGTATTACCGATGAAGTCGTTGGTCTTCTTATGGAACTGGTACGTTCTTTTGAATTTTTAGAATCATCTAAGGCAATCAATTTACTTAAGAAAAAATATTTTCCTTAATACAATTTTTTTAATTAGGCACGTGCACGTAAAATTGAACAAGCACGAGATGCTATGTTTTCTGGAGAAAAGATTAACTTTACTGAGAACAGAGCAGTATTGCACACTGCGTTGCGTAACAGAAGCAACACACCTATTCTGGTTGATGGTAAAGATGTTATGCCAGATGTTAATGGTGTTTTAGAACATATGAAACAGTTTACAAACCAGGTATAGATTAGATTAGAGAGACTATAAAGCTTTAAAAATATAATGATGTATCAATACCAACTTAGCAAATGATTTCTTATTAGGTGCTATCCAAAGAATGGAAAGGTTTTACTGGCAAACCCATTGAAGATGTCGTTAACATTGGTATCGGTGGCTCTGATCTGGTAAGAAAACTATGAATCACCCTTTGCTGTTTTACATTATGCAATACAAACGATCTAATTATATGTATGGATATAAATCATATTAGGGACCCTTGATGGTTACTGAAGCCTTGAAACCATATCATGTCGGACCACGCGTTCATTTCGTCAGCAATATCGATGGAACGCACATAGCAGAGACGCTCAAGAAACTGAACCCAGAAACAGCTCTCTTCATTATTGCATCCAAGACGTTTACCACTCAGGAAACTATTACAAATGCAACATCTGCAAAAAAATGGCTTTTGAGTCACTTGAATAATGTAAGAATTAAACAATTATAAATTCATAGCCTAAATAATTCTTTGTAATAAGAGCAAGTAACCTTAAGCTATTGTTTTTGCAGGATGCAGCTGTGGCCTTCCACTTTGTTGCATTGTCCACTAATACCGAAAAAGTAAAAGAATTCGGTATCGATGAGAAAAATATGTTTGGATTCTGGGATTGGGTCGGAGGACGTTATTCCCTGTGGTCAGCCATAGGTCTGTCAATTTCACTTTCCATTGGCTTTGAGAACTTTGAAAAGCTTTTGAGCGGTGCTTTCTTCATGGATCAACATTTCCGCACAACTCCATTGGAAAAAAATGTATGTCATGAGATATATTGCACTGTGAATAAATGCATTATTAGCATACATCATTTACTTTATAGTATTGAATCTTTTTTAATTTCATTGCAGGCACCAGTAATCCTTGCTTTGTTGGGTATTTGGTATCATAACTTCTACAAAGCAGAAACACATGCTCTCTTACCATACGATCAGTACTTGCATAGATTTGCTGCGTATTTCCAGCAAGGCGATATGGAGAGTAACGGAAAGTATGTTACTCGTTCGGGAGAAACCGTGAATTATTCCACTGGCAAGTTGTAGTACATAACTGTCTCACGAGTAAGAAGTTTTAGTTTTGTATTCTTATGATGTTGGCTTACATTTTTTTTCAAGGTCCTATCGTGTGGGGTGAACCGGGTACGAATGGTCAACATGCATTCTATCAGCTGATTCATCAAGGCACAAGGCTCATTCCAGCAGATTTCATCGCTCCCGTACGTTCTCACAATAAGGTAAGCATTCTGTATTTGTTACTGTTTAAAAACTTTTCAAGAACAATCTTGATAAACTATAGTGGAATCAATCGGTTGATACGTTTTTGTTTAATCAAATAGGTTCAGGGTGATTTGCACCACAAAATTTTGCTGGCTAACTTCCTCGCTCAAACGGAAGCCCTAATGAAGGGGAAGAATCAAGAACAAGCAAAAGCAGAATTGGAGAAATCTGGTTTGAGCCCAGAACAAGTGACTGCTATATTGCCGCATAAATTATTCCAAGGAAATCGACCAACTAATAGTATCGTAGTTAAGCAAGTTACTCCATTTACACTTGGAGCACTTATCGGTAAGTAACATTTTATTTTCATGATCTGAAAATTATAATTTCTCATGAACATGGATATATTTTTATAACCATCTCTTTGCAGCTATGTACGAGCACAAGATTTTTGTACAAGGAATTATCTGGGACATCAACTCATTCGACCAGTGGGGGTGAGTAATTGTTTTAATATGTTATCTAACATCTTCGCTATATTACTTTATATATAATTATACATCATTTTCAATTATATACAGTGTGGAGCTGGGTAAACAGTTAGCTAAAGCTATTGAACCTGAACTCAACAATACCGATAAAATTACAAGCCACGATTCATCAACAAACGGATTAATTTCATTCATTAAAGAATACACTGCTTAAACCCAATCAGGCAATTAATGTTGACTTGGATATACAATTGGCAAGGAACATCTTATTAGGATTGAATCGCAACAGATGAACCTTCTAAATTTATAAGCAGTCAGTGTAATGGGCTATAGCAGAATGAACGTTTGTAACGTATGTATACACGCTAAAACATGACGTACACAACATATAAAAAACTTAATTCGGCTTAACATATTAAAGAATTCCCAATATTATTGTAATGTGGCAGGTTTATCGTTATTCTCAAATTACAAATGATACATGTAGTATTTACATATATTGTTTTTGCCATTTTAACGTGATTCGTGTTTATTAGTCTTATGTACAAAAAATATATACGTCACTGAATATCACTATGATGAAGATCTTATAAATAGGAAAGACAATTTTAGTATTAAACGATTTGTGGTACATGAGCAACACGTTAAACGCTTCTCAATTCGTTTATACATACAATTTTTTTATATATATATATTTGTTATGTAAAAATCCCTATTTCATTCCTGTTAATATATCTCTATGTTATCAAATTATTTTTCTGTTGTCATTAATTGTCATTCTGTGCATCTCCAACTTTTTTTTACGTGCTTCATCAATATTAATGAAACGAAACTCGTGGAAAATAAGTAAAAAAAACTCCTACTTACTGGTTATTTAGTTGCAACGTACAACTTCAGTCGCAGAACGGTATAGATACAAACATGCAGACATAAAATCCATGCACACAATGCAAGAACAACTGCATAAAATTGAGTCGACTGCATATCAAGATACGTTAAAATATGTTGCGATGATTTGAAATAACAGATTCTCGTAGGACATTGTAATGACGGTCGATCACCACCATAGATAGCTTGCAAGACACCTTCAAAGGCGTACCTGGAGTAGGTAAAAAAAGATTCTTTATGTTTCATGTAGATGGCGACACAAATTTTTCTTGTTTTACATATCCATACCTAAAGTAACTAACAGTACAAACGGGTTGAAGGTATGCAGGCACTTCGTTGAGTTTTATAAAAAATCCAGCAAAGAGGAACATAGGTATATTCATTGCAGGAATTAGGAAAGTACCAGCCTGAAAGAAAACTTGTACTTTAACAATATAACGCTTATGACAGAATTGACTCTTTCGTTAACCAAACAATTACCTGAGTATTGAAAGCCGCTCCAGCAGCAATTCCAAATGATTGAGAGAGAATCGTAAGTAAAGTACAAACTAGCCAAACTTTCATCATTGTATTCTTGTCAAATGGTTGTCCGGTCATGCAATATGATATAAGGAGAAACAAAGTGGGACAAAGTATCTGTCAATGCAAAGATTTATAAATTTTTTAGTATCACCGATATTAAAATAAAATATTGCACTAATTCTTTGTACAGCTGTTGAATGCGATATACCTGCAATGGAAAATCTGCTAGTACTTTCGAAATATAGTAAGATTGTAAGGAGTACCAATTGTTCAGATGTTCACGAAGAAAAACAGCTGCTTCCGTGGGAACTGTTAACGACATAAAATATTGATGAACCATGAACCGTTGAATTTATAATGCTAAATATTGGTAACTCACACATTTGTACAGCTGGCATAGCATTAGCGAAGAATAAAAATAATAAAAAAAAAAATAAGCAAGATATATTGCTTTGCACTTTGCTTGCATCATCGCCAAAGTTATGAAACACAAGACCCAAGAGAAAAGCGACTATCACGTGCGCGGCTAATCTCAATTTTGTCATTGTCTGTAAAATAACAGTGAAAGTGATTTTATCATTGCTCTACAGTCATTCTGTCATGATTATAAACATACGTTATCTCGACTTATGCAGATTATCGCTCTGCACAATAGAACCTTCTGTTGTCTCCATTTGGAAACAGAATACCGACCGGGCATAGGAATACCATCTTCGTCTTCCTCAGGATATTCAGTAAGACGCCCAGACATTATTGCAGCTGCAAATAAGAGAAAAAAAAATAGAAAAACTAGTTCAACCCTAATTTTCAAAAGTTATACCTCTTTTATTTTTCGAGTACTGATTTAGCATCTGAGCATTCTTATAATTTTCCTCGCTAATTTTTTGAAGTTGATCTAAATCCCCACCTCTTTGTCCACTCACTACTTCCAGTACTGTAAATAAGTTATAAATTCTATCTCCAAGAAAAACTCAATGAGAAATATGTCGAAACTCATGAATATCCAATAACCTTTGATACATAGATAACGTAGAATTAAGATTACGTAGATAACGTAAAATTTAAATCATACCGTACTCTGATATATTGTAGAACTGAGGACAAACAAAGTTAGCTCTTTTGAATGTGTCATATATATCTACTTGAGGGCCACAGTAAACAATTGTTCCTTTATTCATTACAATAACGTCATCAAATTTTGACATCAATTGGCTGCTTGGTTGATGAATTGCACAAACCACAGTACGGCCGGTTTGAGCCATAGCATGTAACAAATCGATCACCTGAATCAATTGATTATCATTATGATATGTAAATCGCAGTAAAAATGATAAAAATTTAATTAATACCTGTTTCGATGCTGCACTGTCTAGACCGCTTGTTGGCTCGTCCAATAACATCACTGTAGGATTAGTAATCAACTCGACACCAAACGACAGTCTTTTCTTTTCTCCGCCACTTAATTTTCCAACCGGCGTACGCAGACAAGATGACAAGCCAAGTCGATTTGCAATCTCGCTTACCTACATGAATTATTTGTAGTATGATGCTTATGTTATTGTAACTAAAACCACAAACATATGTAAGCCTTCAAGTTTTATCATTTTTTTCTTTACGTAAACTTACTCATAGGCGTTAAATAAACTTGATTAAGATTCTCAAGCTCTTGTTTGTTTCAATCTCTCGAATGATACACCTGGTTATTCGGTTCAAACGTACCGCCCGAACGGTTTTACGAGACAAACCCAAAGGACGCGCTAACCTCAGATCGGACGCTCAGGTTACGATACAAAATTCGTATGATACTTACGATGTATTTCCGAGACTCGGTTGTGTGTGGAAAACCAAGTTTCAAACAGGCAGCGATATATAAAGTTTCCTTAGTAGTGAGTAACGGAAGAAGAACGAAATCCTGAGGAATGTAGCACGCCAGCCGTCGGAATATTTCAACATTTCTTTCGGCGCCGTTCACGGTAACGGATCCCTTGAGGTTTGATAGTTTTAAGCCAGAAATTATATTCAGCAATGTCGTTTTTCCGGCACCGGAAGGACCGATTAAAGCTGTTAGTCTACCTGGTCGAAGGTGGCCAGATATGGAGTGTAGAATTTGCTTTTCCTTTTGTTTCTCTGTAATTGGAATTTTCTACAGAATTCGTTCTTCGAGCTATTACTAGGCTGCGTAGTTCCAGATATGCAGCAATGTTATATCTAATATCGATACAAGAAATCCTCAAACTTGAATTTCAACAAAAGTTATAGATCACTGATAAGTATATGTATGTATATGATGACGATAGTCATATTTGATATGTGTATATTCTTCATTGGCGAAAGGTTAACAAAGGCTAGAAAGTTATAAAAATGTGAATCGTCAATATATTTTCAAATACCAGGAAGCATGGATAAGCATCTTATCTTTTAAGAAATAATCTTGCAACTAAGAAAAAAATACTAAACACTACAATTCACTATTCACACTATCATTCGCTTTACAGATCAAATAAAATGAACGCAGTAGGCAATAAGGACGTGTTTGGCATACTGATAAAAAACCTTGATCAATTCCCAATCAAAATAGCAATTAAACCTTTGAGTCTGGAGCGTTTCAGATTTAAACGCATGCCAGACATATAAGCGCCCATAGCGCTCAAAGAGTTAAACAGGAAATACCAGAAAAAAAAGTGAATTTACATTTAAAACCTTATTGCATCTGCGTATCATGGCTACTTTCACTAGCTTGCATAGCGCAGCTTGACTCAAAGTGATGCTATACATAATATATTTAACAAACCTGAGCATCTATAGTTCCTGCTGCAACCCGAATAAGACAAATCATTAAATTCGATAAAAATTTGAGACCTCTCTTCAATACATCCTTCTGTTTCCAATAGATATTTGTTGTCAGTCATGTTTACTGAACAATGTTCGTCATGGTTTTCGGTATTATCGCGATTTTCGATCATTGTATTTAACTTTATCAGTCGTAGTCAATGCACAATGCTGCTTGTCATTTATTATTTACGATTAACGCCGTCTGGGTTCTTTCAACGATAATCAAAGGTCCTGGTTGCTTTCAATGATACTATAGCACCAACGCATCTAACTGTACTAATTTTATTGTAGATTTCTCATAATTCAATTGTCACTAAAACGTGAAACATTCAAAAGTTGTCTTTGCCGATATTTTAACCACGATACGACAATCTGCTGCTCACTCACCCACTGTTAGACAAGCTTCGCATTAACTTCATGACTACTGCTGATAATGTAGCAGCGACTTTCTCGACGATCATTCATCGGGGTCTTCTTGGTGGGGCGAAGAATGTACCGTGCCCCGAGTCTGTATGTTTTCAGTTGCTCTCACTTGATTAAAGAGGCGTCTACATCTAGATACTTTTTAAAATCTAGCTCCAAGCTCCATAGCAACATATGTCAACCTAAGTACACGCTTTAACCAATGATATCTCTGAAGCAAGATTAGTGGGAGGATCACGAACAGACTTAAAATTAGCTAAAGAGTGTACAGTGTAGGTTATATGAAATAGTATAAAATTTGGATTTTGAAGGGGGAAAAAAAAAACAATTTTCTTCAATAGTCGTTCTTTTTATTTATACGTCATTTTTTGAGGACTTTACATTAATTATCACAATGGTAGGACATTAGTCTTTACTTCTGTGCTCCAAGTACGTTGATAATAGCGTCACTTGTTTATGTGTAATCGACACTGTCAAGAAGATAATAATAAAGAGGGCCAGTCTTATCGGACTCTAACTAACTGTTCTCACTAGCCGTCTGCTGGTGATGCATTTCGCTATTAGCCGTGCCCGCTGCACGGGAAACATGCTGGAATTAGCATTGAAATTCTGGAAGCGATTTCAATTTCATATATTTCTAGTGAGACACTGATCAATTTCACGAAGACTAACCGTCTATACCAATATCGCCTGGGTGTCGATGAAACAAAAATATATATCACCAATGTGAAAACGTTGCAGTCGAATGCGATTTAATTAAACGATATTATTTGGATGGAGGTAATTATCTATTATAAAAAGTTTGTTCTATCTAGATTATGTCTAATTTAAAAATCTTTACCTAATAATAGACTGTTTATTGGTAAGAATGATCCCGAGTCAAGTATATCGATACATTATTGTATTTGGCAGTGTTGTGTTATTATTTGAAAGAAATTCATATCACCATTGTTCCCGCCGATACACTTTTAAATATTTATAAAAATTCAATTTAATAACTAAGGATGTATGGCATCCAAGTCTAATATATCCGGACAAAAAAGTAGCTCTCTCGTACGAATTTATACTTGGTCCTATTTATTATATTATTACACTGAAATCTATAGCGTGATATCCCATAAGTGTTTAAAAATAGATATATTACATTTATATATAGGCCTGATGGACCCACTTTTTTTTTGATTGTCATTTTTGTCAGCAAGAAACTTCTTAACGCATAAGTACAATACACATATAACCACTTGTAAGTACAAAAGTGCATATTGATTTTCAAAAAAAAAAGTGTAAACCTGCCATTCACGAAAAATGATAGCTTTCATTGGGGTTTAGTAATTAATTGTAATGTTAGCTACATAGTACCTATATATAGGATACTTTAATTACGATCTCAAAAAGGAATAATCAATAATTGACTTAAAATGACAGAATCAAACATATTTGTTCTGAGATATCAAACGCGAGGATAGATAGCGTCAACATTATGGAGTCATTTGAAGAGCCTATAGATAACACCAGACAATAGACACTATAGCTTAATACCAAGTACCATAATATTGAACGCTTGATTCGTAAGAAAATTAATTTCTTTATAGCTACAGCTAAAAAGGACGAACAGCCATACTGTATAAGCATTAGTGATAGTTGTTTAGAGGGTGAAGAATCTTTCTAACGATATGTCAATGTTCTTATAAAATTACGCAAAGATACATACTGTATTTATACAAATCTGAATAAAGATTGAGTAAATATATATATATATATATATATATATAATTATAAAAGTATGCAATGATTTATATAGAAATTTAATGCCATGGCATTAAACAATTGTAGGCCGTACAATCGATTGGATCCGCTGCGATTTAATGACTAGATTTTGATTTTAGTCATTCCTCGAATGACGTCGAAATCATTCTGGCATACTGTTCTGTTAAGTACGCTCTTTGATATACTTAATTGCTCTTTGATTATTATTTACTTCGACTATTTCTTTTTTCGATGTCTCATCAGCGTCTTTGATTTTACTAATTTTCATAATTAAAGTAATTGTTTATTTTCATGTATTCTCTTCTCACATTACCAGCGTCTCTTCATCCTAATGTTCAATGTAACAAATGCAATGACACTAAGTACAAAGTAAAGACCTATAAGAATAGAAACGCTAAACCAATAATTGATGTCTTGCATATCGACGGTATCTAAAAATTTAGTTGGCAGTGCAAAATGGCAGTAGTCAATTGAACAAGCCATTCTCTTCCTATCGTACCTGTTGATGAAAGCATAATCTTAAGTTCTTTAATATTTGGACTTTAAAATTTCAATATTTTTTTTTCCAAATTACCAACCCGTAAATTGCCACCAAGACACCTTCAAATCCATACTTGAGGAAAGATGTGTGGAACAACCATTGAAATAGAGGATGTGCGTCGTTGTGATGGATAAAAAATCCACTGAACATCATAAACGGTAAAATAATGAACGGTCCAAAGATGACCCCATTCTAAATAAAGAAAAAAAAATATTAAGATTACAATTATGTCATTATACAAAGAAAGAACAATGCTAGCAATTATTTTTTTTAAATTACTTGTAGGCTCATGGCAGTTCCTAGAATAAGGCCGATTGTTTGAGCAACTAAGCTAACCACAATACACGCAAACATATATAGACAGAGTCTCCTCCCTTCCGGAAGTTGTCCAGTCATATGATAAACTATCAGTACAAAGGTAGAAACCGCAGCAATCTGCACTGGTAAGTCGGCTAACTTATTAGCCAGATAGAATGATCGAAGCTTGTACCAACGATTGAAATGCTCACGAGTGACAATGGGTAACTCGGTAGAATCTGAAATTAAAAAAAAAGGGCTGCATAAGATTGAGAAATGTATTAGAATGAAAAAAAAGGTGATTCACTCACAAGTAATAATAGTGGCATTAAAAGCGCTGAACATGAGGAACATGATGCTAAAGTATAATAGATTCAAGTTGTCAAAGACGTAAGCGGCATCCTGACCAATTTGAAAGTAGAGAATTCCAACGAGAAAAGCGATGACAATATGCGTAACGAGCCTCATAACCATGAGCACCTAATTTGAAATATGAAAATATATATATGAACAATTCATATAATAATGAAGAGAGTCATCAGTTATACGCGAGGAATGATCCTGAAATACCTTGTCTCTGGATAGTTTGATGGCATTGCTCTTCAGTAAAACAAACAATTGCTTCCAAAAACCCGTGACATAGTCTCTGGAATTGCATTCTTCCTTCTCGAATCCTGGTGGTTCCCGGTGACTCAACGAACGTCTAGATGCCTTAGCCGGGTTAGTCAGGTCAGCTGCTATTATTTCCTCCATTTTGGTAACTTGACCAGCAGCTGATACGCGCCATTCGTTGCTCTTGCCATTTTGAATAGACGCTATGAGCGTCGACACATGATTTCCATGATCGCCATGGCATATCTCCAATACTAAGATAAAACAACGAAGACAAGGCTTCTTTGTACAACAAACTTTTTTAAATTATCTATGGCAATGGTAACGCATTCCAAGGCAACTGAACGACCATTGGCTGGTTACACGTCCAAGGCATTTCTGGTAGACTTACGGAAGTCTGAAGGACTATGGTACAATGGACACTGAAGACCAAGGCTAGCTAGGTATGGTACCACGTTACTAGTACCACCTGTGTACACGCAATTTCCACCAGCAATCACATAAAGATGATCGATCATGTCGAATAACGTTCCGCTAGGTTGGTGAATAGTACAGATGACAGTACGACCTTCTCGTGCTAGGGCTTTCAGAAGACCCAGACACTGTTTTGCAGATACGCTATCGAGTCCGCTGTAAATTTTGTTTGATAACAATATTATGACACCGAATCGAATGAAATTTAATTTTAAGTTATTAAAATAATTTTACAGCGTAGTCTTCTTCCTTTACACACCTTGTTGGCTCGTCGAAGAACATCACCGGTGGATTGTTCACCAATTCCAGAGCGATGGCTAATCTTTTCTTCTGACCCCCGCTCAGATTGCTCGTACGAATATTACGGCAAACCTCGAGATCTAGTGCTACCAAAATTTCGTCGATCTGTAAGAAAAAAAATTTAGCAAAAAAAAAGACGTATCACCGTTCGACTACTTTGGACAATAACAAAGCTTACCTTTTCAAGTTTTTCACGGGGCAACAAGTTCAGTTTCAAATCAGCTGCGACGTCCATCGCCTCGTTAACCGTAAGGAGAGGCTGCAGTTTACTGTCCTGCATAATATAGGTGGATGACCTTCTGAACGTCGGGAGATCTCGTTTCTCGCTGTTCACCAGGACGCTTCCCCCGACCGAGGAAATTCTAAGGTAAAAAAATTTTTTTTAATCTCAAAAAAATTCAAACTGCAAAAAGTAGTCGTAACGACGATGCACGAAAGACATTTTGTTTTACAACAACGCGTCGTGCAATCAAGGCTCTTACTTTCCTTTGCTCTCGGGCAATTCTACGAGCTATGGCAGAGCGTCCTAAGAACGATTAAAAATAATTGACAAAGAGTAATTGAAACTGATTGCAAAAGTGCACAATGACTCCTACTTATTCAACATTATCATTTATAGCTGCACTGTCGTCAAATAATGCGTATCCCTCATACACACTAAATTCTCAAACTCTTGGTAGTAAAGAATGTTTGTCTTAATACATGCGAAGCACTACGCGCTATAGGACGATAATAACGCGTGTCGTAATTATATTAAATTAGAAGCCTCGTCGATAAGATAACCAGGCAGAAGTAGCATGACGCACGGTCATTGCTCGTACGGATTATGAATGCGAGTCTAAGAAGGTAACGAGCGCGCGCGAAAGTCTTTGGGTGAAATCGAATGAAGATCATATGTATTGTATTTCTGTGAATTCTTATCGGACCGATCGCCTTATCATGTCAGTCGTCAAAAGGAGCGTTATTGTCTGTAATAAACACGATTGATATGAATATTGCAACTTTGTATGATTTTGAAAAAAAAATCTAATCAGTACATACGTTCAAGCGGTGACTAAGATTATTACTGTAATCAGTGGGAATTTCTGTTTTTCATCATATAATTAGAATGTTATTCCAGTCGAGAAAGTCTCGTGCGAAAAGTCCATTTAAGTCCCATTCGACAAGACCCGTTTTCATCAACGCGGCTCAAATGCATAAACTCGTTTTATCTTCAAAATACAAGTGCCCGATTGGCTGATGGCACAGTTAAGCCGAGTTTATGCAGCGAAGCGCCTCTCGAAGAAAACTAGTGTAAAGAATGGAAAACGGACGAGTGAGAGAGAGAGAAGAGTAAAAAGGAAAAAGAATATATAAAAAAATGTGTAAATAACAAGATGTTAATTAGTCGTGCTAATTAATTAATGCCTAACCTTCAAGTCAAGATCTTAATCACAGCAATGTTAAGAAGTACGAATATTTATAGAATTAACCCAGGCACGATCGCGCGATTTTGTTCTCCATTTAAAAAGCATTGAGCTGGGATGTCTCGGACAGCCAGCGCCAACTACCGGGTTAAACCGATACTAGAAGCAGATTTCAATTGGCAGTTACGTCCTTGCGGCGGACTTTGTCATATTCGTTTTCATAATTTTCGACGATACGTTATGACGAACAGCGCTGCATCGAATATTTGCATTATATTATCGGGACTGATAACGCTGTACGCTCAACTTTGCCTAAGGTCAAAATCATAGATTAAATGGGCAGTATCGAATTTAATAACAGGAAAATTAATATTGTCTCTTATCCCTGACTCCTATGTGCTTTGTGCCTCGGACGTGCGAGAAGTAAAATTCTTTTTGTTGAGTTTACTTGCGCAAATGCTCGTACATTGGTGTCCATTGGTGCAGCTGTACTCAAATATAAGGTGTTGCACGACGGAGTCGGTATGCACTTATCCTGTAGCGATGCGAACCTTGAAAGCGTCCACTCGGTGCTGTTGTACCAGAAACTGACTCTGAGTGCAACGGCACCACAAAGGCCCTTCGTGTTGCTGCTCGGTACAAGCGCACTCAGCGCAAACGGTTAAGCGTCACCCTTTTACATACTTTTTTTTTCTTTTTATTCACTTACGCCACGAATAACAGTACTGGGTTGAGACATGTTATGGATATTGTATGCGTAGCCAGATACGCCTAGTTCGGACATACGAATAGCCCTTTATTATTTAATTAAATGATGCTTGCGTTAACTGGTGCTTTTATTGGACGGGTCTGATGTTTTAATGAGACTTGATGAAAATAAACTAAAATACTCACGTGAAACCAGCCAGGATGTCCATTAAAGTAGATTTGCCAGCCCCGGATAGTCCCATAATGGCGGTCAGTTCGCCGGCTCTGAAATCTCCGGCTATGTTGTGCAGTAATTTTCGTGTTCCTAATATGACAAAAAAAACGAAGAAAGTTTATTAAATAAATAAACCAGTCAATCTCACGATCGAGGACGAGGTTATTATTTGTTTTACGGTTGGAAAACAAAGATATAGAAAAAAAGATGGAGAAATGTTACTAATGGTAATTTATTGAAAAGCAAACAAAAAGTACAAAGGAAACAACAAGATCGTATATCCATCTGCTTTTACGAAGTTCTATAAACAGTATTGAAACCGGATTCACGTATGGATAAAGCAAAATCGTAACTATCACCTTAATTCGGATATTTATTATTTGCCTATAGGTGTTTGTTTCGTCACACTTCAAAAAATCTTTACCGATCTTTATAGTTACCGCGACAGCCAATTTCCTGTGAAACTAGATACGTTTTATCTATCGATTATGATAATAATCGTGGACACCTGCCGATAAAGCCCAAAGTAGCAGATAACGTGACTACCGTCAACTAGGCAAATCTAGCACCATATGTCTATATACTATTATAAAAATCAATTTTACCCTCGTCCGCGAGGTTTATAGTGCACACGAAAATTAGACTGTACGTTCATATTTCATTGAAAAAAAAATTAAAAAAAAAAAGAATTTTCTATCAAGTAACTATTCGTGAAATTATTTTTAGATCCCTGCTTTATTTCTCTCTCGTTGTTTACCCGCATATTTCTCACTGAATACCATGCAAACTCAGTCTAAGCACAGAACAGCGAGATATCTTTCCAGGAATAAGAATCTCTACCATAGCGCAATTAACGTAATTTCGTAATTGTTATTTTATCAAAAAAAGTGAACGGTGCAGTTAGATCCGAAATTACATAGACAAATCATTTTTACGAATCGATGTATGGTTGTGACAAAAAGAAATTCGACCTTGAAAGTAGCGAGATTATCCACGTGTTAAATGTACCAATTGAGAATTTCGTACAGCTTTACACTTTCGTTTTCTATATCTGCTAATGTAATGTATGCCGTATAACGTGAACCATTAGTCATTCTTTGTTACACAAATAGACTTTTTATCTACTAGTTACCACTCTCATGAGTGCGTTTCGTATCTTAAATACATTGCGAGAAACAAAAAAGCACGTGTATCAATCTTTGGTGTGCAGACTGAAGGGACGGGCAAAAAAAATATTCGTATAGAAAATTTCTTAGTTACACATGATTGTAGTGATAATTCGGCGTTTTCGCAGTACAGTCTGTGTACCTTCGTCATAGAGTCGTTTGGATGCGTGTTAGAAAAAAAAAAGTGAAATTGTTGACATTGACACGTGACTACAGTTACTTTCCATAAAAGGGATCATAATTGATAAGTAATCTGTGTAATTTCACCAATTACAAAAGTACAATATGGGACATGAGACTTTTCAGAAACGATAAGTCGGTAACGGTGTTGGACAGAAAAATTAATCCGTTTTATATTAAATTACAGAGATTCAATGGATATTCAGTCCGAAATCGAATCAAGCTATTTCGAGCTCGAAGGCCCGTTTTTTTTGTGGGTGCCTTAGCGAGGTACTTAATATTCTCGAGCACATAAAGCTATACTGCCGTGAATTTTTTTTAGCAAAGCCTGTGACACATAAAATATATTGAATTTGGAATTTTTGTATAAATTTCTAATTTTCTATCCCCTCTCCCACAAAAAACCAAGTCACCGATCGCGACGACAACGCAGCTGCACGTTGTACAGCGTTGCCAGAATATCTTAATCAATCCATTTGGCTGAGAAGCGAAACCACTTTTTTTTGAGTTTATGTGTCGCGCAAAAAATATTATTTCTTCTTCTGTTAGAAATTACATCTCTACAATTCCACTGGTAGAATATGTATGTATATATATACACCATGTGCCAGACTAGACAATACAAATATTATTTCGTCTAAGCGCGACTGCCCTGAACTCCTTAATTGTTTATAAAGAAAAGTGAACATAAATTATTAATCTAGCTGAAAATAATCGGCTCATTAATAAAAAGTGAAATAATCTCTTGCCAATGCGGAGAATAAAAATATTGCGACTGGCATTGCAATGCTTTGGATTTTTTACGCGCGCCATGTTAAATACCGAGATCGATTTATCGTCACAGTGTGACAGACTCCTAATTTATATATCAGCATAATGTGAACGCTCTGTAAAACACGATTGAGAACAGTGAAGCGAATCGGTGCAAGTTACAAGATGTGTCTGATAAATTAACGTCAATAATGTGCAAACAATATTTCCCCATATTAAATATAATTAGCAATTAGCTAAGTCAATCGGCTTACATACGACAAAAGTACGGTACGAAGTTAGTAAAATTGTATACTAACTCGAAACATAAAACCCGTTTCATAGGGAAGGGTCAAAGAACCTCATAAGAATTAAATTAGTCACATCTGGAAGGGTAGGATTAATAACGTTTCTTAAGTTAGTCATCCTGACACACGTACAACACACGCCAGCTGACGTACCGTATGATATCCAGGTCTCTGTTCTGAAAGATTTTTTTCCCCTCGAGTCCAGGGAAAATAATAGACACGAACTTTGCCACGAAGATAGTAAAATATCGATCTCCGTGTAAGCGCGTAAACAAGGCATTATCCGAAAGACAAAATTACTATCGACAATCTGCATTCGATTACGCGCATGGAGGCGATGACGGTTTAATAAGGTAAACAATGAAAATCAAACACGCAAAGATCCCAGGATACATGTGAATTTTTATAATCCAAGGTAGACAAGTGTAAATTCAATATGGACACAATGACGCTACTGATAACGTCAGTGACTTTAAACGAAATTTCAACGGCTTTATTATCGTATACATACTGTACGGTGAGGATGCCCAAATAATTTTTATATTAAATTAATACCACGCAGCCTTTCACAGTGGCTGCAATGTGCAGTACACTGAGGACTACGTCGAAGCAAGGTTTCTTTCCTATTCGAATGAGCTCGTTATATATGAAACCGGTTTCAAATCATTCCTTTACGTAGGTCATTTATATTTTATACTCGCTAGGCGCAACATTCCCTCGCGCGATAGCACCGGATTCCGTCACTTTACACGCAACGCTGCAATTGTACCTATCGTCGTAGGAGTGTTGTGTCTTTCTTTTTTACGCGTGTCGCCAATGCGCACAGATATATTTATGGATACGCTTGTGAAGCTACACGTGATTAAATATAAATTCGTATTTTCAAAAATTCACTTCGGTGCGAGACTGTCGCGGAAAGCGAAATTCGCTTTGGACCGAACGCGTTGAACAAGAAATATTTACTGGCTGTGGTACCAAGTCAAGGATCTGCGGTATTTTTCCGTGGCTTGACAGAAACAATGCGCTAGAACTGACTTCCGTAATACCTTCCTTCGACGGCCTTATTTTCTCTGGATACGTATCTAAGTATATGAGCAGATTAATAAGTCTTGGATGTCGCTCTGTTAAGGCTGACCGTTAAATTTAAATTACACCTCCAATTTTAAGGAGGGTTAAATCGCTCAACGTAATGTATATATATATACGAAAAATTGTTACTCTTATTATATAAAAGCAGCTATTTTGTCAATGTATCCAACGACAAAACAGCTACGGCCGTATCCCTATTATCAGAGAGCGTCGGACTCTTATCAAAATCTTGGCACGACGAGCATAGAAAAAGTCAGCGCAACTGTACGATTCACTCGAGTATTTGATATTGACATCTAAAATTCAAAATGGTGGGATAATCATATGAATTTAAATTCGACTAATTTTACTCGTCACGTGGGTGCATAGCTTCAAACATTCTCCACGAGATGTCAGTATAAAATTTTATTCGTCCATCGCTTGGTTACATAAAATAATAAAAAAAAAAAAAGATGTACATGCGTTATAGATAAATCCGAATGCGTGCTTTTGATTAGAATATATAATTATCAAATTATAGCCATAACTGTGTCACGAAAAATGATATGTACCTAAATAGTCACAGGGAGATCTCAGTTGTCTAGTTTTATCGCATCGGTCAACGTCTGGTAAAGTTTATGTCCGTTGCCAGAATAAGAGAGAAGAAGACCACTTGTATTCGTCATTACGTCTGGATGCCACGTGTGCCTCCTCCCAGTCGTCCCGTATCCAACACAAAGAGAGGACAGTCTGCGTACGCAGTCGAGAGTGACGCTTTCACGCTACTAAGGATTAAGTACTTATCTGCCTTCATTTTCTTTTTCTTGCGCTAGACTTTGTTTCTCATGGGAGCCTAAGCTATTAAAACAAGATAGTGTCGATACAGAATCGAGCTTGCTCGTTTCATGTACACTTAATAAAACAAAGCGTTTATTCCTACAATTACAATGGATGCTACATCGATTGGAAGAATGTAAGTTTAAATTTACCTTGTCTGAAGAGTCCAGTCCTTACGTTGTACGAAATATTATTAAACACAAGATTAACAGATTTGTAGACTTGCGGCGATGTCGGTGCACTGTTAAAGTACTTGTTGCTCTTTCCACTTATATTCGGCGTTAAGGCTGGTTTACGAAATCCTGTTGGATCTTGTAAACTTAATGATAACTTTTCTGTCATGACGATTTGATGCGATCGAACGAACGAACTTCACGATTCTTTTCTCCCTTTTGCATAAGGATAATTTCCCAAGGGCAAATAATTCCTGTTTTAAGAGTATATAATACGTATATATTGTATCACTTTACTGGACGTTCTTATGCGATCCTTCTTTTCTACTCTCGTATTCTAAAACAGAAGGCCACAACCGATATATACATCACTGCAGGTCGTATGTCAACGCGCGAACCTTAACTTTGCTCTTCAGACTTTTAACGATCCTGCTTTTTTTATACGTATTTCTATATAAATATATACGTATTAATGATCTGTATTTACGATTCACGGGCACGTACGATTTAATAAATGGACCAGAGATTGGCTCGTAACCTCGTAAGTAAGCAGCACCGTACCCGAGAACGAATAACACATCCGCTCACGATCGAGGGCGCGGCCATACTAACGGCTATCTATAGGCACTGCAAGTAATTTTGCTATGTCTTCTTGAGACTTGGAAGTGCTCCTTGTATACATTACTTCGTTTGATTTATTCTGTGAAATTCTTTTTATTACAAAACCACATCGCTTATTAGATTTTCCATCGCGTATCTTTTCACGATCTTTACCATCTTTTTACATTGATAATGATTATTAAGAATATGCATTGTTAATTTTGTACCAAAGTAAACGAACTTTGTCTGCTTTTTTAAAAATATATATTGCAGTCGACGAAAAGTTATTGTTAATTTTTTTTTTATTTTCTGTACCGCTCTTTATCATAATGCAAAATACATTAGTAGGGCCGTCTAGAGAAAGTATTTTACAGTGTTGCGCATTGTTTATTTATTCATCGTATATCTAATGTTACATTATTGTTATTGTGACACTTCAGTATGATCATTTATTGTTTATTATTACTATGATCTGAGGTACCCATGTCAGTGTTATATATATAGATATGGTGTCTACGGAATTAAAAAAAATTATTTATTGTTCCATTATCGTTTTAATATCTCTCGATTCGTACCGTCAACAAATATGACAGATGTCGAAGTATTCTGATAACCAAAAATTTTTATTGCCGCTAGGGCCAGTTTTCTCAGTATCAACAATGCTCCTCTTCACAGCTGGCTTTCTAAGCCTCCTCAAACTAACGATGAAGGGGAAAAAGGTGGGCCGCGATTAGGTAGAGCTCTGCATTAGCCGAATAAGTTCCAAAATCATGAGATACCGGTTACGGTACAGTCACAGTTAAGAAGAAACGACTGTTCCTTATCTTAGTAGTTTTATTCCTGGGGCAAATGAACGTTATTATGAAAATATTCATACTTCATATTGTTAAAATATAATTATAAAAAGTTGAAAAAAAAATATTCAAACCAGCTTGATTTAAAAAATGTGGTATTTTTAATCTCAAACGCGCTATATGCTCCATCAATGTAAAATCAATCCTGAAGTTACAGAGCTGAGCAATATAGTTATGAATAAAATTATTCCGACATGCAAAACTGCTGTATAAAAGATAAGTAATATTTTATTACTTTTCCGATTGACAGTTGATTCTCGTATTACGTAAAACGTAAAATGATCCGAGTAGGATTTCTGTAAAATCATTGTCTGCCGCTATTAAATTACTGTAATGATAATAATTTTTCCATTGATATACATATATATATAAAATATTGAAAATATATTGATAACAAATATTTTCATTTGCATAATGATAGTAAACTATAAAAAAAATCTTAAGAAAATTTTTAACAATAAAATCCTACTTTCACAATTAATAAAGTTTCTTGGTTTTATCAAAAATTTGTACCGCGAAATATGCTCTAGTTTCAAACACCCGAAGTGTCATAAAAATGTCAAAGAAAGAATGTTCGTAGACCGTTTAACCTCAGCTTGCAAATTGGCAAGTACAGTGTATACATTAATGTCATATATGACAATGTATAGAGAGCAGATTGCATATTGTGCTTTGGTATGTGACATATGGCTGGTGATCATGGTCGTAACATTGCACCGTGTCATTAAAAGGAACTAGCAGCACATGCGACGCTCGCACAATGGCTATGATAATTCTGAAAAGCGCGTGAATAGAATTTAAAACGTTTCGAGCTGTTACTTCCATTGATCTTATTGAGGTTTGATCGTACGAGGACATCGCAATGCGAAATCCTGAAGAAAACAAAAGATGCTGGATTAAGGTATTTGAAATAAATGTACAGCATGGATAAAAAGTATTGGCACAGTGCAATACTTTTAAACAGGTCTGTACGTGCTTTATTAATTGAAAAATGTATACGTACGATTTTACCGATTGATGAATTGTACTTTTTAATTTTTAATTTGCACTGACAAACCTTTTACAGGAACATAAAATTATTGATTCAACAATCACGCAGTATTGTATGTCCACTGAGACGTCACTGGTCTCAAAATGATAAGTGTGCGTACTGTTGCCAACGAAATAATCCTCTTTGTGCATACATTTGCTTGTGGCCTGAAACAAATCCTCGATAAGCCGTGTGTTATGGATTGGTCATACAAGTACAGTGCAGTGGTAGTAAAGAGTCCAAGTATAAGAGATGCGTATACAGTTCAAAAATCTAGATAAAACCAGCACGAGGCACAGATAAGAAAATTTAATTCGCTTAGTAACAATACTTTGAGGTTAGGTACTTTGGCATTTATTTCGCCCGTGAGTAAACGAATAACTAAGAAACAAGTAATTCAAAACTCTATTGGTAGATGTCGCTGAAAAACTTACGCGACGATAAATGAAGAGGATTTTTATTTACTCTGATAATACTGTGTAAGCTTTACTTCCTTTAACATTGATACATATAAAAGAACGTTATCATCGAGTTTTCTAAGAGGATTGTTAATACCTGCCCCGGACGTCATCCAGAAGACTTTGGAACGATGCGTCGCATCGAGGAGGTACATGTGTATTGGTAAAGATGGCCACAGCCTTATGGGACTTTGTGTCTGACGGTTACTTGGCACGGGAAATATGCTGGAAACAACAAAGAAGCTGTAGATAGGATTGAAATACTGTAGGCGTTGTTTAAGACACAAAATATACGATAGCTGGCCTTATTTTCGAAGTATTTTTAAATTCTCAGAGATCAACAGTTTTCTGTATGTAGTGGAAGATTTAAAAAAAAAGTGGATAAAATGAGGGATCGTAGAAAATCGAAGGTACGAAATACTTATGCTTTCTTAGATATATTTTAGATGTGTAAAATACATGAGCTGATTTGTTCATTGTGACACAAAGAAATCTTTCTTATCCCCGCACCGAGATAATAGGAATATAAGTCATCTGACTAGCTCCAGTTTTGTGGGAGTAAACATACATGCTTTTGTGTGATACATATTTTACAGTGCTATTTGGCATTTTAATTAATACGTTTACGGGACGCGGATCCACCATTTAAATATCCGTAAATGAAATAATAATTAAATGTTAAATTACGCTTTACTACGAAGCGTCATACCTATACTTATCATTTGCATTTCATAGAGAAGTTTCCTATTTTATAACGTCGCACCGATATCTCATTTTTTTTTAACTTCAATTTACTTAGATTAGTCTTCGTTCATGCTTTACGCCGGTAGAGAAGATAAGTGTTGGTGGTGATTACAATGAAGATACAGATATTGTACTCTTTAAAGAGAAGATTGAACCAATGAGAATTTTTCAAACAATTACAGTTGTCAATGAATGCAACGTATGCTTATAACAGGAAACTAGCAAGACAAATAAAATAAATAATAAATATTTACAAAAAAAAAGAAACGTCTTTAACATTGTTATACTTTTGCATTAAGTTTTAAACATAAAACTATCCAGTTATCTGGTTGCATTTCTCGTAGAACACAAAACTTTTGCAATTGAGACATAATAAAAACAGACTTTCACATATCTGACCTACCCGCAAATTTATAAATCGTAAGGCCACTTGCTCTTACAGTTTCAAAATCGTGCAATAAATGATCGCATCGTTTTCGCATTACATAAGTCGAGGACTTCCAAAAGGATGCACAAAAACATTTGGAACGTAATAACGATGCATATATCTGCATAATAAATTTGTACGCACATTGCGAATCGTAATACAAAAATAGAAATATCTCTTTTAAACTACGACTGTCATTAATATCGAGAGAGCACCCTGTGGTCAACTGACAAAATTCACTTAAGCACGTTGAGCATCAAGATAGAAGCAAATATTACCAGGCGAATTCACGTGCCTGAGAATTCGTAAAATTCCAGGGCAAGCACCATAAGCGATACCAGAATAGAGTATTTATGTATTTAGTGATGCTTGGTTTTTTTTTTTAAAGCATTCACATAGAATACGATGACGGTAATGACCGTTCGTCTAGAATCCATCCCCATGACCACTGTCAAAATTCTGGGACATTGTATCACTATGAAAATTGAATTTTGTACCGTTATTGAATAACCACCATAACAAAAACTTCATTATTCCGAAGTTAAAATTTTGATTGAGCGTTTGATAGTGGACATGGGGCTTTACATATTACTCTCAGGCTTTAACGCAATGATCTGCAGATAGAATCAATTATATAATTGAATTGATCATTACCGTGAGATGCTTCAAATAGATAAATTAAAAAATAATCATATATCGGTCCACAATGTGAAACTAATATACTACTTAAAATTGTGCGAGATACTAACTATGAAATTAACAACAGCCAGCTATAATTAAGGCATGTAATAATTACGGTAATAAAGCCCATCTATGGCTGTCCTTCTATGTGGCTTGTGTAAAAGTACATCACAAAGATGGGAGAGACCACTTGTGAATTAATATTAAAAATGTCGCAGCATTGGCTGTTATGTGTTTCGCATTCATACACACACGATGATCCTTGAAATTCGGATTTTTATCAGAATTTTTTTTGAATCCGCATACGCTCATCCATTCATACATTTAATATACAAATAATATACAAAAATTGTGTGATCACATCCTTATGGTTATCAAAATTATTTTTTTTTTAAGTTAAAAAGCTTCTTGTGGTCTATCTTCTATTTAATTTACACCAGAGTGCACTCGCCGTAAGTAAATGCATGAGAACACCGATACCAACTATGAGCACGAGGTTGTTAACAACGTTGGTATCACTGATTTCCATTTCCGTAAGAAACTTCGTGGGCTTCTTGTAATGACAATAAAAATCGTCGCACTTCAGATCCTTTCTATCGAATCCATACATGGTATACAGTAGACTATGGAAGCCAGCCCTAAAGTACGATATATGGAATATCCAACGAAACGCGGCTGGCGTGTCCATGTAACGAATGCAAAATCCAAACACGGAGAAGAGTACAGCTATTATAGGACCGGCGAATACTGCAATCTGTAAAGAAATGTTATACATTGAGAAAAAGCATAATTTTTGCTTCTCCGATACCGCTCTAACGTCTAAAAATTATTTGTCAAATTAATTAAGATTATATTAAACCGTTTTTCATTACCTTAACAGGAGTCGTCGCACCGATGAAGAATCCCCATGCCTGTGCGGTTAAACTGGCAGCTATACTAACAACCATGAAAGAGATGAAACGGTGAGTCTCTATAGGCTGTCCAGTTAGCCAATAACTGACAGCAAGATAAGTAGCAGCGCACGCCGCTTGAAAAGGAATTTCGATGAGCAGCATACTGATGTAATACGGCGCCAGGCGATACCATCGATTGAAATGTTCTCGCGTTAACATTTGCATTTCTATTGGAACTGTAGACAGAAGAAGAAGCGAACGGTATAGTGAAATCGATTCTATTGCCGCTTACTTAGTCGGTAAGGAAGGAATCTGTTACATCAATTTTCTGATTATACTTACAGGCAAGAGTCACGGCCATCTTTCCGGTATAGACAATCAATAATAGAGACCCGTACAAGTACGCATAATTGGCAAGAACACCATTGGCTCGATAACCACTTCCCATGTACAAGTAACCGAAAATCACGCCGATCATCAAGTGACACATCAGTCGAACCACCAAGAGTGTGTAATCTCTCTTCAGGCACATAAGTTGTCTCTTGTACAGAAGATAACACTGTGCAACGAAGCCTGCTGGTGGTGGAGGTTCCTTGGTATTGCCTGAAACCCGTCGGTAAGTTATCGACATAGTCGTTGAATAAGTTATCAAAGTATTACCGATCGATGATAAGGAAGAGCCCGTGAATACCGAGTGATGATTCTACGACGGCGACTTAATTTTATAAACAGATTTTTCATAAATCCTATACTCACATTGAAGCTGAGACTTTGGAGCAGGCATGATAGTTTTTTGATCTTCCCACATTTTTTCAGCAGCTGTTGCTAGTTTGTCCACTGATACTCCATATTCACCGATTGCTACTTCCAGCACTGCAAATGAAAAAAAAATTTATTGTAAATGACGCACAAGGAGACATTATATATCATGAAATTTCTAATATATATATAATTCCTATGCTAGACGGCAGTATGTAATTGTAATGTACAATAATCATTTCCTTATCAGGATTGTAGGATCGTAGGAAAGTAGCGAGCACGTGAATAACTGTCCGTTTAGTACAAAATTTAAATTACATATTGTCAATACGGATTTCACCATTTAAATTAATTACCACCATTTAATATCACTTAATGTCATCCCTATGTCTATCAACAATGTACAACCAAAGTATATATTATCAAATCATTCTTAGGAAAATGAAAATAGCATTATTTACAATAATATCTGCTCGCACGCTACACTAAGCTCAAGGGCAAGTATCGTATATCATTGAACTTTTTATTTATACCTGCAGTAATTAACGCGGATTAGAAAGGAGTCATTGCATCATTAATGATCGTATTCATACTTCGATTATCAACAATTTAGAATATTTACTAACGCACGCGGTTACGACCATTGGAGACATAAAAACTGCGAGCTCTGTTTGCAAGAAAAAAAAAACAAGCAATCGAATTTCACTGAAACACAGGAAAAGAAAGCAAATTTCTTTACTGAGTGAAACGCACTAATCTCACAAGTCTCTTGGCAGTTGACACTGTAAGTAACCAGAGCACGTCAAAGGCAGAGAAGCCTTTAAGACTATAACAAGATAAAAGTGATGATATATTTATCCATAACAATGTCAACGAACCCTCCCAAGCCTAAGATCACTCAGAGACATTTCGGTGCATGAGTAAAATACTGCTAGAAAAAAAAAAGAGAGAAAATTTACAACTAAATCATTAAAAACAAAATTCCATAAACTCACAAAAATCAGCAGGATTGTGATAAGGTGGGCATCGTGCTCCAACAGACGTTAAATGTGGCAGAAGATTCTGTACGGGACCTCTATATATACAGTGACCAGAGGCAACTGCATAAAGGGAATCGAACCTCTCAAACAGCAATGCACTAGGTTGATGTATAGTGCAAACTACAGTACGCCTTTCAATTTTGGCCAATCGTTGAAGTAAAAGAATACACTGACTGCACGAGGCAGAATCGAGACCTGTAAAAAGCACATTAAATCTTTTAGAAGATATAGTCTCGTTGCAAAAGAAAATTCACTCTTTTTCATATACTTATATATTACCAGTGGTCGGCTCGTCGAGAAATAATACCGAAGGATTGCTCAGTAATTCAAGAGCCACGTCGAGCCTTTTTTTCTGCCCACCGGATAGCTGACCGCACAATGTGTCGTAGCAGTGACTTAATCCAAGCATCTCCAGGAGATCCAGAACCTGCAAGTAAACGGTAATGATCAGTACGAGTTACTTGAGCAAACTCGAGCAAGGACGACCGGCACACGACAGTGTTGATAAATTATAATCATATCTTTTTAGGCGAAGGTTGGCTTATCGAACGACTTGATAAGGGCCAGTGCAGCGAATGCATGTAGTAACGGTAAATAAATTTTTTTTTAATTCTCCCTGCATGCAATAAGGCATCACAATTGATAATTAAAATAACAGATAAGAAAATAACATCAGGAGACACCAAATAATAAATTAAATCATATACAGCCGACTATACTTTCATAGTGAAAGTCTCACAAACAGCTAGCCAATCAGGGATAACATTTAGAAAGGCTGAACAATCCAATTGGTCGATTCCGTTTAAACTTCTCAGTATGAAGACACAACTAGGTAGTACGGTCCGTTCTGTACGATGATCAATTAATAAGTCTGTTGACCGTCCAAGATCCTCTCGTGCCATTTATCACCCCGGCGGCTTTTAATGGCTAAAAATAAAGATATGCAGAAAACTTCGAATGCAACCCAAGGATATAACCGTTGCTCGGATCCATTGAGTATTTATATTTTTAAGATTGATTCAGCCATGGGAGATCAATGACTCTGAATTGATGTTGCATAATCATATATATATATATATTTCAAAATGTCAAACCTGAGTGTGTTTGTATGCCGAGCTGATGGTATAGCCTAGTTTAAGATGCGCAGCTATACTCATGGCTTCTCCTACAGTTAGTCGAGCTCTCAAACACGAATCTTGTTGAATGTAGCACGAAGTTCGCCTCCATCTTTCGCTATGCGGTACACGAGCCTTGCCATTCACCATGATTTCTCCAGTGACACCTTGAACGCTAATGAACAAAAAAAAAAGTCACCCTTAGTTTCTCATTAAGCTTGAGGATGATTAAAAAAAAATTTATTCTAAAAGAAATTTTTTTTCTAAGTACAGTCCTAGAAGGCTAATGACTATTTCATGCAGCGAACAACGATTACGTCCTCCTGCACGCTGTAATTTCTGCGTTTGACAACAAGATTGATTTAACTTTTAATGCGTTGGAGATCACGTGGGGTCTGTCACGATTAATCACTATCAATCTTCTTCATGACAATGGTTGGTATTCTTGTTTGGCTTTCAGGACAATTTATTGCCGAGTTACTGGGCAAGACCGTATTTCTTTTATCGCGATCAGTCAAGGACGTTCTTAAGTGGTATCTGGTGTCTGTGCGTAAAATGATAAGACATTACTTTCTCGGGATATGGAAATTTTTAAGAATATTATTCAACAAATGACATCGAAACGAAGGTACGCGTTTTGAATTTCGTGGCATTTATAACGGTCGCTCTAGTTACGAAATTTGCCGCCAGGCGGTGTCGCGTCGTTGCGTCCAGTCGCTGTTCGTCGTTTGATTATAGTCCGTGGGGATTTCTCGTTCTTAGTGCATTTAATTATCACGATTACGTGATACCTTCTGTTGTGTCTAATAAACGCTCTCGACTGGACCCTAATCACACTCTTCAGCGATTACCGTCGTGACTTGCTAGTGCATTCAGTCATTGTCATGGTAATGATTAGTTTTTTCTTATGTGCAATTCGGATCGCCGAGTTAATATATTCATAACAGCTGATCATTCGATTTTTCCAGCGTTTGCTTGAAGGAAAAAAGAAAAGAGAAGACGTTTTCGCATAATCCTCGTGAAAAATCGTCATAGCTGTCGATAGGTTATGTATGCTCTTCGTTCTGAACTTGTATCAACCGAGGTTAACCCAGTGTTGACTAATTTACTAATAATAAGCAAAAACTGGAATAACGCAACTTTATAAGTATTCCAATGACTAATTTACTAACAACAAGCAAAAACTGGAATAAAGCAACTTTATAAGTATTCCAAGTGATACAGAAAAAAAAAAGGTAACACTGTAATAACGAAATTACATTTGATATCGAATCGATGCTTGTAAACTTAAGATTTACGAGGCAGTTGAAAAAAAAACAGTTTCATTGATCTTGCGCACGTCGTGAAATCGGGTCGCGAGTGTAAGCAGATATACGAGATGAGTACAAAGTTATTTATAAATTTAAGATATCCTTGGCCTGATCCGTTTTTTCTCGAGTTCACAAAACTGCTTGCATAAAATAAATTTTACAAAAGTGCACGAGAGCGTCGTTAAGTAACAAAGAGTTTATAATTTTCTCAAAGTGCCTATAGGAGTCTCTTGTTAGTTGTCAATGGGAAAAAAAAAATTGCGTTTAACAGTCAGAAAACAGAAGCTTACGTGTAACCAGCCAGAACGTTGAGTAGCGTCGATTTTCCAGCACCGGAAGGTCCCATGATGGCTGCCAACTCTCCAGCCCTGAATTCCCCGCTTACGCCGTGAAGGATCTCGCTGGTTTCTACACAACAGACGCATACGAAAAATTATAGGTTAGCGTTTGCGGCAAATATTGCGCGTCATTCGCCACCAGCGCGTGGATACGCGAATAGGTAAAATTGCAGGCTTTCTATCTTGCGAAATTTCAAGATGAAAGGGATCACAGTTCAGTCTGCACAGTGTATTTCGTTCTTTGGATACTTGTCGTTGTTGTCAATAATAATTCCATAGCCACAATAACCATCTAGAATCTCGCGTATCTCTCGACTTGCGTAAATCTTGACGCATGAGAATGCACTTTGATGATCCGACAGTGGCGTTCAATGTCGCTGAGAATTTTCGCGAACGATACTCGTGGCGTCTCTTATTATTACGCAATCGGCGCATGCATCGCCGTTACGTAACGCGGAAAAGTCAAGGGAGCGGAAAGCCGCTGGTGCATCTTAAACGACTTTTTGAGATACCGACGGAAAACGCTCACGGAAGCAAGTGCATCGCTAATTTCCAGTTATAAATCTTCCGCGAGGTCTACGTGGTCTCGTTTAAATTCCCGCCACGAATAACGAATCGTTAGAATACGTTACTTGTTTGCTCGTAGTGCAAAGCTGTACGGCTGGCAGTACGAAATAAAATAGTAAGTCATTCTGTAGACGATTCGTACACACTATATACATATATGTATATGTATATATATATATATATATATATATATAAAGTATGTTGTGGTTGTATCATTATGGATCGTTACGAATGTGGCCAATCGACATATCGCGACTGTGGCGATAAGAAAAGTATGTCTTTGCTAAGGAAGAAGGTGTATCGTAGGTCAACGAAAATTTCAAAAAAATCTTTTCCGGCTTCTATTTATACAAATTGCTCAAGAGTCTTATCTATTTCGTAATTATTTTTGTGATTGCTCGTGAAATTCGTGCTTGTCTATGTAGAGTTGAAAGATACTGTAAAAAAAAAAGAGTTGAAAAACCGAATAAATAAATCGCGTACAAATGACAGGTCTAGAAAAACAAAATATTTTATCAGGAAGCAAGAAGCGTCGTAGGAGAATCGCGAGATATTCGTATCGCCGAAAGCTCCACGTAATCACGAAAAACGCGATTTCGCTTATCGATATTTCGTAGCGAAAAAAAGAAAGAACTGAACATGTATTTTGAAATTGCTTCTGTTCGATTATTAGAATCATAATAAACGGAGACGCTGACATTTAAAGATAAGATTTAGCGCGAAACTTCCTAGTTACATAAAATCAACGACGAGACGAAGATGCATCATCTCCGTATCCTTGTAAATTTTTGTTATCGGTTATCAAATAGTGATTAAGCACACTGTGAACTTTCTGGACGACGTTTCGAGTATACAAAACAAAAAAAGAATATACGCTTCCTGACCAGACGGCTTATCGCTATCGAGATTAAGAAAAATTTTCATCTCGTCTCGTGGAATCTTCTCGAGCATCGTTTCTTTTCGTTTGAGTTTCCGCGTTACTCGCGATAAGAGCAATAGACTAGACGAAAAAAAATTCAAAAGCGTCATCAATGACGTAAAAGCCGTCACGTCGTTTAATCGAACAGCGAGAATCCCATCGTCCCACAAAGAAGAAACTGAAAGCTTTTTCAGTTACGACGAAGATAAATAACTAATTTTTTTTCTATGGACAAAGAATATGTATACACACATATATATAATAAAGATAATTTACACGTATAAAACGAGCACATCGCACATACATTACTCAACATTTGACTCACTTTCATATGTGACAAATGATAAAAAAAAAATTTTCCAAAGACCAAGCTGAAAGCTTTTCCAGTTACGACGAAGATTAATTTTTTTTTCTATGGACAAAGAATATACATATACACACACGTATACAACGAACCACACCGTACATACATTACTCATCATTTGACTCATATTCATATGTGAAAAATGATTAAAAAAGAAAAAAGGCCGAACATTGAGTCACGTAGACTTTAGCACAGTCCTGAGGAATTAATGATTACGATAATTCCATGTATAAAAAAAAGGTCTTCTAAGTAATAAAAAAAATCTCACTCATACGCTACGCATGTTTTGCTCGAAGTAGCTAACGTTACCAATGTATTAAAGGCAGTATCCACATTAAATGCAAACGCGAAAGAGAATCCGTCGTGTCCTTCCTTTTGCGTCGATTTAAATGTCCATGTTATCATACGGACATCCAGAGCAACGATACGTGCCGCAAGAGTCGTACGTTGCACGCTCATACATAATACGCACGCATCGGTGTACGTGAACGTCTGAAATTTTTTCAAATGGACCCATAACCCGGAGAGAGCAGTACGTGATGGAAAAGGTCGAAAAGAAAAGCGGCGGCGGACGTGCATCGTGACACAGTTTTACAAAAGTACGCGGCGATTTGCGTATGAACTCGAAAGCAGAAGGTAAAGGCCATCCCGAGCCACGATGCGCATTGATTGTCAAAGAAAATACGTTGCATGAGTAATATGGAAGAAAAAAAAAACAAATTTCTCCAATCGCACGACGAATAGTCGATCGTTAACCCCAGAGAGTTGTATTTCGACAGTGAAAAAGTCAGCGATCCAAGAATTGAATAAGATTAAAATTTCGGGCCAGACATCAATAACAGGCTCAGGTACGTCTGGACTCCGTCGCTTGGCGCGAGATTCAAATGTCAGCGGCCATTGGAAATAACATTTCTCACGCAATGTCACGAGGGTACGGCTATTGTCGTGTTGTACCGTTTCCTCTGTCACTCCTATGAATAATACAAAGACGGCCGAACGGATGCGACGGCGAAATGTAATATAGGCGTATTCTCTTAGAATGGTACGTTGTCAGCGCGTCCGATTCGACCAAATCGCGGAATAATTATTGAAAGCCTCGTGCGAGTTACGTCATGCACCTTATCGCTATGCAAAGTACGCGTATTCGTATCGGCTACGTGAAATTACATTTGATATACATTGACACTGAATTCCATTCTACGTGCTATCGGATGGTGTAGGCTTGGATCAATGGACATTACGTAATTTGACATTGATCTGAATAACAATAATTAAGTCAGTAACACGGGAGGAATGAAAGCGACAACTTTACAGTACTAATCGTATGATTGACTGACGACGCTTTTTCACAAGTAAATAAAGCAAATACTTTTATACTCTATTTCCTGTAAAAGTTTCCGCTACAATCTAGCCACATGGTGGAGCAAGTAGTCTGTTCGTAAATATGCAAAAATCGAACCGACCGCCCAACTGCGTTGATGTAAACAAAGGATTATTCTACAATTGATATTAATCCGAAGCCATAAAGAATGGTTTGGCTGTTCGTCAACAAAGAAGCCTCGCGTGACATGTAACGAGCGTTACATTTTTTGTCCACTATCATATCTATTCTAAATCAGTCGTAAAACTGTTTGCTTGTCCGTGGGTTAGAGAGTCAAGCGGCGTCCATAACCTAGCGCGTGGTAGATGCAGAAATTTTGACGCGGAGCTTAAGACAGAATTTGGGCGTGTCAAACTTATCCTCACTCGCGTCAGGTTAATTCGAGAGTAAAGATTCATTGCTAAATTATGAAACATTAGTCACAGGACATACCGAGACAGATTCGTTTGCAATGCTACGATAAGTGTAAGCGCGAAGCGTAATTCGTATTTCGCAGTACCGGCAGTGCGCATGCGCGAGGAAACAATGGCGGCACTTGTCAACCGGGTAAAGTACGTACGCACGTCAACAGCGTGCACAGAGCTATATAAGATTATTCGACGTTACCGATAAGAGGCCAAACGTCACGTAAAAACTCATCGTGACTAATACAGAAAATACTACAGGTATTTTTTTCAAACAAATTTCCAAGCCCGCAGACAATAAATTAGAGAACAATGTTATTCCGTAAGGAAGCATACGTCGACCGCGTAAACATATTTAGGATAAATATTTTTCTGTAAGGGAGCCACCGAAGATTCGTCTAATAGAAAAAACGAGTTGAATAACAAATATGAATATGTTAAACACCCAGTACAGATACAGGCACGAACAATTTTTCTGGATTATAATTGTATAAATTTTCCAACGCCACTGATTAACGGTTGCGCCGCTGACTGCCGACTTGATTCTTGGTATCGAGCGACGTATATACGTCACGAGCAACGAAACTCGGTCGGTAATGTTATCCTGTAAGAATTTCTAGAGTTTCAGACGCGATTATCCATGCTGATTCGAACGATCAAGGATCGCATATTGAAATTAAGCTGTTGTTTATGAAAACGATTAGTAATTATAATATAATTAAATTGTTAGCTCATACGACCGATCCCTTTTAATGATCGTTAATGAAAAACCGATTATACGATCTTTTATACACGAAAGTCCATAACCGATTAACCATTAAAGATTATCATATTTATATCCAGATAAATTTTCAATTAATTACCCCAACCTGATGTAATACATTAATTATCCATTGTCCCGAGTAAAAGCGTCTACGCTTGTACGGCAAAGCTCGTGTCTAAACCAAGAGAACGTATAAAAATTTTGTAAATAGTCATATCCTTACCGGGAACCAATTTACGAATATTCCATCTGCGAACGCGATACCGAACATTGTGAAAGCTCAGATCGACTTCAGGCCTTTTTGGAAAGGAATGCTTCTCCTGCAGGAGGTAATTGTTCTTCCTGGGCACGCACGTAACCTCGTGCACGTCGTCGTTACTGGTGTTGTCGACCTGGCAACAACTCAGAGAGGCACGGGATGGCGAGCATTGCGCCCCACTTCCGCCGTTTGTCATTTTTCCGACTACTTCGCGACCCCCCGACGTCAACTTTCGAGTGTTACTTTTGAAGCGTTACTTCCAAAAATATTCGTCCGTTTTATCACTCCTTCGTCAGTCAGAACACATGACCGAGATACGTTGATCAGGTGTTGCCTGTAACAAAGAAAAAAAATTTTTTTAATATATTACAATTGTCACAGCACAATGCACAATGATGGCTCTTACAATTTCATCCAGCAAGATTACAAGCTGAACATTCATACATATAGATACGGATATGCAGCAAAGACAATTTTTACGAATTTTATATAACCCATCTATCAGAAGACAAGTGACACGTTATCGTTAGCAATCCTTCAGTAATTTGCCAATTATTACACTCAGCATGAACTATTGCTCTAATCAGCCAATGAACATTAACTTTATTATCGTGTCGATTAATTTTTTTTCTTCGTCCTAACGAGCGACTACGCGCGCTCAAATTGCAAGAACCTTCGGAAACTAGAATCGTCAGTTTTTTTTTTATTTTCCTGTATTTATCAGTCCGATCGTAACGTGCCGTACCGAGCGAATGCAATGCATGCAATCGGCAATGCACATTGGAACTACCTGTGTAATTTTCGTGTACACAAAGTTCCACGCAGTAAACGACGCGGCGAAGGCATGCGCCTAGTTTTACGACCATTTCGGTTTCCGTGAATAGTATAGGAAAAATAAAAAGCTAGAAAACTCACGTGGCTCAGTCCGACTCCACTCTGTACGTTTACCGTGAAAGATCGAACTTTCCACACTGACTAGTCCGCTCGTTACCGACGACAGTTAAATAAATTGTTCCCGGTGAATTTCCAAATTTACGTCCCCGTCGTCGAAGACAATATACAACAGAGACATTTAAATGGCAAGATACCAACCTCTAACCTCAAAAAGCATGACTAGGCCGTATCTCCCAAAAAAAAAAAAAAATAATATTTTTCAGTCACACTATACAACGTAAACAACTTTGCCATAAGTAAATTGGAGTATATCGTGTACGGTGTTACGAAAGACATTATTTTTGGGGCGTCACGATTTTTTTGTCACAAGTTTTCACATCGCGGCTTGTGGCAGTCCGAGGGTATCGGGTTCGATTCTTTTTTTTTTATTTCCAGCGCCCCCTGGGACCCTCGGAATAATGAATTGCGACGAGTGCAACCGAGTCACCCGTTGTATACATACATATATAAATGCAACATGTGGCGCAAATGATATATGCTATATACGAATAAATTAAAAGCTTAGCTTATCGGGAATAACAAGTGCCAACTATTCACCCGCATGAGTTCAATCATCGAAAACTAATAAATAAACTCTACGCGTCGATAGTAATGCGTTTCTTCGTAATTATGTCAAAGTTCAAGTTCATCGTATTATCTTCATCTTGCAAGATAACTACGTAACTGCATTCTCAAGAGCATTAAAGCTCCCTGCTACTCTTTACGAGCAGCAATATACAATACATACTCGCAATGACTTTCGTTGGGTGGTGATCGATGAGACGAAAAAAAAAACCGTCAAGAGACACACAACGCAATCGTGGACTTGACATCTCATATTTTTCTTATCAAATGAGGTTATGGATATAGTGAAAAGCGACCTGCCTTAAATTCACATTGTCTCGAATGAATTTTTCGAATTTGCCGTTATATAACAATTACTCGCGATAATCAAGCGTGCGCTAACCGTGCATTGCTATGTAGATTTTTTGGAAAAATTTTTAACTCCTGGTTGGCCAATGAACGTTTGTCAAGTGACATATATGTATATACGTATATATAAAAAAAATCCTGGGTAAAAGACCTGAAACCAGATGATTTTCGACGTTTCTTATGAACAGCTGTTGTTATCATTTGCAATTAAATGACACGTATAAACCTTATCGAGTAAAACTGTCACGATAAGCAGGTTCGCAAATTGGTGAGATAAACGTTGTCAAATATTTCAAATTTCTATGTTGTGATTAAAAAATCTTACATTTCCTACAGGTACGCCGAGTCTTTATCGTTTTCCAAATATAAAGTTTTCCAATTCCATATCGTATTTTCAAGTAATTATATTCCCGAGTCTTTTTTGGAAAAGTTTACACGAAAAAAAAAATTGCGCAATTTTCAGAAATTTATTTATACCTAACCTTGAAGTGATCGCGTTATTAATTTTGTACCTGTAAGGAGATAAAGGCGTTTGGGGTATCACCGGACCCCACGTCAGTACTTAAAGGGTAATAAGTAACGAGTTGGGTCGTAAAGCCTATTTCAAATTTACCGCGCAAAGCCTTTAATAACTTTATGCTATTTGTTCCCTTACACTTCTCTATCCTATGAAGTCGTTGAGATGCGTAGGAATTTTTATAGGACTCATCAGTACTTCCGGTAGGTGGCTACGAGCTAGATTTAGACACGGTAATGGACTTCCTTTGTCACTAGCGAACGCCCTGTGGACGCTAGCTAATAATAGAGGCGCACTAGTGGTACGTTCGATGATTAGATGGTACAGTTACATGGTTCTCTTAGATTTTCTTATGTGGTACGAGGCCCGATGTTACTTTCTGTATGAGTCAGAAGACTGCGCTGATCTACTAACAGCGTATTATCCTTGAAGGATATACATCGTGTACGTTTAATTTAGTTGACTGTTACGCCATCGTAATGTGTTGCGGAATTCAAAAGCACCTTGGAAATTAGACGCATGACCCAGAGAGACTGCTAGCCGAGCAGGCTAATAGAACATATGTAATTTTGATTTGAATTTTTCGAATTACAACGCGCAATATACCAACCTATATGACCACGGAAATATTTAGTAATTAGAAAGTTTCTGGGATATTACAATACGCGTCATTATAATTTTCGTACAATTTTGACTGATACAAATTTTCGATTTCGCAATCCCTGCAGGGAAATTAGGGCTGGTATAAATTAAGGTTAAAAATTCATATGTATATTTATATATATATATAATATCACTGCGACTAATTAATTTATATATTGACAAAGTATGGAGCTTTATTAATTTTATTGGCACCGAATCGCATAAGCGGGATGCAGCATGCGATATCGTAGAAGCAAAAGAGTTTCTAAGCCTTGCGCGAAATATTATTATTATTGGATGAATAACGATGCGAATATATCGCAAGCACAATAGTAATGGACGAATCGCGGACAAAGGAAGTTGATTAATTTTCAAAACGATGTAACGTACAATCGTCCATTTTGTCGCTCGTGATAAAAATTTGGCTAATGTAGAAAAATATGCCAAAGCTTGAAAGAGAACAATAATATGATGTATATTAAGGTATTTGCATAAACATTATAAAAAGATTGATAAATGATATTATGTTGATACGAGATAACCCTTTCGCTAGAGATCCGCAAGAACGTTAGCATAGTTATTTCGATTAATCGATTTCAATTTCGGGCAAGGTTAAAAGAACAAAAAGTTTTACTAGATCGGGTCGACGACCTAACTTTTTCTGTGGTGAAAGTTAATCGTCGTAATAACAAATCGATTGACAACTACGCAGAGCTGTAGAAAGTTCCAAAATAAAATTAATCCATTATCCTAGTTCGTTTTTATTATTGTCTGTACTCGATAGGAATATGAAAGTGGAGATACACAGATTATGAAATAATAATATCTCGCGGAGTCCCCACACGTATCAATTAGGAAGAAAGTGTACGAAACTGTCAGTGGACCAAGAAAGAAACGTTACACGGGAAATCAATAAATAATTCAACAAAAACAAATTACGCTGAACGAATGACAAAAAAGAAAGACTGCGAGAAACTCTGACGCCAAGAAAAGGTCTGAAATAAAATACCATCGTGACAACACGTCGTTAGTATCCATGGTGTTTTATTTTTAAGTGGAAAAGTTGGCCACCCAGGTATAGAAATATAATTTCAATAAAAATTATAATTATTTGAGTAAAATTAGTCGGGAACCTAGTTACATACTTAAAGCAAAATAAAAAAAAAACTTACCGTGAAGGTTTCAAGAGTTCAGGCGTAGACGAAACAATGGAAAATTCAAGATACCCGTGAGACTTTTTCACGAGCATATGTATAAAGAATGAGAAAAACTAATTCTCGATAGACACTCAACCGATTAAATTTCTGATCTTAAATAGTAGCATCCAAGAGGAGCACCGTTATGACCGAAGTCCCGAACAAGACTGAACTGACTGACGGAATCAAGAACGTTTTACGCCAGGGTCGGGACGTCGGTCGGCGCATGTTCCCTCGTTTCGTTCCGTTTCGTTTGGTTCGGTTAGTTGGGCGTTTCGACGCTGCGTCACGTACGTCGCACTGCGCTTGTATTCACATGTGTTTTGTTCTAATGTATACAGACAAGAGAGAGAGAGAGAGAGAAAGAGAAAGAGAGAGAGAGAGAGAGAGACTTACTCTCCGTACTCTCCCACTTGATCCATCACGTAATGTCAAATGAGTGTGTGAAGCATAAAAGGATCTAATTATCTAACATCCAACTATCTAGATATATCTTGTAGGTTATGGCCCAACTTACTGTGCAGATAGGATCTGGTAAGAACGTAAATTCCCTAGAGTGTATCTAGAACTTTTTTCCTCAAGGACAACATGCTTGGTTTTCGAAGACGCTTGAATCTTGGCATTATTATCTGTTTACATTAAACTTGGAATTTTTTTGAAACGATTAAAATGTAATGCAGATTGTTGTGAATAAGATTCAAATTTCACTGAGGGTCGTTATTGCCAGGCAATTGTTTGACTTTGATCTTGCATTACTCGGATGGCCCCTCTTACATAAATATACTAATTATCAGATAATGCAGAATCGTTTGAAATTTATCTTCATTAATTCTTTCGATATGTCAGTCTACGTGTTGTGCGCAATACCTACGTGTTTGAATATATCTTTACGGAAAGGTAGAGAATGGATACTAACTTCAGGCCTGTGTACCAGGAATTGCAATCAATGAACGTCACGAGCTGTCAGATAACTTTTTTGTTTCGAAATTTTCATTTTAAAACTGATGTCATGGACTGGGGGGGCATTATTTTTTTCTATTTTTATTATTACCCGCAAGGCATCAACGGCACCTCTTTTGTACTGCCGTAATTAGGAAATTGAATACTGTTAAAAGTAACTGATAAAGCTTGACATCTATGCCTTAAGTAAAAGAAAGACCAAAGGAGAGAAGTCGCGCGCGTACGACAACATCACTGGAAAACTTTCGAATAAAATATTAATGGACCGATATGAATGAACCTGAATGTGTTAAATATATCGTATTGTTATGATAACAGGAATTATTTGCCAAGAGGTTTCTGCTTGGAGGATATCGCGTAAAAGTCAATTTATAAGGCAACAAAGATACCTGAACCGAAACATTTATAAAAAATTAACATTTTTCCATTAATAAATTTTACGATATTTACATACGAAACCTACCGGCTTTCGTGTTGTATTAAATAAATATAAATAATCAATGAAGTACCTATAGTACAGCTTTGATTCAAGAAATTTTTCCAACATTAATCTCTGGGAATATTTTCTAAAAAAAAAAGTAAGAATTTTAATTAACGCAAAATTGTTGCCGTATACATCGCCAGATAATGTTTCAGCTGAACAATTATCAGTAATGTAAAATGAAATGAACGCGTATCGCCTAATGATATTTCTGCGGAACCAATTAACCTCAATAATTAAAACATAAACGGTTTAACGTAAATTTGCGATTATTCGAAAATTTTGATAATTGCAAAATAATTTTATAACATTATAAAATTAGTATATATACATATACACGAAAGTAAAAAATTTATACAATTCTGACAACAATATTTCATACAGCTGACCGATTAAAGTCACCCACGTATCACATTACGACAGGTCAAAGTTTCCTTCCACCGAAATGACATTTGCAAGTCGCCTGCAGTTTCGAGGAAGTCAAAATAAAAAAAAAACAGTCTCAAAATGTATTTTGAAATTCAATTCACGTGTGGCACGTAGGTACACATGTCTCAGTGCGGTACCAAGCCGCCTGTTTCACATTCACACACATATTTTTTCTATAATCAAAAATCTCAGAATCCCTCGAGCCCTTAATCTCTGAAATTTTTATTCTTATCAAATCTATATAATAACAATAAAAATTACGCGTGAAGTATCAATTGACATTTTTTGTCAGTATCACAATAACAATACAAAAAATCGATCAACGATTATTTCACGATGAAATTAATTCAAAATCTTTCAATTTCTTTATCCTCTTATCAAATTAGGGCCAAACACGGGATCTTTGGACTTCCGAATCAATCGAATCTTAACCATCGTTCTCGATCGGTCGATGATTCGATTTTCATTGTCCCACCACAAATCGATATTGGCTATTGGGAACGTGTTTAAAATTTTTCTAAACTTTTTTTCGTCACAACCACTCATAAATCTTATCTTTATTTCCTCTCTTTTTTATCCAATCCTATTTTCACTCTTTTCTCAATAGGACGTCATAGGACGTAATGCTTAAAGTCACACAAAATCCTGTTCACGTGTCTTACGACTATTATACCGCCAGTCACGATCGAAAAGAAAATCGAGCAATACGACCACCGCGCCCTCTGGATGATTAACATAGAAAGAACCGACCGAATGTGAAGAGATTCTCTGAATATTTATATAATTTCATTACAGCAGAGTCACGGCCACTCGAGCAAAACGAGTTTTTTTTCGGTAAACCAGAGAAATGCTCGTACCGGACTAAAAACGTGTCTCACGGCGTGTACTTTCTCTACCGTCAATATAGACGTATTGGCTACTGCACCGTATACAGTGAAAAAAAAACAACAATATATTTCAAATTCAACACCACGTATCCACACCGATAAATAACGCTTCTGAAAATGTTCAATTAATTATATAGTCATTAACTCACGTAATTATTTTTTTTATTATCCATACATCATGATCTCCGCCAATAAAAGTCTCTTTAATTGTTATTAACGACACCACAAAATATCTATACCCCAAAAATCATCGGCCACGCACGATCTATATTCACGATATATTTTTATACATTTTTTAAATATTCATGCCTCTATCATTTTATGAGATAACAATTGACCAGCTCTTGTCTATCTTTCGCTGTTAATAGAATCACGAAAAAGTTAACAGACGATATTTAAGATACAGTCAGCATAACGTATGCTAATTTGTATCACCGGATGCCTTGATTGTTAGTGATAGAAGCTTATATATATATATATATATATAAATCAAATTCTCTAACACGTATAACGTGACGCATTTTAGTTCATGGATATGGATCTCAACGTGCTAAAAATCGCCTACGTCACGGTCGGGTACCGCCGGCATTACAAATTGATAATTATCGAAGTAACTTTTGAAACGGTAGATACGCCATTCGCCTGACCGCTAACCGGGATTTCGATATGGGACGAGATATCGGCAGAAGTATGAATCCGGTATTGCTTCTTACTAGAGCTATTTATAAGCTGCATATTTATTATGCACCGACACTATTAGTCATTCGCGTTGCATCCAAATCGATCGAATGCATCAGCTAGCATTAGACCGTATGATTTATTCGCGGAATATTCGCTTGACGTCCATTGTTCATCGTCTTTGCGAATACTCGCGCGTAATCCCACGTAATATTTCAAGGACCCTTAGCGACAGTACACGGAATCGCTTTTATAGGTTATAGAAGCAGCCTTGCAGTCATTTTTATCTCGAACGACAATCAGCCGTAAAATCGATACAATTTGCAGGAAAATTATTTACACCTATCGACACCACGTTCGATATATCGTTGATAAATATATAGGGTCGTTCAAAAGTTTTATATCTTAATTTACTATTTATAGACTGTATCAGAGGGGGGGGGGGGGGATTCAATAAGCCAATTACGTGATCGATTTTAATTAGTCCATTTAGAAATATTTGTATTTTTCATTAATTATACACGTTTATATATATCGTATATATAGGTATATGGCTTGTATACATATATATATATATACACAACGTCTCGTTTTAGGTCAACGAAGAGAAAAGAACGAGGAACAAATTTCTTTAGGTCTATTCGTCTTCCTCTTACTGTGTCTTGTTCTTGACCAATCGAAGGAAGCAAAGATCTCGATTAAAATTTTTGCCAGGATTATACAAAAGGGATGTTGCGATCTCGATACCTGAAACGCATATCGTGATTACCGATGGGTATTTTTCGATTTTTTATTTTGGTATTACAATGCTCAATAAAATTCCTTCGAAATACTTCCTTATGCATGCACACTCGGTGGCTCGGTTGAAAAGAATTACACTGCAATTTTTATTTCGATTTTCAAAACGACCACCCCGATATTACCAGTCGACGGCGACACGGGCGATATCTTTTTGCGTTAATTTAAATAAAACAGATGGAATTTGACATTGAAGATTTAGGCTATACACGTTCGATATACGCACGAGGAACGAGACTAGCATATCTTGAGTCTCATGTTAATTGAGGGAGGTTAATGTACGTAGGCGATTTACGGCATAAGGAACAGTCGAACTCAGACCTAAGCTGATTCGTACACTGTTTTAGATGAATTTTAAATTTATGTCGAAATCAAAATTGAGTTTGAAAAATTTTTTTTTCAACGCCACTGTGTACGTTCTCGTTGGGGCTTAGAAGACGATTTCTCACTTTCTGTATACATATATTATTATTGGATAATAATGTAACACGTGCTTGGGTATCGTTTTTTATGATACGTTGACACGTGCATGTATTACATACCTGTTCACGGGTTGCATTAGACTATGTGTAACCGTAGCGAAACCGGTTTGCAAATATCTGGTATAAGTGTCAGATGTGGTTTATAATGTATGCGGACGATGGGAAAATAACTACTGCTTTAAATTGAGTGATGTTGATTAAATGTAAATTAAAAACAAAAATTGACGGACTGTCAGTTTGATTAACATGTGGAAGTAAATTGATCGTGCGAAAATTATGTATCTTTTTTTTTTCAATCATCAGTTCGCCGCACCTGTGCGATACTCGATTTCGTTTTAATATATCGTACGGATCGATCAGTGAATTTTCGTGCTTGAATTTTCTAGCGTTACGTGGCTTTGTTATTTATTCATGTTACTTTGGCTATCGACGAATACTAATTGACGCGTAGGCGTTACGGATTCAGGAGCAAATCGACAGTCAGACGTTACGCATAAAATCCCACAACGGTCATCTCGCATAAATCCACTTGGTGCGGCGTTAAGCGATTAAAATTTCCATAATACGATATTAAATCGACATTGCAAAGACACCGGTATAACGAATGTTACCCTAGGTCAGTGAAATTCCACGTAGCCCCGAACGACGAGATATCGACGTTATCGAAAATTCGAGGAATTTGGAAAATTAATTTAAAAATTTCACGTCATCGAAATTACACGTGTTTCGATTGTGACGTCATCCGTCGGATACGTACCTTGCTGAAGTCGAATCGGCAGATTTGTTCCCGATAAGTTAACGCGACGAGAGCTTTGAGAAAAAGAATTTCGTACGCGTTACGATTAAGGAAGTTGGAATTTTCGAAAATTATCCCAAAATTTATAATATTTTCGAAAATACCTGAAAATTTGATTTTAACTCAAACGCGTAACTCGTGATTCGCAATTTCAAGGGGAAAAACGCAATGGCGAGCGTCGCTCGTCAATCTCGAGCTAATCGATAACCGAGCTGGCACTTTGGCAACTAAGGTTCTACTGAAGGAACGGGAGAGACTTCCGAACGTGAAGGTAAGTACGCATGTGCAGCGAGCATGTGTACGCGCATTTATCGGACAATGGCAAGAGATACGCTGTGGTGTCGATAACAAAGAATATTCAATTTTATACGTATCGCACGTTCGCACGTACGTATAATAAAAAGAGCCGATATAAAAATAAAAGGGCAATTATTATTTTTACTAACGAAAGAAAATGCTCGGTTCAAATAATTATACGAAAAACAAAAAAAATTTCTAATCCGTAATTTAGATTTATCACGCGGAGTCCGAAGAATCATCGAACGTTTTACACTGTGTTGAACATAACCTAGAAATGGCAATGGTCGAATAAGGAAAAAAAAAAGTAGACAACTTTCAATTCTTCAAGAGCAAAAAAGATAAGCTGTCAGCATTCTTAAAGTTAAATTGCTCCTATGAAATTCTTTTTTTTTCTCTCTCTCTCTCTCTTTGTTCGTTCAAATTTTATCGCGCACGTCTTGTAGATACTGACTGATTGTGCTGCAGAAAGAGATTGTATTAATTTAACCACACAACAGTATGTATGTTACTTGTGAGAGTCGATTTCGTAAGTGAATAATATTTTACTACCATATATATATATATTCACCACCTACATATATATTCGTATTAAGAGTAGTAAAAATTGGCGAAATTCGTGCTAGATAATCTTAAGAAAAATAATTTTTTATATATATATTTTTTTTCTTTTATTTCAAAAATACTTTCAAGTTATATCATCTTTGTATATACTAACACGAAAGGCTGTTTCGACCGGTCCGTGAAAATCAATTACGGAGAAATTCGTCTAATATTTTAATTATCGATCTCTCTCTCGCTCTCGTTATGAGGCTAACGCGCGAAAATATACGCGAAACAGTGTTTTATGTAATTATTCAATTTGCATCATCGCGTTCGATTTTTAGACGAAGCCGAAGCGATTAGTTTGCAGAAATCTGTCTGGAGGCACTATTACAAACGTCTCTAATTAAGTATTGCGCAACGACACGATTTTAGTCGTGCTTTCGTTTGCTATGTAGAATTATTCACAATGAGAGGCCTTATGGTGCTAGTAAATTTTTTCTTGTCCTGTACAAAATAAATTTCAGTACCCATAATCGTTATTTAAGATATAGAACGGACGAAATAGATTATTCACCGTACGATATGAATACCTATGTTGTCGATTAAAATTTTCCTGGGGAACTTGTACCTTTTTATTCCTATAAAAAGAACTTTGCACAGTGTATCAATTCTTTGAGTAATATACGAGCTAGTAAGAAATCTTAAGATTACGTCATGACAAAAACAGTGAATTTTAATTGTTTTGATATTACAGCAGTAATCAGTGTACAAAGTTCGAAAAATAAATGAGTCGATTGAATGTAAGGATAAAAGTTAAAAAGTTTAGCTAACACTGTACGAGGATAATGTAGGACTAGTTTGCGTATAATCGTAATGTGATTGACAGGTGCGAATAATTATTTACAACTATTTAGCAGAGTAGCATTAAATGTAGGAATTGCGATAAAAATAAAATTAATTTAAATAACGATAAGAGTGACGTAAAATTTTATTTTTGAATTATTTTATTCGCTACTACTTAGCCCTACGATCGAGCTTCGTATATTGAGGTCACACAGACTTCACAATGTAAAGTCTGTTGCTACAGTTTTGACTTGTGTAGTTAAGGATTGAATGATAAATTGTTAATGATAAATATTTTTATTATTTTCATGGTCACTTTACCTATATCCGCCTTCCTGTGTCTTTTTGTCGACTCTCGATGCACTTGGTACTGGACTGACTTCTTTTAGAAAGTTCCAAGAGGAAACTGTCACTTCCGTGGCTTTAGGATGCCTTACGAACGATTTTACAAGGCACTGTAATCGGTATTCTCTCTGTAATATTTGTCAGTAATGTTGAAAATTTACTTCAGAGACATGTCTAACTATATGAATATTAATTATACGTTGAATATAATTGGGTACGACCGATGACTTTTACGGACTACAATTTATGCGAAAATATCACGATTCGCTATTATTATTTGCTCATGTCACGCAGGATTAACCCAAAACTTCAGATTAACGATCAATTTCGATTATAGACATTGATATAATCAACGCTCAGAACGGATGATTTGATTCCTGTCATGTCCGAAAGCAGACTGGAGTGAATTGAGCTGCGGTTACTTAGAGAGTGAATCGTTTATAGGTCGTCAGCCCCGTTGGGCCTGACTGAAAACTTTTACTGAAACTACAACTGCCTTCTGAGAGTTTTGGGGAATTTGTAACATTATAAAAAGTAGTAAATCACTTACGTTATATAAATGTTTAACGATTATTAAGTGACGATTTTGGACTATAATTATCGTCTCGTTCAGCATAACAGGGATTGTTTTTTTTACAGTGATACGAATTTTTTTGAAGGTTATTGATATACTGTGAAGGCAACCTAATCTCTTCCGAGATGACGTATGTACACAAAATTGATTACAATTTACGCCACTGTGTATGCAAACGACAATAATAAATTCTTAACTCGATTGTTTAAGCGAGAAATTTTAAATGGACACTTTCACAATTATTTCTTTGAAAAGGAACAAGTTCTTTCGTTGCTGATGTAAGTACATCATTTTACGACAGATGCAATTTTTTTTTTTCACAAGACGCAAATTTCACTGAGAGACTTACGCTACTTATTTTAGAAAATCGTAAACCAACTGATATACAGGTACGGGACACTGGTGCGACGTGTATTTGTTTGTGTTCATCAACATGGATTTAATAATTGACTTTTACCAAGTCTTATCTTTTACTGATAGTAATCTTCAGACTGGCAGTAATCTTCCACCACCTCTACCCAGGTGTTATTATTATTATATCTATGGTCTTAAGACTGCTTCATCTCAAGCACTGACTATGAATACAGACCTGAGTTTTACACTGAGGTTTCTGCAGTGCCTACAGTAGATATTTTCTGTAAGAGACTTGGTCGAATTTGGCACCAATAATAAACACTTGAGTGAAGATAAGTAGTCATTCTCGTGTTTGGTATCACGTTAGTCTGATATGCTGAAGCGTCGTCGAGGGTGCTGCCACCTGTGAGTTGAAGTAGCTACTAATTGAACGCCAGGACAAACTACCCTATCCTACAGTCTATGCGATTGTACCGACGTATACCAACCAACGGATAGTTGTCGGTAATCAATAATTCTCATCGATACAAGATATCAAACGTAAGTTAAGTTTGATATATTCAATCTATTAAAAATTGTAATTTATTTAAACTAACCATTTACACATACACGAAATAAAACAACTGTAATTGATCCGATAGTCTGTTGACAAACAATTATCGACAAAATAAAACCTGTAAGACGAATGGTACCTTGTACGAATATTTATCGACAGATGGCGCAGTCGTAGCTGTCTATAAAATAAGATTCTCGTACTATGACTTTATTACGAATTAATATTAGTAAGCAGAGTTACAAGCAATACAGTTACAAGACAATATCAGCAAGCAGAGTATACAGTTACGCGACATTTAATTCTAGTTTCGAATCTTCGCGCCAAGAGAATTATTACCACCGATAAGACCAAAGAGCGATGCGGGTGCCAAATGTTTTTCAGGTTTACACGTGTTCAAACGTGCACGCGTTTACGAAATCAGGGTGGTTAAGTGGGATGGTGGTAAAGGACCCTGGAGCTTTGGTAACGTTCGCAGCTGCACCGGGAAGCATTTTAACATTCAATGCGAGCTGCACGGAGGGAACGAGTGAAGTTTTATCGTTCACGAGCCAGATCGGTATTTACGATTCAGAAGAAAATCTGCTCTGGTCAAGAATTTGTTTGTATCTTCCTCCGTTTATATTCGTCAATTTATGGTTCCCTGATTGATTCCTGTCAAGCACTCGATTATCTTTTCGTTTTGAGGTTAAGTAGCACCCTTCGCGTTCCAATCTTCAACAGGGTATATACAAGTGTCTCACAGTGTCTGCCAATGATTTCGATAACTCTGAATCTTATTAATTTATCCTCTCAAACATCTTTTTTTCTTGATCCGTTATCTTTTTATATCTTCGATGGAAACAATAAGCTGGTAAGCATCGACGTCACTTAAACTTACGACATTTGGCCCACCTATGTAAACAGCCGCTTAAAATTACATCGAATTCACGTTGTATTAAATATTCGTATTTCTGCGAGTTTCCTCATTTGAAAGCAACGCGCGTGGATCTTTACCGTGATGTGTCGCAAGACGCGATTTGACGAATGTGTAACGCGACGCGCCTCGGGGCGACTCTGCTACGTGCGCAGGTTCTTATTCTGGCAATTTGAACACTTTCGTTGCCAAGTAATGGATGATGCTTTATTTCATACTAGGATATTATAATATATGACATTTGGACGATACGCTAACGCAATTCTTGTAAAACAATGATATGATGAATTGTCGTGAAATTCTTCTTCTTTTTTTTTTTCTCCAGAAGACGCCACACAATCGTCGAGACTAGATTAATATTCTCATAACGTGCTTGGATCTCCTCATCATCCTGTTTACATCCTCTCTTGGCCTTATTGGTGAAATATTTATGCGAAAAGGTGGCACATTATGGCTCGTCCCGACTCTCTCTCTATGGACAGTTATGACCTGCTTATTGTCTCTCGCCGAGCATATTGGCTATTATCGGCAAATCCACACTCCTTATTCAAGAGGATATCAGAACGTCACGTCCGTATTGCCCGAGTGGTTTAATATCATGATCATCACCAAAGCGGCTCATCTTTGAACACACTACCATATTCGGTAGTGCCACCCACGGGCGATGCCACTGGCATTCGTAAGAGTATCCATCTACCTGATCAGGGATCAAATTAATGTCATTCATCGATTAAGGTCTCACCCACCGAGAGGAAATATCACTTGGACCACATCGAACGCACGCCTGTCATAGAATTGGGTCCTTTAAATTATTTACCACGTCATCCATCAGCATCGGATGAAGAAGCAGGTACGAGGTACTGTAAAAATTTCAATAGCCTCCCAACCTCTGTCTAATTCGATTGTACAATTTATAGGTATCGTATCAGTCGATTACCCAAAGATTTTCGGGAAAGTTTCTCTTCATTGGCAACGAGTCGTGATCGGTATCCGATACGCCTATAACCTACAAGCTGGAGGCGAACCATGCCGAGTGGTCAGACGGGGTCCGAGTCCCAAGAACAGAAGATGTTACGTGCTTACGCGTACCTCGTGATTCGAATGCATAGCTGTTCGAAGGTGCGTCCTCCGTCACAAGAAGTCCCCCAATGACCAAGTAAAAGGTAGGTACACGGAGGCCTTCCTCGTCCAATAGTACCTCCATGCGGAAGCCGAGTCTCACTTGATCATCCATCCCTCAGTCGCCTCTCACTCCCAAGACACGTATCCAGCGTGTCCCCGTACACGTAGCGAGCCCCGTATACACCTTCCTACCTTCTGCCTTCTGCTCCCTAGGTGCACCTACATCCTCTCGAGGCCCCAGGAGGAACCCCACGTGCAAGAGAGGCGTCGAGGAGACACAGTGCTGATATCCCGACGATAACAAACTCCAGATCACGAAGCTAACGATTTCTCGGATCAACACAGAGACGAATGACAATGGGTTTTTATCGCAAGTATATCAGGAGATCAGGATGAAGTTTTACAATAGGCGAGCTGCGATGACGACGGTAATGGTAACGACCGGAATGTATGATTAGCGTATGTGGGACAGCTCCTTAGTTGTCCCGTGAAACGTCGTGGCCCGTTGCTCGACTCAAAGGATATAGCGGATCGCCGTTCAGAAATCGGAAGCAGTCTAGAAACCAAGCCAGTCCTAGGTGACGGTGACTCTTATGTGATACCAGTTAACTCAACTTCTATAGGTATCCCATGCGCGTATATATATGTATACACTATATGCATAAGTACATCCTATATTCCATATCCTATCCCCCGTTATATAAAAAATGCACGTCGTGTCCCGTACGTAACTGTACGACCGCGACTACGTCGTCGCGGAGTTAATACGGGTCTAGGGTATGCACACGAACCGGCAAAATATTATATGGGAAAGGATAGCGTTGATACCCTCGCGTCGATGCAATTCTCTGATTCCCTTGGAACTTATAATTAGCTTTATTAAGTAATATAATGTATATAAGATATATACGATAAACCGCAAAAGCCTTATATATCCAATATATATTTCGTATGTACCTTGAATATATACATTTTTCGCGAGGTTATCATTAATGGCCTGACATTATCTGTTATCGCTCTAGTATAGAACAAGATGATTTTTATAGGACACAGGATAATTTTTTAATCCTGTATTATATACAACTTTCTATTTTTAATAATTATTTTGTTCAATATATATATATATACGTATATAATAATTATTATTATATAAATTTGACATGGTTCTATCGTACGGCATCTATCGTGCCACTTTTTTCCAATCTGATTCAGGTGTCCATTAACGTTATTGGTGCGAGCACATACGCTGGTCCATCCTTGCAAGAGGATGAGGTGCAGATCCAGGAGAGCAGCTGGACCGTGACTTTTTTTTTAATCTGTAACAGCCTGCGTGAACACAGCAGCGTATATAAATATGTGTCGATCTTTTTGCATCTGTGTAAGAGGAGGCGCGTGCTGCCTTCGGGAGGATCATTAGATCGTACGGTGGTGGCGAGACAGCATCTTGCCGGCCACGAGCCAGCTGTTCCATAAAACGAGATCGTCCAGCTCCACACCTATGTATTTTCAATAACCGCAGATTGAATGTTACCTAAGTATTTCATGTGTGTGTCTATATGGTGTGTATATATATATATGCTGCCAGAGAATAATACATAACGGATGGCTTGTGGAAAGGAGATTCTTTTTTATGGGCTACACGGTATCCCTCGATAGCTTGATCAATTTATTAGTGGGCATCGTACGACGGAGTTTATTGGCATTGGCTTTTATTTTGCTCGTTCGATGTGTCAGTGGGTTAACGAATCAATTGGTGGGGCCATTGGGCGGATTATATACGAAAATTTTATTTTCCTCGATATGCGTACCGGGTGTCCTTTTGGATGAGACGCTCTCAAAGCCTCTTTTACTATCATCTGGAACCGATCCAAGGAGACATTTTGAAACCACCTCGCGAAAGTAGGTGCTGCTGGCGGCTTCGGATAAATATTCTCTCGATCGGAGATTCGAGCGTGTGACTTTAACGACCGAAAATAACACGTCTGTGGGTTAGGTGTGGAATATTAATTTCGTTTTTCTTTTTTTCTTCAAAATTCAGGACTAACGGGTAATTTGGAAAAGGGGCGAGGGGTTCTCTGAAAATAAATTTATTCAAACATTACGTGCTTTTCGAGGTGTCCGAGAATTGCGGCATCGGAAGATGAGTCTGTACTGGACAAAAAAAAAGAATTAATAAACATGAACATATAACAGGTTGTCAAAAACATATTTAATTAATCTGTAAAATCAATTTATTGGACCTTTTTTTGTAGATCTGGCAGATCAACGATCTTTAAGGATCCTGTCGACAGATCCGGATGCTGTACCGATGATAAAGACGGAAAAAAAAATTACAATTTGGCGTGTTATCAGGCAAGCGTATTTGTTCTTGTTAATGAGATTTTTTAAAAATAAAAAATTATGTGTTCTTATACCAGTGAATTCTTATCGAAAGGGATGCAGGTGCGTGCACGGGAAGGCTCCGCCATACTACGGACAATTCCTGAAAGATATTTTGGCCCGAAGATGCATCGCTGGTACCTGTAGAGAAATGCATATCGGATATTCCATCCATGATGACAATTCGATGTCCGAGTGTCAGCGATATCATGGTGTAAGACTTTGAGTCTTGATTCACGGTAGGCAATTGTCAGTCGCGTCAGGCGCACGCTGAATTCTTATGCTAATGCGAGAAAGGAGCCGAGAAGACAATACATCCACATCCACGTTCAACCACGACATACGCAGGTCGTTCCGTATTCTGTATTCTGTATTCCGTCTAGTGAATTAATACAGCTACGGGGACCGCCGAGTGATTTTAGATGCGGAGAGATCGTGATCCGCTCGCTTGGATCGTTGACCAGCTGAACCTGGCACGATCGCCCGATCACGAGGAACGTCCGGGTTTTGGATCTCGAGACTTGGATACACGAGAAATTTTCACAATTTTCAATTCCACACGAGACAGGAAGAGGGTAGGAGATAAAATTGAAATTTTCACGAGAAGAAATGACAAATTAAAAAAAAAAAAATTCAGAGCAACAGTATTTCGCGAGGATGACGAATTTTTCTAGGAACCGTGACTAATCACTCTCGGAAGCGTCACCAAGAGAGAAACGATACAAGTTATTCTCTGGAGTGAAAAGGAAACGGCGCGAAAATTTGCACAATTGTTTTGGTTTATCGTGTTACGTAAGAGAAGGCAAGGATTCCTCTTTTCGTTCTTTCCTCGAGTGACTCTGTCGTATGGAGGTTACTGGTGGATGTTACTTCCGTTTGGCTGGCACAAGAACGTTACGGTATCGGCACCACTTCCGGTCAACATAGACGCTTCCGGACTGCAGTCGAATTATCCCATGAGCTTGGTCAATTCCCACGGGTTGCACCCCATTTGCAAAAAAAATTTTCAACAATCAAACCAACAGGCAGTTGTTGCTCGAAAAAGTCAGCTGTGATCGAACAGTCAGATAAATAAATATGTAACAGAAGTACGAAGACTAATTGAAAAAAAAAGAAAAGGTAAGATTTAAATCTTGATAATCCATAAATAAAGTAGATTTGGCCATTCTCATCCACTGGTTTCACTGTTACAGGTGTTCGTGACTATTCGCAAAATGAATCATCTATTCGGTGCATGCAAAGATGTCGATAGCCCTCCTGTATAAATAAATATATATATATATATACATATGTATATGCAGGTATGAAGTACAATCACGAAGTTTAAAAATGGCCGCACAAAGCCATCACACACAAACGCACATAGCCGTCCTCGTGGCTCAGAAGGAGCTTTGGTCGCTGATCGCTGAGCAACGTGCGCGGCCATTACTCATCGATTAGGATTCATCAGGACTCTCCGTTACTTTTTAGGCACGAGCTCAAGCCAGTAGTTACGGCGCAGGCAGTTGGTACTTTCATGGCGTATCCGAACCCATGACTATATGCGAATCTCTCAAAGATCTTCAATGTCGCTTTTACAATCTGCTTTAAACTGTCCTTGCCGTGCAGTCTTTTATTTAGGCTATGGTAGATACAAATGACCACCTGTCGCTTGGACCGTTCTTGTGAAAAGCACAGCAGAACAGACTAGCAGAAAACAATCTCGTACTTTCCTTGGCTAGCATGTACTTAATTTCTTTTCACTTCTTTGCGGTCAAACAGAGCGATAAATCATTGCTCCTCGAATCCAGCAATTGCGAAGATCTCATAAGTAATAATGCAGGCGTATAAGGGCAGGACGATGGTAAAGACAGTTACTGACGCCGGTGCGACGAGGAATCATCGACGGGGAAATCAGATCACGATTAATGTGGGAAATCGTGAGAGCCAGGAATATCGGTAGTCAAGAGGGAGGATAACACTGAGAAGTCCAGGAGGTAACGGTCGTTCTGCCTGGCCAGGACAGATGAGTGTAGCATTTCCCATATTGTCTCCGCAACTGACGACTATCCTGCAAACAGGCAACCACTAATCCAGTGGTGCTCAGGATGCTTCTGTATCTGACGCCCCTTGCAAGGGATGAACCCCAGGTGAGTTTGAAGCTGTTCAGTGAGTAGAGAATAAAAATCTCGTTAATCCCATATACGATTGACTTTTAGGTCAGCTTCATCCCCTGTTATCATTTTACAGTAAATTCTTGGGAATGGGACAAGATAATAATTGACCTTAAGGAATACAGTCCTGTGGGCACGATATCGTCTTTTAGGTTAGTTATCAAAGTTCCCTTTTCAATCTGACTCTCATGTAAGAGTGACATACAGCAGCACCACGGTTCTTCTTGATCCTGTGTGCATATTTGGTGAATTGCTGATGAAATTGAGCGTCACTGAACTGACCAGTACGACATCGAGGCAACGAGGCAACGGCACGAAGACGGCAACGTATGAGCGAGCAGGCAGTAGGTAGGCGTGGCTCCCACCCAACTATACAAAATTACATATTCTTCATCCAGGCTCGAATACGGAAAAAAATTATGAATTGCGCTTACTGGTGGGACGTAGTGGAGCGTGGCTCGGGTAAGTTTTAAACTATACTACGAACCATTGTTTTATAATGGCCATTCACAATTTTACAGGAGGATCCTACTGTGCCAGTGAATACATTCTTTTCGAACGTGGTCCAATTGATCAGGATTGACCATATGGTCCTTTGCTTCATTTGAGACACAAAATTTGGACTATCCTTACAATACGTCCTTCTGAAGATTTTCATGTCGAACGTCGCTGCTGCCTGATGACCAAATGTGTAAGCTCTTGACAGTATGGAAGATCCGCTGAAACGAAGAAGCGTGTCAAAGTGTGAAGTGACCTTCGCAAACGAACCCGTAACCTCGAACACAAGAGAAGAGGCTCCCTGTACGAGCTAGTATAAGCCAAGCTAGTATTATAATACAACTACTGGGTGACCAACGGCACGCGACTAAAAACCGACAGACTCCTCCTGCTTGACTTAGAGTACAGTCCTTGCGGTTGGACTACCAGAACAAGTGTCGAGGATAATCGTAAAATTCTTTTTTTTTTTCAAATTTCAATAGGTACGTCTTACCCGTCTTGCATCGAAGGTTTCCCTTTCGTTAAAAGATATCGGCCAGCAATTGTATCCACTGTACAATTTCATTAGGGCCATGTCGAGCGCACAGCTACCACAGCTGGATCTCACAGCTAATGAAATTCCACTAAAGCGGTGCTAACGGCAGCTTCACTCTGCCACTCTCACTATGCCAATTACGCGTAATTAGCTGGCTTTCAAACATAACGAAGATCCCATACGCTGTGCGTCTAGTATGTATGTCGTCAACTCGTCTCGGGTAGACAGCACAGTTTACCAGATACGTTACTTTACCGTGTACGACTATTATTATACATACATATGTATGTACAAGGGAGAGGCAAGCAAGAGACGTCAGTTCGGACGAAGAAGAGCAAAGGATGCTCAAGTAAATATCTTTGAGGAATTTACGACAAAACGACATCGCTCTTTGTAATTTAATTGTCAATCGGCTGATACGTGGATGGTTTAATAAGCAAGTGAATCTAGGCTACGGGGACCTTCGGCTGATTAATATATACGCCCTCTGCGAGGTAGACCCAACAACTGTCGATTTACTGGGCGCAGTGGCCGCTCAAATTCATTAAATCACATATTGGAACCGGACGTTGCCTGGGTATCAGGACACATCACACGAAAACTTTACCAGGAAGCTCAGGATGTCACTGGACATGGGTCTTCGATCCAGGACAGTTGGACGATATGATAAAAGAGGATTACACAAGTCTAATACATCACTCGAGGATCTCATAGTGGTTACTTGTCCTCCATAATAATTTCTGCACGTAGAGATCACATGAATTTCTATAACATAGTAATCGTCGTTAATTGCGATATTTTAGTACTAAAATTTAACTTTAACAATGCATGATCATCTGTCGAGCGATAGCTACGAGTCTCGCATCTTATCTAGATTTCCTCTTTGCAGATGTCTGAGAGTCAGAGATCTCATCCGTGGCAAGACTCCCACTTGGCTACTCCATCAGATTGGCTAAAATTCTCACGACTCTCCCAACGATCCGCGCTGCGTCCTTCTGTCCATATAGGATTACGTTAAGCCCGCGAGAGACCAACTTCCGAGAGGAGAGGACGAGCGAGCGACAGGAACGTCGGGGCCGAGGAGGTCAGGAGAGGAACGACGGGAGGAAGAACATGGAGGGGAAGTTATACATATACCAGCGAGGAGTGGAGACAGATGAAGAGAGAGCGAGAGAGAGTGAGAGGGAGAGAGAGAGAGAGAGAAAGAGATGCCAGAGAGGTAATGGTAATTCCTGGCTGGGACTTGGGAGTCTCCGAGAGGTTTCCCACCTTTTACGGTTTCCCTCCTCCAACGAGTCGACCGACCGAGCCCAACGTCCGCTCGTTCGCTCCTCCGTCACTCGCAGGGGATGATGCGTCCGTCCGGTATACTATACCCATAAGTATATATATATATATATATATTTATACACCAGAGGGAAGTATCTTCTGACCTTGCTGGCTAAAACCTTCTGAATTATTAGCACGCAAGTCGCTCTGCCGATTATTACATTATTAAATGGAATAAGGATGGTTGGTTACTTGGAAAGGCTGGTCGCAATCAATAAGAGCTCCTGGAATGTTCTAGAAGGACTGCAGGAACAGTAGAAACGAGATGCGAATAAGATTTTGAAAATTGACTGCGAGTCTGAGTAACTTTGATAGAATGATAAATTGATATTTACTTGACACGTATAACATAGCGCGTTGACAAGTTAATCTGTCAAGGATTACGTGTTGTGGTTATAGTCATGAAAGTTTTTATAGACGGTAGTTACACACTTTCTTAGCGTAATGACCGAAAATGAAAGTCCTCGTCGAAAATATGTTCCCGTTCTTCGTATTCGTGGACATCGGCAGCCTCGTGTGTTTTCGTTGAGCGGCAAGGTACGCGTCACGAACGCTCTTACGAGGTCAATGTCAGCAAATTCTTACGTAGCGCGTAACCGCCGTACCGTTTACCTCTACCAGTCTCTAACCTCAAGACGAAGAATCCTTCGATCCTCCACGAGGTCAAGGTCGGATTCTACTATCCGCCTAACCTCACACGTTTAACGATCTTAAAAATGGCATCGGATCATCCAGACTCGAAAGCTACGAGCAATCCGAGCAGCAACCAACTGCGCACATGTGACTTCAAATGATCCTGGAGTCGAAGGCAAGTTCCAGAAGAAGAATAAGACCACCGACCGTACGCCAATTAAAAGAATAACATTGAAATAACGAAGATGCCAGTTGTTACCCTCGTTAGTACGTTATATGCGAAAAAAAATGGCTGCAAACTTAAGCCATGGATATTATTAAAAAGTGACGCGGACGATATGCCTAATGGCAAATTAGAGGTACCGAGACTCGGGAGGAGGATGCACAGTCTGCCGATCTCTTCATCCGATTAACTCCCACCTTCGACTGACTGCCCCCTATTCTCTCTCTCCCTCTCCCACCCTCGCCAACGTGCTCTCGACTCTGTCTCACTCCTCCTTCGCTTCCCTCTCTATCTTCCCATCCTTCTTTGCACCTCACCCCACCGACCCCTCTCCAACTAGCAGAGCCCACCGAGAAGCTTGGCCGTCTGTAATTCCGTGGCTGACGCCACATCGTCCTGACCTCACTTCGGTATTCAGAACAGCCCTAATTAGTCCTCGGCGACGACTGCGTGTACTCTGTCTACCCTCCTGGAAACTAATGCGGATCCCACAGCCAGAAGAGAACATGCAGCGAGCTGAACCCAATGGATACCGTAAACTAGCCCAGGATAACCAGCTACTCAATTAGTAATTAAGATACCGAAAAAAAAAAAAAAAAACGATAAAGGGTGATAATTTTACGTAAATTACCACCCATTTGTTATCTATAAATTATCCAACCGCGATCGATAATCCCTTGACTCTTAGTTACAGGAGGAACGAAAAAAAAAAAATTGAAGAACAAGGCAAAATTTCCTCAAACTCATACCTCGAGTATTATGCAAACGCGGCTTCGTGCTCGGCGTGCAGATATGAAAATTCCACGAAGCAGCTAGAACAGCCATACGTATTCCCTGGCAAGAAATCAACACGGAAAAGCCATAACACAAGTAACAAACACAAATGGCGATTACCCATAAATCCCATGAGGAAGCTCACTCGAACACTGTACCAGGGGAATCCCCTCAAGCTCTTCTTAAAATCGATTCATGCATCCCCGTCAAGGTCACGTACAGCCTCGTACCACCGTACATCGATCTTATTACGTTATATCGGAATTCTACCAAGAGATCAATGATCTACGTATAACGAAGATATTCATCGTAGATCGTGCCGATCGAGAATCCACTGGCTTTTTCATCCAACGTTAGACGTAACGAGCGTTTCCCCTGGTCGGCCATCCGTTTGCCGGGTATTCGTGGCAGGTGGTGTACCATACGTAGGTACATATCGTAGCGCGGACGATGCAGGTGATACAGATAGAAAGAACCAGGAGGGTGTTCCGAGGTGCGTTGCGCGGCGTTCTCTTGCGTTACGTTAGGCTGCGGCCTGTGCGTGCGTACGCACATCGTCGGACGTTTGGATCGACGGACGGAGGGATGCGTGGACTTGTGTAGTATGTATACGTATATTATATATTATATAGTGTGTTCGTGCATAAGGATACACGTGGTTGTACCATACGCACAGAGGGATAGAGAGTCTATGTACCTTCGATACCTACGTGTATGGATGTAGGTTGCATCTATAGGGCCCCGTACGCACGAGGGGACAGACCGACAGAGATAGAGGGCCACTTCCGGACAAAAGGGGAGACCCTGGTTCGCGTATCTGTTGCCGCTGGCAAGGAGAACTAGGAGAACCCGCGGGAGAGTCACACTCGAGTGCCCACGCTTCCTCTTTTACCTTCCTCTCGCTCTTCTACCTTGAAACTACTCCTTTACTCCCTCCTCTTCTTGTTCTTATGCGCTGGTACCCTTTTAGGTATTCCTCTTGTGACTTTAAGCCTGATCCATTCTTCACCGGTTTTGGTATATACTTGGTCTTTGGGCATTAAATTATTTTTTTTAACTACTGGTAAAATTAATGTATCGTTTTTTGGTTTTTTTTTTTTTTAGACGGTATCGGGGAGTATTTGGGGGATTTATTTTTATGCTTGTTACTGGAGTTCACGGATGCGAGTTTTTGGATGATGAATTTTTTGGAATTTTTTAGGGATTCACGGGTATTGTTATGTGAGATCGAGTGGTTGGAGGATGAGCGAATTTTTAGGGTAATTTTTTAGGAGTTAGGTTGCTGCTTTAGTTTAAGATTTTATTAGGATTGTATGTAATTTATGCTTTTAAGGTAGTGTACTTGTGACTGTGGTGGAGCAAAAATTCTCACGGGCTGCTGAGGAAATGTTGGGGTTGTGTAACGCAGAGAGAATCGTGTCCCACAGTGGTCTGACGCACTGTTGAAAATGCATCTTAGTGCCTCGAGGGAAGTCTAGTTAAATGGAGTCAATAGGAAATAGGGTAGTGATTGGTTGAATTTAATTTGTATTTATCAGAATTATTTTTTTTTATTAATTTGATCAGAACTGTGTCTCAGAGGAAGTCTTCGTATTTCGAATTATTAGGAATTTAGTAAGAATCACTGTAAATTGGGATTAAAGTAACTTAAAGTAAGATTTTATACAGCCAACTGCCATGTACGATTAAATTAACTAACTTTAAGCTGACTTTATAAAATCGTTTTCTCAGTAATGTAATATCGAACGATACTTCCTCGGAACACCCTTTAATCGCGTACCGGTGCATCTCCAATTTTAACCGGATGGCAGCTGGTCTCCTTCCTGATGATTCCTTTGATCCAAGACTTGGGTCACTTCGGAAGATTCAAGGGTAAGCAAATAAGTAATTCAATATTAATTGCAGTCTTGTGAAATGCATCTGCAGTGCCATCTACATAAAATGCACTTTCTAGTAAACTTCTATCAGTAGGTATACAGTAGATACCCACACGTTACGTTCTTATCCCAAGTCGATCGGCTTATCCTAGGGTCCTCCCTTGGTCCCCTTGCAGAACGTAAGGCTTCGTTCGCACCGAATTTCACGTGAACCAAGACCCGATGGTTTGGCCAAGCTGTTTTACAGGTGATTTTGTAAGTCGTCTTAAGTTATTTATTTTTTTTCAGTTTTAACCATGTGAAAACGGCATAACGCTCCATAAATCCTACCGGACGACATCCTGGTTCTTCGCCGAAGCTCAAGCATCCTCGCTCGTAGATACTCGTAATAGTCATAATAGTCATGGGGCACTTGGTCTACGACGGCCACAAGAAACCTCCGGTGCTCCGCCATAAACCACCGATACACGATAACGATGATAAAAAGAAAAACGAGCGCACGTACGGGTACCGAAGCTCTCGTTTGTCGAGAAAGTGAACATCGAGGTTACTAACCTCGATAAGACGAACTTCCTTCGAAGATTTTTTTCACACTTTTTTCTTCTGCTACTCTCGTTCGATCACCGGAAGTCGAGCTTCCAGCGGGCATTTCGGGGCTTGACCAGAGTTCCGGTACGTACTGGAGAGCTGAGGTTCTCGGTCGATCGACTTATATTTTAATGAATTTCACAAAAATTCCTCAATTTGACTTTTTTTTTCTCCCCCAATATTTCATATCTTTTTGAGTTCTGAAGTAGCAATCGCTACTTTTAACGAAACTTTCCTTAAGGTAATTCTTCGGATTTTTTTTTGATAGACCGGATGTTCCTCTAAGTGGTCACTTAAAGCAGTCGCTCGACAGTCCTATGGAGATTCTTATGTGTAGTTCGTAGACATTATTTTCGGTACCTATTTAACATCCGGTTTAAGAGCGATCAGAAAATCGTCTGAACAAGGAAAAGAAACCTATTGCCTCTATAAAAATACGAAACGGTTGAAACAATTTTTTAAACTTTTTTTTTTACGTTGCTTGCGCGAGACTAAACAATGTAATTCGATTAGCATATACGGTAGTTATTAGTTTACTCGCGTTATCCTTTACACACTCAAGACAGAGAAAGCAAAGTATCGTTATCTCACTGAACGTCCTCGTAACTCGGAGAGAGTGTTACTTTTAAAAGGCGCTGTAGATCGTTACAAGAAGACACGGTATCTGAACACAGCATGCGCACCTGGCCGAAGAAGTTCTTTGACTCTAAAACGGAACTCTCACTTTTTTTTTACAAACGTCCTCAAAGACACCGAGAAATTGCAACAATAAATAGCAAGAGAAAAAGGGGTCCCAAAATAATAATAACTTCCACAGAACCTAACCTAAACTTACGAGTCCTTAAATTTTACCATCAGAGTATCAAAAGTCATTTTATCATTCGCTCAAACATCAAAATATCTTTCTGCATCCTGTTACCCAGCACGGCGTCATCCGCGAAGTGTATATAAATTTAAAAAAAAAAAACCGGTTCAAAAATTGACTCCAGTCAATGAGACAAAGGACTCCGGCAAGCATCCTGGCGTAGGCACCGTCTATACCAAAGAGAGGAAATCCGAAGATTAGATCCTGTAGAACGATCCTGGGGAGGTGTAATTCTCCTTAATCGAGGGAGGATGTGGAGTCGGTTAGAGCGAAGTCAGTCAGTCAGTCAGTTTCATTGGAACGTCAGCTGCCCGGATGTCTCCCCCATCTTTGGGACTCGTGTTGCAGGGAACAGAGGCACCCATGTGAGACACCTTCTCCTCCGTGCTCACTCACTCGTCTGCTCGCTCAGGTGGACCCACATGCACGTACACATTAACGCGATACGAGCAGACGCCCTCGCAAATGCATCTGCACATGCAACGCTTACTCGTTAGTCAAGCTTACTGGACAATCGTTAAAGACAACGAGAGGTAGTGCCGGTCCGGTCCGTATCGGGACGTGTGTTTTGTAAAATTGAAAAATTTCGTAAAAAAAATCCTCACGTGTCTTACGTGCAAAAAAAAACCTTATACGTGAGGTAGATTGAAAAAAAAATATATATATATATATTCACTCACGATTTCGATATAGCATATAATTCCTCTCGCACTAGAAATTCTCATTAATAAAAGAGAAATTAGCGATGAGTATTACGGTACTGTTGTACAGTTACCCGAGCCCCGGCATAAATAGTTCTGTCGATTACGCAAAGCACGCAGGATTATAACACGGTCCTCCATCTTGAAAATGATCTAGAAACTAAAGTGAATTTATAGATTTAAAAAAGCGTCAGATCTGTGGAAATCGTTCGAGTTCGTCGCATCAGCGTTTTCGCGTGTAGAGTAACACAGGAAAGAACAGAGCCAACAGGACGTGTATATTCGCGTGCGTAAGCATCGAAGAGACTCTGGCAATATGAGCGACGCCGTAACGAAGAAGGTGACAGGGGGAGTGCGGAGGAAGAAAAAAAAAGATTAAATGAATAATAGAAGGATCGAAGACGTGTCGAGTTAGAGGCGCGAGTGTCTCTAGTGATCCAAGGCGCAAATGACACATCGTATTTCAAAAGGGGGTCGAAGCTTTTTATCTGGTTTCTTGGAAATCCTCTCATATAACGGCGACAGCCAGGGATTGGTACCGTCGTACCGCGTCGCAAACGTGGATCGAGTATCTGAGTGGACGATTATTTAGTAAAGGTAAGCGTATATAGAAGTTGGCATGAGCCGAGATGAAGAAACGTGCGTGCGACGCTGTGGACGCATAGTAACTTACGTGAGGAGTTGATACGATACGTGGAGATATATATATATATGTATGTAGAAATGAAATTTCGAACGTAGTACAGCATAATAGAAAAATAGCCATACAGCTGTTTGCTAAAGCTAATTATAAGTATAGAAATAAATAATAGAGGTTTAAGCGTTGTTTAGGGACTGCTTGCTCGTGGCGCCCTCTGTCAAACTTACTTTTGTACACGAGGAGGTTAACCGTCCTGTCAGCATTTCGAGTTCAATGATCTTCCAGGACACTCGTAGCTGGTGCGAAAATGGGAGCGTACTCGATGCGAAGAAAGAAAATAAAATGTATACTTAGAGTGAGTAAAAATTGTCATTCGATGAGAATCGATTCGACGTCAGCGGATTCTAATGTAGTTTCGCTATGTACCGTTCCGTTCCACAACGTTCCCTTGTTACTGCGGAACGTGGAATTTGTGGTATGCGTGTACGTACGCTGCGCGAGATTATTTTAGGTTATGTACTTGTTCGGTGTATGCTGACGTTTGGTTAATGACTTTAGTCTTTATTGAGACATCTGTATGTGTTTTTTACGGAATTTTGTATTGATATAATCGCTTAAAGGAGATGTTTTGTGATGCTGCCTGGAAAGTTTTCAATCTTCGCAGTCGGTTACCGAAACGCTTAGAGGTCTTCTTGGAAGTCATTAAAGAGGTTTGTGCCTAAGGTATTGTGACTATGGGAAGATGAGAAAAATATTGAAAAATTGAGATATATATTTATATGTAGATTCATGTCGCTATTTATCGATTTGCCAAATGTCATTGTCGTATCTGTGTATAACGATTCTAGGGAATCAGATAAGTCATTGGCACGGTGAAATTATTTGCATGACAAAAGGGAACAAAGCCGCGCGTATACCTCGTTCGCAACTAAGTGGCCGTCATTTGGCTTTAAGCGCTGGCTTAGTTTTCCAAATTGTTGCCTAATTGAAAGGCACCGCCAGAAATGAGATTTGAGATTCTTGGTAAATACCGATAACGACGTTTTTGGTAAGTAGAGATACTTTTGATTTGGGGAAAAAAAATGTTCAATTACTGTCGTAAGAACTGGTACGATGAAGCATTTAAATAGAATGTATTTTTTTTTATTTATGTAATAGCTCATGACTTTTTTTTTCAAATTTTGTTGATATCTTCTATACGAGGAGCGGGAGGGAGAATTTGAAAAAAATGTCTTTCCAAGCAAAATTTCTTACCCTGTCGTGGAACGAAACGACTATGAAGAAAAAGTGTCATGGCGTCTCTTGGTTATTTAGAGGTATAAGGAGCGCAATAATATCTTGACAACAGTTACGCCAACAGAGCAGATAACGATCGGCTCGTTAGAAGTAATAACTGAGCCTTCGAAAACCAAAATATATCGGCCAAATCGGTCACAAAGATTTCCAATGATCGGAGAGAAAGGCAATTTCCATTTCCATTTCCAAAGAGGTCATTAGCTGGAAGCTCTCTTCGGTCACGTTTTTGAGTGAACGATTTCCTGCAATCTGTACGTTACCGATCTCGTTAGAAAATACCGTCGACGAACGTTAATTTTCAAAAATCCACAAAATCGTCCATCCTCGATATCCATATCGAAAGAATATACTGAAACTTTTTTTTTTCGAAAATCAATAAATCAAAAATCGGGATGAAAAATATTACGTATAAAAAGCACGTACCGATTTGGCTTGGAAATTCGGATGAATCAGTTGTTCGCCCTGTAGACATCAGCATTAACGACTATCGTATTCCACGCGAGTAGCAACACGCGACTATCGAATATTTTTGCCAAGTCCGTATGCATCATCGAATTACTTTCGATGTCGAGAAATGATTTAGAAATTCTTAGAAAAAATTCATTTTTTACGGCACGGAGAATCCTGGGATTTTTTATTACAAAAAAAGTCCCAAATTCGCAGTAACTGGCAATGAAAAAAAAATTTCTTCTATGAAATTATGTCTCATGGGAATCAGTGCTATGAAAATTATTATACAGACAAATATAGAAGACCTATGCTGCTAGTTTGTCATTATGCGAAGACCTCATCGTTCCTGAATTCTGGCTCAAGGTCGACCTCCACCGTGCAAACCATTACGAGAACGATCGAACGAGCTTCTCCACTTCTGCACAGTATCTATAGTCACTCCGAGGGAAGAAGGGAAAAAAGTGAGCCATTACCTCAGCTCACGAACAACCCTTAAGTACCTAACGGATACCTAACTATGCCGCAATGTTTCTCACCTGCTCGCCCTACGACTAGAGAACGTTTCGCCCTCGAAGAAAGTCGCGAAGGTTCGCGTGTCCCTGTCGGCATAAAGAATCGAAAGATCCTAGCCGATCATCCAAGAGCCAAGTCAGTGGAGTTCAGTGAGTCAGCAATAAAATTCAATACGAAGTAAAAAAAAAACCACTAAAGATTTCCGTCGACGTGAATTACAATGAAAAGACATAATCGATAAGATGGAAAAAAAAATAAATGACAGTAGATAAAAAAATGTGAAAAGAAAAAAATCGTCTATTCCTAAAATTTTACCAAACTCAACTTCCGCTCCTCACGTGCTATACCGACGATAGATAATTCTCCGCCCTAAGAAGCTCATCCACCTCCCTGTCCCTCTTCCGGATGACCCTCCGTCAGAAGGGTTGCTGACATAACCTAAACCGAGTTAAAATCCACGTCCCACGGGCTTCCCTCGGGTTCCGCAAGTGCGGTTCCAGGAAGCAGGCAGGTCGTGCAGCAGCCTGGACTGACTGGGCTCATTGGAGGAGAGGGGGAGCTGCTGCGAAATGGTAGGGGGGTTGGCTTGGGGCGAAGCTACCAGGTAAGAGCGACCGTAGTAGACCCAGTGGTGGAGGTGGTTTTTGTAGGTGGTAGTAGAGAGAGAGAGAGAGAGAGAGAGAGAGAGAGAGAGAGAGAGAGAGAGCGAGGAGGTGGAGAGTTACTCTGGTGACGTTTTAGCTCATGCAGAGGTGAACCAGTACCAGCCAGCCAGCCAGGTATTGACCCGTTGCCTCCCTAGCTGTTTCCTAGCAACCGTTTGTAGCCAACACACCTATGAAACCTTGGAGATCTGACTTTACCTCCAACCCGCCCCCTTGGATCAAATCCCCGCTTCGGGGAAAGCCGACCGATCATTAAGGCTTCCTTACAAATTCTCGCGTTCGCCCGCCAGCCTCGTCCCTTACGCGGATGGCGCCGACTATGGATTCCAAGAATCGGTTACGAAGGTCGAAGGACGTTCGACTTCTTCGAGGAAAGGATTATTTTGGCTATCCGTCCCCTTTCAGGACGACCCCCTTAATTCGCTTAGTTTCTCCATTGAATTGTCAAAGTGAACGTTTTTCATTAATAAATAAGGCCTAGCGCCCTTCCACCGTTAGGACGACGGGTCTGACGTCAGAAAAAAAATTTCGTTGGACATGGATAGAAAAAGGAGTATAGTGGTACTGCAGGTAGGTCTGTCTAAATAAATAGTGAGCTTGGGCACCGGCGTATAGCAGCCCAGTACGAGGTGTAATAGCTTATCGGGAAAAGGAGGTCACCCATCTTGGCCGAGAGCTCTCGTGGCGAATACATTCCCTCGGAATGTAATAGAACGAGCAGCCAGTACATTCGGAAGGGGCTCGAACTCGTCGAACTAATGGTCATAGGCTCTTGTGATATTCCTCACAATTATTATATGAATAATATATTGTTCGTAGGGAGGGTGTGGTTGTGGCTGGAATCGGTCCGGGTTGCCTAGCAACGGAAACCACCCACGCACCGATACCACTCACGTTATTTAGAATAACCCAGGAACCTCCTATCCAAGTTCGTATAGCATACGTATAGGATAGGGGCAAATATTTTCTCATGCATGTACATGCGATTCACCAGAAATCATTTTCCGAACAATGCACATGCAAATGCATCCACGTCTGCGTAACTGAATTTTTTAAATTCATATTTCCCCTTTAACAATTTTTTTTCTCTCGTTGTCTGACCGGTACATGAATACATCCCCTATGAGCAATTCTATGCTATTCTGACTAGTGGACATAGAAAGAATAGCCAGCCGAGCAAATGTATATAACGTGTAGCACGTTTACGTATACCTGGAGGATTCATCCTATATACATATATATATATATATACCTGAAGCTATCGCGTATCCACATGACTACATCCACACCATGGTCCTCCTCTCTACCGGGAGTAGAAAAGCCAGTAAGTCAGCCAGCCAGCCAGGCTCGATCAATACCCAGGGTGCTGAAGTCACCCGTTCCACCGACTCTACTCAGAGCTCATTCACTCGGCCGGGCCTTCGTCGAGGTATCTCTCGCGAAATCCGGCTTTCTTGGAAATTGCTACGATGCCATGCGAGGAAATCGGCACGAAGGAGGCCGTCCTGGAGGCAGGACGCCATTACTGGATACTCTGTCGGTGGGGATGATACGAAATCGAGGGGGGTCGTTCGCAGGCACCAAGGAGGGTTGGTACTTTTAGATGGACTGGCATATCCCTGCGGAGTACGGTAAAGGGATACCGGAAGTGGTGCAATGGCCGATGGTCGAACTTTTGTATGCGATGTAATTGTATGTCTATTTGAATTTATTTTTTTATGATTTCATTTAAAAAAATTTTTTTTTTCAAATTCTTTTAAACGGTTGGTATGCAGACGCAGACTCTCTAGGAGAGACAACGGCGGCTCCCGATCATCTCGGAGTTACCCATGCGAAACTTCCAGCAACAGTCCTTCGCATTGTTCTGCCTTTAAACTATATACTAATTCTGCTAACCCACGCTCCCTGAAGATACTACACGCCAGTTCCCACGATCTGCGTGCACGTCAATTCAATGTACCGGTTTTGCGATTGCAAGTCCAGTTTGTATACGTGTGTTTTGTGTAATCGAAATATGGATAAGATTCTGCGTCGTGGTGTTTACCTCGTTAAGTGACTTACCGTTCGGTCTAGTCTTGTTTCTTTTTGCCGAGCAGGATCTGAATGTCGAATCGATTATAAAAATTTGGAAAATTTTTACAAGAACTTTGGATACGTCTTAAAATTCAAATTTTCATTGTTTCTGATATATTTTTTTTTTGTTATTTTTCTCGGTGAAAATTTTCAAAAAACAAATATAAAAAGGACGAACCGGCTCAATGCAAAGCTCGCGCTCTCCGCGTTAGCGGGCGCTACGACTCATTAGCGACATTCCACGTCGTCGGCTGAGTCATCAGTCATACTTTAGCCTCCACGACTCCGCATAACTCCGAGCATAAGCTTATATTGTGGTTTCGATCTCGAGACAGAAGCATCGGCAACAGGCACCGATTTACGTACTGCCAATGTGTACAGATAAGTACAGTCGTTCCATTGCTGCAGAAATAATGGGAAGACGTCCAATGAGAAAAATTAATTTGTAGATCTAACTGTACACAGTAGAAAAAAAGTGAACGAGATCGGTATCGTTAAGTGTAAAAGAAAAAAATTTTCGATTAGAAAAAAAACTTGTTAAAAAAATCCCTGATTAAAAAAAAAGTTATGCTAAGATTTTTATGGAATAATTAGATACATATATGCAACGGATAATAATTATTCTACCGATATAATTCAACGATTAACGATTCTCCGAAGAGTCAATGATCATCCGGTAAGTATTGACGATACTCTCGAAATCAATGAAGAAACACGAGACGAGGCAATTGTTGATTTCGCGAATCGCGATTCACCGATGTTATGATTTTTCGCGATGTTATTCTGCAGTAGGGCGAATAACAGGATATATGGTGTCCAATAAACATCCTACTGGCTGCGGGATCTCTGCCCGTTATCGACCACACATGGCCGCGCACGCACGCACGCACCAGGTACACACGCATGGATACGCAGATACGCGTGACACTTACGCGCCTCCAGGCTATCCCACGACTGGCTACTTCCTATCGGCGTTAACGTGTGCGAGAGCGATGAGGAGTAAAAAAGAAAAAAAAAAAATTTGATTTTACCTGAAACACAAAAATTTTTTATATACACCACGTCATTCGTTACCAAATCAAAGGCCTCTGGTAATTCGAAGAAAAGATCCACTGAATGAATTTTTTCCAATCCTATCTAATTTCCCATAAACTCTTTCAACTCCCATTGCAACAGTTACTACCCCATAAGCAGCCCCATGACGTTTTTCAGCAATACCACTGGGAAGAGGTGGGGGGTTCCCAAAGGGGATCTTTTCTGAACGAATAACAAAATGTCACCGGTTCATTATCGAATCTGTAGACTCTCTGGGGAATTAGCCTTGACTACTCGATGGTGTTTTACCATGCATCATCGTTGGACCTATGGGACGTGAAGCATACAGCTACGGACAGACCTTACAAAGTGGTGCTGGATACCCATAGCTATTAGCTGGATGCTGCCGTGACATTTAGAAGCGTGGCATTTGACTTGGTCGTTTGGCCCCGACCACGTGATCCAACCCCATGCAATTTCCTATCTGATCATGGGAGCCCATTATTGAGATCTAGAAAAGGAGGGTAAGATCTCTCATTTCATCCGGCTTTCCGGGTGACATAATACTCCCGTCCTCACCCCTGTGTATTCTTCCCACACTGGGTTTCAATAGAGAACAAACCACCATTGGCCACATCCACACCGTCGTTCTATACCTACACGGGACTCACGGAGTGTTGCAGATGTAACGCGAGATGGATCCGTCACCAGTTCGCCTCAAATATTTACAATTCGTCGTCATGGTCACATTAGCTTCTTTATATTGATAAAGATAGGAGAGTCATACGCCGTGTAGATATACTCAACGCGATAGAGAAATAATCAGCGTGAGAGTTTCTTTTGGTAATAAATTTTATCACGTTGAGGATGATTGGATGATTTGATTGAGAAAAAAAAATGTTTTTTTTTTCAATCAATTAATTTTGTATATATATATATATATATATATATATATACGTGTGTATACAGATATCGGTATGACCGTGAAAATTTTTATAATTATCTCATATGTTATTACTGTCACTTATTTTTCTCCTGCAAAACCGATACCACCTCCGAGTGGATGCAGCTAGTTAAAAAATAATATCTCCGACTCCTTCACAGCGTGTCAGCTGTATATACGGTGATAATAAATATCCATTATTGCATAGGGATAGCGAGAGGGATGGTTATCACATCTCGCGCTGCCGAGGCAGATGACGCTAAAAAGATCCAGCTGCCTTGGATGACTCCGAATAATGTAGCAGTGTCAGTATAAAGTTCCCTCCACACCAAAACACTGTGCGGCTGTTTGAAACGATAAGGATCGTGAATTTAAAAAAGGAGAAGTACAAAATCTATATTAAAAATTCAATAATATTAATTTATCGATATCAGCCCCCAGATATCGATACGCAATAGGATCAATTGATGGCCGAAAAAGAAATGTAAATAAATTTATTTCCTAGCAATAATTATCGAAATTTCGATTTCAAACTTTCAAGCAGCCGAAAAAGTTCTTACGCGCGATATACCGTACCATCGAGTCCTCCTTATCAAAATGTAACATTGCATTGTGAATGCACCTTGAGGCCAGCTCCTCTCGCTTTCCTCGAGCAGATACAGCGTCAGCTCGACTTCCGAGCCAGAAAAGCTATAGGTGAGGAAGCCGGGGCTCGTGCTGCTGGTTCATGCTGCTGCTGCTGCTGCTGCTGCTTCATGCCTGTCTCTCTTGTCGTCGTTGCCAGCAGTAGCAGGTGCTGTCCAGGCATTCACACGTACTCACGTACCGACGCATTCACGGCACTGACACATCGTGCACTGGCAAGATGTTGCAGCTCGGGAAGATCGAGAGGTAAAAAGAGAAAGAAGAATTAAAGAATACGATGATCTCAATTTTACCCATATATATATATATATATACTCATTCACCCTTAAAAGGAGAACCCAGCAATTTTCGTAAGAGACCAAAAGATCTTATCTCGATCAAATATCCAGTGCGAGGACCCTAGAAACTAAAAGAAATTTCGAGGGATAATTTTCCAAGGTGAAAATATCTCCGCCTATCAAAAAAAAAAAAAAAAAAAAGTTCTAACAATATAGTCAAAGAGGATTCGGGCACGGCTCGTGCCGTTGGCAACCGGTAGCAGGTGCCATCCAGTTCTTATTCACTCGCGGAAGCAGCACGGCCTCCGAGTAAAACCCACACACGGTAAACGTATCCCACCCGTTAGCGCCGCAGCACACTTGCAAGATGGTGTCCGACAAAGGAGATACCGATAAATGAGCAAGAGACAAAAGAAATTTTAAGAGGGTTAAAAATAATTAAAACGTATAATTATACGTACCGATTTCAATCCTTTTCATCGAGCATCACCTACCTTCTCGTATAATAGAAGCATCGCGTTTCTGCAGCATCGCGAATCGTATGTGAAAATCCGCCGTAGATCGTATTTCGTCTGGTTGAATCTTCCTTGCGAAATACGTATATATTCTGCACGTATTAAAATATGTCCACTCATCGAAAGTTCGCGTTGTCGAAATCCAACGCTTCTCTAAATTCATTTTGTATGAATTTTCCCATGATTCCACAGTCGTCTCGGAATACCACGTGTACGGTATACATGTATATATTAATATGCCTCGAAGATATTGGCACAGGCCGTACCCTGCCGATACCCACGTACGAGATGATTTTGATCCACGATGCTCGGCATCTCCGAAACTGGCAATGCGTGTCTTCGGCACAAGGTGTGCATTCACCTTTCCTCTTCTTTTTCCTCCCGGTCGATCCTTCACCTCCCGTGCATCGAGATGGGGAGCAGCTGTTGGCGAGCGGCGCGTGGCGCGTGCCACCAGGTACGTCTATAAGAAAAAAAAAAGAAAAAAAAATGTGAAGAAAAAAAAAGAGCATGAAAGAAGAGGAGAAGCAGAGATAATGTCAGGGTGCGAGGATACACGTTACGAAAGAGACACTGGCGAGGAAATGGGGGCGGGGGGGGGGGAGGAAAGAGGAACTAACAGGTAGGGGAAGACTAGGAATTGACTATGTTTTTTCTCCCTCTCTACCCACTTCCTCTCTTTCTTTCTCTTGCTCCTTTCTTCTTCTCTCGAGGCAGAACGAAGCCGTTCGATCGATCGGCGGGTTCCACCTACTCGCGTCACGCGTTACATTATACCGTATCGTATTGTACCGTGTTACCGCTTCATCGCTGCGGGTGTTGATAGTACAGGCTGGTCTTCTTGGTACCTAGACCATTTTTCATTTTTTCTTAATAAAAACCAAAAAAATTTTCTACAAAAATACGATTACACTGTATGCCATGACACGAGTATGTATATAGTTTTTTAATCTTTTTTTCGGCATTTTTTTTAACATCGTTTTCTCGTACCTATTCCAGGATATCATCTGGTGCGTGAGTATGCCCAGCGTCGTCAGGAACTGAACCAGGAGATAATTTGGCTTCGAAATGAGATACTTGCCGTGGCTCCCTCTGATGGCGTGTAATAAAAATAAATACGGTAATAGTAATCTCTCCGCGCCCGACCTCCACCATCATCCTGGATTAATTATCTAATGCCACGGTAACATCTGTCATCGTGGTCTACCGTTGTGGGCGCACCTTTATCCCGGATCACCCTCATCTTCCGTCAGACCCACTGTTACCGTTTAACAATATTATTTTTTATTACGTAACCGCGCGTAGCATGAATTATCATTATTGAAAAAAAAATTCTTTATTGATTTAAATGTTTACTTTTTATTCCATCGACACACATGTCTGACCCATCTTCGTTGCAGGTAAAAAAAAATGATTCGTCTTAAAAAACAGTCTGCACGTTCCCTATACTTGAGGACCACCAAGAGCGCGTTGTCAATCCCGAAGTACAATTAACCTACCACGTAAACGGACAGCGTTAGATAAAGAAATTGGCAAAAGAGTCACGCGCATCCTGTGCCTCCACTTCGGTAGCTCTCTAAGGCATAGCTGGACGTCTCCGCCATTAGATTGACCGATCGCGAGAGCGCGTACGGAGCGAGAGGGCGCGAGGCGTAGATTAAGAATAGCGAAAGAGGCAGACGGAAGGAGAAACGGTGGGAAGGAGAAGAAGCAATAGAGAGTAAAGGAAGAAAGAAAGAAAAAAGAGGTGTAGACATCATCGGCCTTTAAATCCCGTTAACTTTTGGTTTGGGCTCTTCGTGACGCGTGCTACGCCTGTTTATGCGCTATACGTTGGTTAATGTACCACGCATTGACGTGGATATGGATACGGACGGAGTCGGCAAGTCAGTCAGTCAACGAGCCAACCAGTCAGTCAGGCATCTAGGCAGTCGTAGCAGCCCAGTCAGACGAGGCAGGTGCAGCGGCCTCGACAGTGCCTAAGGCCTAAAAACAGCTGCCGCCCTGCTGCAGGCGCACGCGCCAACCGCACCCACATTTAATTTACCTTACCTTACCTTACCTTACCTACCCTCTGCCTTGTGTTCCATGGGTTCCCTCTTAATCGCTGGGCAGATACCTCTAACGGTCAATGATCTCTGCCAGATGAGACCTGGACGCCCTGCTAGGAACATTTTCTTTCTTTTATCATCCATTTCATATCTGCTGATTCGGACCTGTGTGTCGGTTGGGTTCTATATTTTATTAATCAGTTCAACCTTTGGAATCGTTGATAGGCCATACCTATCGATATGCTCGATTCTTCGTGCAACCTCAGTTTTCTTAATGTCGTCACAATTCATGGGGTCTGGCGCCATGGCGGGTCCGTCCCTCTAGAACTTTCGGAGAGAATATTCTTCGGGATTAGGCTACGGGCTGTAGGCGTGCAATGCTCTCTTATTGGCTGAGCGAACGGGGAGACCCGCTCCAAATCTATGTGTAGGTACTTCGCATCTTTTGGGTCGACGGAGTAGGACTCCGTTCTTGCGTCGAAGCGCTTTGGAAAAATGGGCTCTGTGAATTTTAATGAATTTTTTTTTTAACAAATTTTTCATATTTCATACACAGCGAAAAGACATCGGGGTGATAAGAGAAAAATTTTGTCCGATATTTAAGATCGATAAAAAAAGATATATATATATATATATATATATATAACCGCACAGAGTCATAATGATGATGAAATATTCGAATGACTCAAGAGACCAAGGATCATCCTCGTGTGGGGGATATGACAGAAAAGAGATATAATAACAATAATAATAAAATGGTTACACCGACAGGAACTTGGTCCGGTAAGTCTAATCTTCTATCAGCACATGTTCTTATCTCGAGCGAGGCGGCTTGTCTGAAGAAACGCCGATGACGCAAACTGTTCCTTGCTCTCGCAAGATCAGAGATGACAAATTTCACTGGGTAAACGATATGAAATCAGATCGAAGGTGTATTGTATCAAGTAAAATAACTCTGTACGTAAAATTAGTAAGTGGGTCAGAAGGGGGGGGGGGGGTAGATGATAGTGTGAAAAAATTCAAAAAATAAAAAAAAACATTCGTGCACGTAGGGATGATGCCATTCGTAGCGCAAAGTGGTCGCGGAGTAAGGGTACGTTTCTATGTGTGCGTAATGATAACACAGTTGTCGTTATCAAGAGCCGCTTCTTTTCTCCTCCAGCCCCACTTCCATCCTCACAGCAAAGGCACGAAGCCGTCAAACGAGAATACCGGCCTACAGGTATCAGCCATATCAGCGAGCTCCTGCTCATCGTGCGATTGCTTCGAGGCAGGGCTGCGCTCATTTGCTCTAGGAAATTGGCATATTTCGAACAAACGTGAATAATAATATTACATAAGCATTAAGTTTATTACGATAGAATATATATAAGAATGAGGGAAAATTTATATACTCGTGTCAATGATAGGATTATCGCGTGACGGGATCACTTTGAGAGAGAAGACCATTTTGGATATGTATATATATATATATATAATAGAAATAAACATAAAAATGATTAATAAATTTCGAAAAAATTTTTTTGATCCATCAAAAAAATTATCTTATCCAAAAGCAGTCTTGAGCCGTACCATCGGTGTATTTTCAATGGTTCGATAAGGTACGACGTAAACGGCTGTACACACGTGTAAAATATAAGGAGCGTCATTCGGCCACGTCTTCGGAAGATGATTCGAAGTTGACAGTCATCCTGCGAGAACATTGTTTTGCGTCCCTGCGCGTAAGCTGGCAGCTATATTTACATAACAATCGCGGATCACGTAACCGCCTTTGCGACGTGTCCCGATGTCCGTGTGTAGTCCGTCCATGGATTCTACGTAGTCGTTTCCTCACGCCGACTCCTCATCCGCAGTATGGAAAGTCGAGTAAACCTCCGAGCGCAGTTAGCTGCTTAAGGAATCCGAAAGGAAATCGGAACACCCGTTGGAATTTGGTATACGGAGAAATCGTAGTCGGAGCCGGATTACTTGAGCGGCGTTAAGAGATGGGAGAGAATTTGGCGAAAGGGAGTACCGAGTGAAAAGCTGTACGTAGAGTCCAAAAAAAAAGGTCAAAGACGAACACAGTCAGAGATAATTAAAGAGAAAGAAAAAGATAAAATAATAGTCCAACATGAAACATTACTCGTTACTCATAGCGCTGGCTTAACGAGCAGCCGATATTCATCTGAAAGTGGGGGGGGAAAAAAAAGAAAGAAAAATAGCGACGGAAAAGTCCATCGGTGAACGTCGAGGAAATTGATTCCCGCGTACCGTCAATGGCGCCAAACAAATGATCAGAGTGATTTTATGTTGTGGCCAGGATCGCGATGGCAACCAGGCTCGTAACCATGGAAACGCTACTGGCTCATTCGGGGGTTAATTCAGAAACGGACGGAAGGACGGACGCCTCGACTGAGTTCCTGCGCCCGAGATACGACAGAGCCCTGCAGGTGAAAGAGGTCGTAGGTCGGAGGGCGAGCGAGCGAACAAGGAGTTAGAAAGGTTGTTGGGTTAGGGTTGTCCTGGACTCGAGAGGGGGGCGTAGAGGGATGATAAGCACACATACATAAAGAAGGGGGTGGGCAAGGCAGAGTGAATCGTAGGGAGAAAAAAAATAACTGAGAGCATGAACTACTCGCCGGGGGCTGCCTCGTGTGTTTCTCTATGCGTTACCATGACGACGCTTCAGCATTCGTTATAGTAATGGGTTGTGGACTCTGAAAACGGGGCTTCTGGGTGTAGCTGGGTTTCGTGTCTCTCCCACGCCTGCCGGGGACACCTGCCTTAACGATTACCCTGCGAATAAAAAATACACCAATGGTGCACGGGATGGCCCTATTCCACGATATTAGACTACCAAACTTCTACCCCAAGCTTGTGTTTCGTACTTCGACCAAAACGGATCCCCTTTCGTCCATGACTACCCCCTTGCGATCGGTCGACCCCGTCCACTGTCCTTACGGACTGTTCCGTTTGGACTGTTTTATTTTTAATCGCGGATCACGCGATTGGGAATATTCTTTTAATCGAATGGAACGATCGTTCCTGATCATTAATATTCTTGATATCATCATGGCGGGTGCCGAAATCTGTCTTTTTTTTTTTTTTTAGATAAATTATAACGTTGGTACTGTATGTCATTTTTACACGTTATACATGACAAGTGGCTGGTTGGCTGAACTGTCTAATAATCACGATAGACCAACTGCTGTAAGTGCTAGCGTAAGATTACGAGAGGAAAAATAACTGTTGGTTGTATTATTTTTTCTTCGAGATTTCAAACTTGTCATCCGTCCGCGAGTTCGACTCGTTCTTTTCCCACACGTGGGATTGTTTGCAATGACCTATGACCCCATCCTGTGCGCACATCGCATCATCATCGTTGCATTCACGCAAACAAGCTGCCTGCGGCAGCTGAGAGGCTAAGAGGGGAGCCTATGCTCTTCCTCTGCCCTCTTCCTTATGAATCCACATGAATATGGATCGAAGATCGATGCCGATCGCTCATTGATCTTTAGGTCATCCGGCTTGCTTCGTGCTGCCCGATTATGGCTCTCTAATTCCTCTTAAATCTTTATCCAATGAATGTTCGTAAAATTAAAAAACTTTTTTTTTTATATAAAAAAGTCACTCTCGATCGTTACTTTTAATGATCTATAGATCGTGTCTTTATTTATTTTAACCAACCCCTATTTATTTTTTTCAAATAATACTTTTACGATTATTCGTCTGTAAGACGAGGACCGATCGGGTTCGATGTTTTTCTTTTCGATTTTATGTATTGTCACAGCAGGGAAGGGAGGGGATAAAACAATGAATATATAAAATATATATATATAGATTGTAACTATATATACTTACGAGGACAATTATAGGGGCGAACAAGTAAGTGAACGCTCCGGGATCAAGCGTATGTAAATCAGACGGTTACCACGCAGATAGCCAGTCGCAGGGCACTACACCGGACGTTTTGTCTGTAAATTTATGCTAATCGAAATGTATCAGTAACTCTGGAAGCCTAAATCCACTGGTGGCAAAGGTTCAACACGTTTCGAGTCTGCGTTCGTGCGAACGATAACTTGTGTATTCCCCTTTACCTATCAGAATCCGATAGTGAGGTACGCCAAGCGTTTACGTGATTGGCTAACGTAAATTTTCGTTATATTGTCGTAGCAGAAAAGATGATCTAAAATTTTCCGTATAGCAATGTTATGATTTTACAAAAAAAAAATGGAACCCTTATTCTATAATTTTCTATTAAAAAAAAAAGACTCAAGCTATCCCAAAACACTGGAACTGTTTTTAATCTAAGGGTGTTCGGGACCAGGAGTAAAGGGGTTTAATACGTGATCCAGATTCCCATGGGTCAGGTCACGCAACGGTTCTGGGCCTTGCTGAGGTACGATTACAAGGAAAAAGGACCCATGGTCATCCCCAACGTAACTGGACCTTTTGGACAATCGGATTGGAAAAGCAAGCGACTGCGAGGAGGAAGAAGAAGGTACCCTCTAGGTATACGGGGGTGAAGATTATATAGCGAGAGGGACGAAGGGTTCGGGTCGCGAATATTTTAATTTCGAAATCGTAGCCGACCTGATGAAAATGGTCAGTGGTCTAGATTCCCATGCTCGATGGCTACCTGAAGTCGTCGAGGAGGACCTCCTTTTTTTAACTCCTCGCCATTTCGGACATTTGGGTCCTGGACGATATTTACCTGGACAGTGTCCGCGACCGTGGCTACTATACCAAGCGGCATTGTGATCTGGATGAACCTATTTAAATCAGACCGAAAAAATCCGTTACGTACAGGTGACCATTATTGAGTCCATTTTTGATGCGTCCGATGTGGCGACCGTTGGATACCACCATGGGAAACCATCGCTGGACGGTAATATCTTTTGGGAAACCTGCACGCACTACGGGGACCTGCTACCTACACACCTGGACTAGAGTTTGGGTCTATGATTTTTTTTCTCAATTTTTCATGCCATCAACTAGAGCAACGGACGAACGTCCCCACTACCCATACTTCTGGATCGAACTGACCAAATGGAACGAAGTCGGGCACAAACGCATATCAACGTACCCTGGAAGAACTTGGTTAGGAGATTTTTTTTTTCTAATATTTCTCAACCTGAACTAAGGTACAACGGACAGTTATCCCCACTGCTCTGTTGGTTATTAACTAAAAAAAATTTAAATGGAACAACGGTCATACAGTCTTGTCTACTGGATGATTTTTGGCACGGCCCAGTTTCTATCTTGACCAATAGCACTGGCACTCGGATTTAATACAAATTCTGAACTAGTTCTCTTTAACGTATCTTGCGAAAGAGAATTAGTTATAACGGACAGTTCAACCAGTAGCGTCCTACGGTGACGTTGTCTACTACTAGTCTAGATCGCCGTTTACCAGTTCCTTAAGAATCTTCTAGAAGCATCTCGTACCTTCGTGAACTCACGGTCCAAGCATAGGACAGTTCCAACGCTTTCATTGTAGAAAATTAAATCGATATGACCTTAATATTTGAATTTTCCCGCCAAAGCCAATCAAATATCAATATTCCAGATCGATCGTTTTACTCCTGTCACGGCTGGGATTTTTAAGGTTCTATTCTAAAGGTCGTCTTCGCGAAATACACTCACTATACAGCGACGTAGAAACTGGAGCAATTAATCAAGTCCCTCTGTCTTGGCGTGAATGGCCAAAGCGCAAACACCTTTAGCCTAATAGATCACAGTCTTCGTTATTATTCAAGAAGGAGTAGCACAAAAAAAGAGTAAAGGAACCAACGGCTATTTTCTAGGTATAAGATGGGCGTCCGTAGCAGTAGGGACCATGGTCCGAAATATAACCTGGACCATGAGGGGGCCCTCGTTGAAATCGGGCCATTTAAATGGGCCTTGGAAGGGTTATGTACCTGCCTGACCCTTGGCCTCAAAGCAATTCACCCCTCGTACCATTATATGACCTGCTCCATACGTATGGACGTAGCCGAGGCATCTCCCCCCCACCCCCGGTTTAATCAAAGGGAGGAAAGGAGGACCCTAACCCACCCGGAGAATCAAGTTTGCCAGACCAGGGAGCAACGTGTCTTGTGACGATCCTGCTTCAGGAACGTGCAGGTATATGACCTCTGGCCCGGACCCCTTCCTGCGGATGACCCGAATCTGCCCTCGGTTGGACACTCCGGAAGCTCGTACGAGACTGTACTTCCTTCCAGACTATCTCTCTCTGTCTCCCCGTGATGTTTTTTTTAATCTGCTTTACAAGCGTCACGGCTCTGAAGAGTACGTTATGGGGACTGACAGTCAGACGGACGGGACCAGCGGGATTTGTTTTTTTTTTCTTCTCTACCGGACGAACGCTCTTTCGAATCGGTACAAAAAATCATTCTATTCCGGTGACCGGTTGAGGATGTCAGGGTTAACCTGTGGGTATCGTGTTTTTATAGTGATTTCCGGAGAATGAGAAATTCATTAAGGAAATAACGACCAGGTCGGTTCAACGAAGAACCAGTGGGATCGGGAAAATGTATGTTGAACGAAACTGATTTATAAAATACTCAATTTCAGTATAGTCCGAGTTGTCGTTATCAGTGGTTAATACTCGTAACAAAGATATCTTGTAATCAATTGTACATAATTAATTACCTGGAATATCGTTCGTGCATGTATGCCTTGTATTGATTTCTATGAGATGCGGGGACCAAGTTGGATGCAGAGAGGTTGCGCAAGAATTCATACCCTCGTTCCGATTGGTTGGCACGTTGGGACCAATCCGAGATGAGATATCCCCTCCACAAATCTTTTCTAAAATGGTCCAGCCTTTCACCGTGGCATAGCAATATTCACAGAGATGCTGTGGAACGAAGGTCATGTCTTGCGCCTATCCTTTCTGACCTGTCTAATGACGCATATAAATATTTCCAAATATGCTAATATAAAAACTGTATCTTAAATACACCAGCCTGTGACCTTCGGTCAGAAACTAACCTAACCCGAGGCAATGCTGCAAGGCAAACTGTGCGCTATCGATCAATTCACCTTACTACCAGCCACCATTACGATTATCAATGGCAACTATGTACCATACTTCTTATCAAATGGCATTGATAGTGTATATTATTACAGAGAAAAATAATACCAGATACAGGATATAAAAGAGAAACGAGGAAAAATGAAACGACAGCTGATCCGTCGAATATGCAGAATTATTAAAAACTTATTAACGATATAATTATCTAGTATATAATTATTTCAAAAGTACCCAACAACAGTCCTCTGCCTATCGTTCTCTTCGCGTAGACGTAAGAGACAGTCCTATCGGCACGAATAACTTAGTAGCTATAACATTCAGCTGATAAATATTGGCAGAACAAGAGAACTCATGTCGTTAGACGATTTCAAGCGTGGCACATTTCGCTACTTGTTTTCAATGAGCCCAATAGTGAAAACGCAATAACGTTAATCGTACCTGGAAAAAGAAAAAGGAATAAGGATGATTATCGATGGAGTTTGCATGAAAAGTCCACGAAAACGTTATAACGCAAGTAATACGTACATACGAAAAATATTGCGTTTGGCCTCTTCGCTACGGCGCCTTATCGTTTTGCCAACGATGACATAGAAAAATGTCTCCCGGCAAACAAAGACTATCTATCAACGCAATGAGCTTGTTACTATAACTTAAGTGAGTAGGTAAGTAAGTACTCTTAGGCGAGCTCGTTAATTATTGATGGTCGCCATTTCCATTACGTGAAACGTGGATCGCCTTGGTTCCTAAGCGATAAATGCACCTCACCTCGAACCGCGACTCTATTCTTGGACGGCTTTATCACTAGGCAAATAAACACACACTATCGGCTACCTGCTGTGGAGAAAATCCTAGATGAGTGGTATACGTGCTCTGGTGAAATCTGTCAAAAGTCACTATGAAATTTATTGAGCGCCGTTTTGATTATCTATAACAGGATACATATATGCATAATCAGTCTACAGGTTTGATCTATCATACAGAATGGAATTATAAGGATAAGTGAATGATAGCGAGAAAAAAATATAAAAAAAAAAAAAAAAATACGGTACAGATAATTTTTTACCTCCATAATCCTGTACTCTCCAGGGGAATCTTAACGGACTTGATCTTTTGTATATAGATACAGAGAAGGGGCTGTTGCTTCTCTCAACCCCTTCGAGACTGCCCCAGTTTCGATGACAATGCCTGCTCTCCTATTGGATGATAAACCAGGTCAGAGCCAAAGGGTGGAACCAACTCCCTTCATCCCAAGGGTGGAGATTGGCTGAGCATCCCTAGGGATGATGCATCGGATCTACTTTATGTGCGAGAGAGCATCTCTGCTTGTCCCAAGGAATTGCGCGAGCGTCAGATCTCGCTGAGACGTGAACCAGCTAGGAGGCAGCAGCGTAATGTTAATTAGTTGACTCATTTAGTATCATAATAAAGAAATTTATCGTTCTCGTATTGAGAACAAACGTAATTAGAATTATTGACATAAGTGTTTCATCTGACGGTGCTGCTGTTATCATTCACGATAATTTCGGCAATGAACTCGGCTTGAAGTTCATTAGAAATTTCATCATACTGAGACGGTCGGAGGCGCTGTCATCATCAAATATTACGCGTACCTTTGCATTTCACTTGAAACTTGAGTCATCGTCGGCACATCGAATCAGTAAGTAGACGATCATACAATTTATTATTATTTAATATTCTCTATCCCACGTCGAATTTCCGCTGTGAGCAATAGAAATCCAGTACAGTTCGATCGTGCGCCAGAGGAATCTTCTTAAACAAGAAATAAAGTGATCGAGAGGACAGACAGGCGAGGTGACAAGTGCTAAAGCTGAAAATAAAAATATTGATTGGTCGGTGTGAATTGAATATAAATCAATAAGTATGTTCGATTAAATTCGTGAATCAGTAAATACAGTATAACCGAGTACAAAGTCGCTTCGCAGACGTTTCAATCGGAAATTCTTCAGTCTATTGAGACAAGTAATGCAGAGGAAGAGGATCAAAATTTTTTAATCTTTCCTCGTCGCGATACTCGCCAACGTTACTCGATACGTAATACGTATACGAATGCATGTTGAATAATAAAAATTTGCAAAATATTCTTAGTAATTATTAACACAGCTACGAGCGACGGAAACTGATACGTACTTATTCCTCTGTAATCGTGATAAATCAATGAGTCCCAGAAGTATCGCCGCTATCTAACCGTACATTGGAAACTCCTTGACGATGACTCGTGAGTCACGCAGCTCTACCTCCTTTTTTCCCACCACCGCAAAACCCATCATCCCGTCGTCCACCCACCCTCTCACGCACGCACACCTCGTAATATGCGTGCAGCCACGCACTCCGGAAAGCACGTGATTCATCCAGCAGGATCGAGCCAATCTGCATTAACGACGCCAGTCGTGATTCTGTGCGGTACTTGCGGCGTCTTCGCATTCCCGTTCGACCAAATTCGCTCTACCTTACCTACATCCTTGGCCTCCTATTTCTCCTATATCCACCCAGCATACTGGACTGCCTCCTGTATCTCATCCGCGAGGTAGAACGCCCAGCGCCGTTATTCATGGACGTCATGGAGACTCGCGTCCTGTCAACGGGAAGTGCCAACCGTCGAAGATCGTCCGCAACCATACATAACCTATAAAAGACACTCAGCGATGATTCGCGGCAGTGACTTCCTCTCCTATCTATCTCGTCGTCTCCCTGGCACTACGGGGAATCAAAAGATCCTTATCCAGGTACAACGAGCGTCACTCTTCATTTTAAGATAAGACTTCCACGATTTTATTCTTTAAAGAACTGCCGCTCGGTTACCTGCCTTTGTACTTCGTAATCGCGAGATTCGACACAGAAACGTATATCACGTTAGAGACGTAATGAGGAGGAGGAATCGTATTAGACACTGTAGATGCTTTGGTAGCCATGGAATTTGCTATAGTATCCGTACACTAGTTGCCGCTTAACGTTTTCTAGATTCTCGTGCACGATACGAATGCACGAGTCTCCTCCTTCGCAGATCGATCACTTCGCGTTACCTTCGCGACTTTCACCGTTGCGACAACCTCCAATTCCTTCTGGGTAACATTTGCGACATACCGTTTGTAACGTTGTTTCCAGGATGGTTTTCACTTAAATAGAACGTCCGAAATGAAGCGGAAACTACGGGGAAGAGCGTCGCCGTTCCCGTTACGGTACGCTCATCGAATTTCCCGCCGCTGTTACTCTCCTGTAGCTCTGTGACGTCCGCCATTACGTTACTCGGCCACTCAGTATCACGACCGCAGACCACAGGAACGCGCTGCTCAACTTACAATTAGAAGAGGCACGCGTGTACCCGTTGCGCTCGTTCCTCATTCCTCAGTCTTCGATTCCCTAACGTCACTCGTCTTAATCGATACCTCGTTTAATCGTGAACTCGATTCATTCGGACAGGAGAAATTGGTCGATTTTCTTAACCCTCAAGATTCTAATCATTAAAGTTACGCTCTCTTATCGAACAGTGCAATTATTTAACCTTTGGATGGATTTTCATACAGACTTCGACACAGTCCAAACCGTCACTTCTAACGATCTTTCTGATTAAAAAAAAGTAAGTATCGGATCGCATTGATCATCTAATTCGATCGTTTCCGATAACGGTCTTATTTCTTAAGCCTTTGAATTATTACTTGAACCTCAATAAGTATTGAAATTATCATTGATTCTCTGTAAAATATATGAGATTTTTTTAAAATGGCGTCGGAATTGAGAATTTTTATTATTTACAAGCCAACGTGGTTTCGTATGTTAGCTTTATTTCTTGGGCACGTGGCTGTTATGATCCCCGACGCTTCAACGAGACTCGTGCCGAGATGACGATACCTGCCGTGAGATAAGAAATTCTCGGATCTGAGACGGACAGACGAGAAGGTGCAAAGACACTGTGGAAGTTTACAATATAGCAACGGCCCAGCTGTTCCGTTTGTTTTATCGCAGCCATACAAACTGACATAAGGCGGTAGCCTGTGTACGTATGTCTTTTATGTGCCCTACGGTGTATCGCTGTATTATGGTGGCGCTGAACCGTAGGTTATCTATAACGCTTGATCGAGTAACCCAAAAGACAGTATGGAGACTCTATGCCTATATACGTATAGCGTAAGGGAGAATGAAAAAAGGCATAGCAAAAATATTATACATATAGCTTATACACGCAAAACTACTACGAGTATACGCACTTGATAGATAATTATGCTGGCTCCAGATTTACACTCGATCAAGTCTTACGTGTCTTTCAGTAATCTCTGTCACACTATACCGGCATCTTATCTCACCTTACATGCATTATGCTTATGTGCGTATATACATATTGCGTATATGTATTTTTAGACTCGATGGATTTATCGATCGTCATAAACGCCAGGGATTTACAACATCGAACTGCTACCTAGGAATGCAAATTTCTTATGTTAAGAGTCTTTAATTGATCCTGATGCTTGGATGATGCAACTTTTTTATACGGGGGGAAAAAAAAGTAGCTCGCTCCGTTTTTTAAAGAAGGAAAGTGCAGTGCGTGCACTTATTTTAGTTACCCTACCGCTAACTGGACGACTCTTGTAAACTGGATGGGTCACGATAAAAGAACTTTTTTATGGGAATCTCCAGGACTAGAGAAGTTTCTTATTCGGTGGATTTATGAAGAGGCGTGTAGCAAGAGTCGTTTAATAGGTCTAGTCCTTCAACGGAGATGAGCGTAACCCTTGGGCTGTCTTTCGAAAGAGGTCAAAGTTCTGTTATCCCTATGCCAGCCTCTTACCCGTGCACGAAATTTCTTTTCTTCAAAAATTCGTTTCAATGAAAACCGAAAGACATTTAAGCCGCAAATGTTTTATACGTTCAAAACTCCGAGCGAACACTTCTTGGGGCAGTATGCAGGCTTTGTGTTTACCAAACCCCCATAAAACCATAAACAGCTTCCCTTTATCTTTAACCCTGACGAATATTAACCCCAGATCACTACTTACGTGTATACCTATTAGTGACTAAATTTCTTTAAACATCCCACCGAACAACAATGCTAAAATAAAAACAGAGACGCATCAAGCCTAACAAGGGTATATACTGTGTGTTTCAAAATTCACTCCTCATACCCATCGCCAGTAGAAATATCCTTTCGTAAATCTGGGCTCCGTCTAGATGCCTGCTATAGGCCTAACTGGACCCAAATTTGAAAATAAAAATTTTACCAAGGATCTTCCATCTCGACCCACGCTGGATTTTTGACTTCGACCATGCTATTGTTTAAGAAAGAAACCTTTCACCCCACAAAGCCAAGATTAACCCAACGAATTCTCGTAGAAAAGCTTGTCGCATAAAACAAACTCAAAACACTACCCTCTGTACGTGCTGTTGGCGGGAACTTTGAAAAAGTGAAATTTGGCCATAATACCTAAACACCATAAAATATAATGGTACGCTGTTTCACTCTCGTTTTACCCCTATGCCTATTCACTAGATGCTCCCCAGCTTCATCCCCAATTTAACAATTTTCCAAAACTACCCCAAAGCTACGTGTAATCTATGAGCTATGACTTTACCCGACTATCATGAATCATTACAAAACAATGACTACTGACCTATGAACCAGTCAAACAGGCCCAGGGTAACGTCCCTTGTTATTTAGTTGTAACCGCTGGTTTAAAGGGCAAAACTCGTCAACCCTTTTCTGTCGCGTGGTCACTCGTGTCCATCCCTTACACACGCCATTGCTATGCGTTACAGTCAGGATTCAGATTAATCCACGGGTCATTGGACGTGACCCTGAAATTCTGCAGGTACCAAGATACAGGTACACGGCATAAACGGGGACTTCCGGTAGAAAATGGCCCATTACTAATTTCAATAATTAATTAACAATTGGACACGTGCTTTGTAAAAATCGCTTAACACAAGTCGAACCTATATGAATCTGTCTGCAATTTTGCTTTCTTATCAAAATCGAAGATCCTTAACGAGAATTCAATGAATTCTCATAACACGTGACTCATTAACAGCCTTGCCTTATCTGGTAATGATAAATGAAAATACATACTCAGGTCTATAAGCATTAGCGATCCAACCACGAATCATCCGATCGTGCTTGCGTGTATCAAAATATTTTTGTTTTTCTAAAAACTCGAAATTTCACTTAAAACAATATTATTTAATCGATTTCTATCCTGGACGAATTTTTTTTCCCTCCTTCGTTCGATTCCTACAATATCATCGTCGTTGGACGACAAAACTGGAAGCGAAGTTCATCATTGAAACATCGAGTCAACATCGCGAAGAATTTTTCAAGCGAAAACAAATAGTTCGATCTTGATACGAAAGGTAGGATGGATACGTACAGAGCGCGAACCGATTGGCTGTTTTTTTAAATGACATTTTCATCGGCTGGTACGACCAAATATTCGGGTACGGAGATAACTGATAAGAGCGTATCAGATTTTCAAAATTTTACGAGAACCTCAAAATTTCGTATTCGTTCACGTCTGCCCGTTACGCTGCAACGATTTCTCCTTGGGATCCGACAGAATTTTTCAAAATCCTTCCTACGTATATACGCATATTCGAATTTTTTTTTTTTCACCTGTAATCGCAATCATTTTTTTTTTCATCGTCCAATACCTGCACAAGGTTAAACGATCTCAATGAAACACATACGCCAATCATTTTACTCTGACACCACAGTATATAAGACAGTTACCCAATTGATCCTAAGACACAGCATTTCGCAAAATGGAAACACCTATGTCGATATTGACAATCTGATAAGATAGATGTCCAATATAACCATATAATAATTAACAAAATAATTATCTCTCCAAACCACATCTCCGTGATGCTTATCTCCACGATTTTCGAAAATATTTCACTACCCATGATGTTTCGCTGTGTTCATCTTATTATCGATGAAACCCCAAAAAATCGATTCGCGCGACTGCCCGACAGCGTGTTAACGCGAATAATATTTTTACGCTAAAATTTCATAGAACCTTAATGAACCACGTAACTAAATATTGAACGAGTGTAAACACAGATTACTGCAATGAAAATATTCCAACTTCTATTCAATTCAGTCAAAAATAGATAACGTATATATATGTATTAACTAAAAAAAAAAAATTCACACCGTATAATCATCATAATTATATCTCTATAAATATACAACACGCAGATCATTTACCTGTACCCGCATTGCTGCTTCTCTCATGTATTCCCTCCTCCGGCTCAAAACCCCTGAATGTCCGGCTGGTTCGTGTTACGTAAAAGTGGACGCGTTTATTGCACGGCAAACTTTTGCTAATTAACACGAGAGAAACCGGCGACCAGCCAGCCGAGATAGGTCTGCCATGTCGAAGGTATATATATATATAGTATCAAAATGTCTACCATCCATATACACGTGTACCATCTATACTACCGTATATTCATCCTGTATGATTTTTTGCTACGAGAAAGTCAAACCAGTCAACAAACAGGGTTCGTCAGATTTTTTGTATCGTTCGAACGACACACGTTGCATATATGTACTGTGTACTATGCCTAGTAAGTGTATAAAATACGTCTCTTGGATAGGTTAGGTATATAAAAAATATACATGTATATATATATATATATTAAGTCTGTTACGAATGCGAACAGCACGCAGGGTGGCTCATCGGAGGGGAACTAGGAAAGTCTTCATGGATGGCAGAATGTGCTTCAGCTTCAGTCTCGAATTCGTTAATTATATCTTGGTACACGGTGCAGCAGTAGGTACGAAGGATACCGGAAAAACTTCTTATACCCGGGTACCAGTACAATATTTGTTTTCTACTCCTCCATTATTTTCCTCCCCCTCAGCCCCCCGTCGCACCTTCGTCCGATCTTTCGTTTTCCTGGCGGGGAAAGTGAAAGGATCGCGATTCACGCGTCACGCCTACGCTTCGGTGTTGATATCTAATATCGATCGATCTTTTTTTTTTTTTTTTCTTTTAACGTTGGCACACATGAATATATATATATGTATATCCGTGTGTATCCGATGCCCGAAAAAGAATTTGCAAGCTTCCCGCATCGTAAATTTCGCAATCAGATAAATCGTTAATGCTCATATAACGGGTGGGGAGTTCGATTTGGATGTCGAGAAAGGTGTCTCGGTCTCGAAAGAAAAAGTCATTCCTAATCGCATTGGCGATAACACCTTCCGGGAAGAAAGCGCAACGTTAAACCATGGACCAAACACGGGTAACGATTATCGCAATGGGGCGTCGTTTAAAAAGCAACTGGATGAGTCCTGAGATTAGGTCTTATCCGAGTCTTACGTTGCGGAGTCCAAACAGCACGCGACCACGCATTCTCCGGTACGAACGACTGCAAGACGAAGATGGATATTTTAAATGTGCAGAGCTTTAACGAGGGAGTGCGACAGAGCGAAAGGACGAGGGAAGATATGATTTATTGAAAAAAAAAAAAAATCTTCCCTGCAAAGCTAATTGAACGTGAGCTCAGGAAGGTGGCTGAGATCCCACGCTCCAGAATTTGACACTGGTCCGCGAGTCCTGGTACCGTATGTGGATGGTCGTAATACCAGCACCGAGAGAGACGCATACGTCACTGCCCATAGCGTATACGTTTTATCACATATGTAAAAATCTCTTTCTCTGTGTTTATGAAAAAAAAAAAATTACCTCGAATATCCTACCTACGTACGTGTGACGTGTGCTGCTGACAGATTAGCTCAGGCTCGTTATGACTCTCGTCTCCCGCGAGTGTTCCGGACTCGTCACCAGGTGAGAGCACATATGCATACGGTACAGTGAAACCAGCTATACCGCCTTTGGAATTACCTGCCCGAAGGAAAGACCAAATAAAATGCCTTAGAGAACTCCCTACGGACACGGATAAGGATCTTACGGTAATCAAATTTATCCTTGATCTAGGAACGCTCGGATTTAAAGGGACCTAACAGACGAGAATAGGTAGATTCGATTTATTCTTTACCGGTTGCGAAATTTCGTCACAGAGCAGCCATCCCCTTTGGATCCTTTTTTTTTTTTCTTTTCCTTGCCCACACTGTATACCTGGCTGCGCGCGCACGAGCTCGTGAAACGGGAATACAGAAGCAACGGGATCGAAGGTCCTGGGCTTGTTGCACGCGCTCTTCCATAACCCTGCGCCCTTTTTATTGCTGCAGTTGACCCCTTTCTTCTTTTTCACGGTTATTCCTGACGCTTTCGGACCGAACGGAGACAACCTGGGTCGGCCAATGCCACCGCGTCGTGGAACACGTGTCGTTTGACCACTTGGTACCGGGCGGCACTTCCTGCTGTCACCTTCTTCTTCTTCTTCTTCTTCACTGCTACCACTGCTGCTACTACCACTACTGCATTGTCGCTGCTACCACTACTTTCCGTGCTCTTCCTTTCACGTCGTTCCTTCTCCTGATTCTCTCGCGAAGAAGAAGTCTCTTCCAGGAGGAAGTTACCGCTCGCGCATAACAAGCTCTCCTTGACTACCAGACGTGTATCTTCTCACTGGTAATTTATACTCTTCGCGTATTTGAAAACTTTGACAATACCTTTTTTTTTATATCATATCAATATTCGATACCGCGTATGCGTGTACTGGGAGCTTGTACGGCTGCACGTGTGGGTTGTATTAGTGCCTAAGCTGTGTCTAGGATCGGTGCGAGTGGCTTCGAATGTAGGGAATGTTTTCGTATTTTGTAATAGCTGGAACGAGTCCGCGCGAGAGTATTGGAACTTGTGGTAAGACGCGTGGTGCATACTGACGTCTATATGTATACATACGTAGACTCGGGTGACATGTTGATACAGCTCTCCGGAAGTGGGACCAAGAAATATTCTCGTCTGTTATCGGGGCAACCGAATGCCGAGAGTGGTAACTCTCGAGTGCCCGAGTATCGGAATGCAATGCAGTGACGAAAATTGAGAACGGTCTTGAGTGAGAAAGATTTTTGAAAAATTTCACAATTTCAATTTTTGACGTACACATTTTTTCATGGACATATCTTTTTATCGGTCAATATTTTTCACCCGGGCTACAAGGGGGACTTCGGTCTGTCAGACAGCCTGTCGAGGAATATTTTTCACTCTTACGCCAATGCACCAAACGATACCTGCTCGGTAGCGAAATGCTCGTTTGCCTGAGCCAGTGTCACCTTTAACGTCGTCATCTGATACTTGTTTTCTATTTTTACCCGTAGCCATCGCACTCTTCCGATAACGAGATGCCTCCGGTCTAGATTCCAGATGGACCGGAAACGGGGGCCAACGCGGAATTCGCACATATCAGCAAACGAAGCGATCGATTAGTGCAACGCACGCGTCAGCCGCGCTTTTGCACATGCGACCGGATTAGGCGATTCGCTCTTTTGGAACGCTCGACATTTCTCCTGTCGTCCTCGATGTCGTCACGGTTCGTTCCGAGAAATTAAATCCACGCGGTATATGTTCTAGGTATAAAAAAAAATGAAATTCCAAAAAAAATAGCTTCGATCCCAGTAATTAATATTCGAATGAATTAAAAATAAAAAATAATTAAACCGAATTCGACGATCGAGTTGCTATTAAATACTAGAAGTTAAAAAATTTTTATAAACATTCTAACCCGACCGGAAGTCGCGAAGAGTCGATCGATCATTGGAATCGATCACTGCGATCCCTGCATAGCTGCACACTCGCCCGATGCACTCAAACACGCGTTCGCGATTTCCCCTCCAGGTTTCTAATTTCCAAGCGACTCCTATACAAACGACACACATGCATCCGTAGAAGCAAGCACTTTCTTTATCCGGAGTTTTGCATTTGTCTCTACGAGAATGGCGATGCGCTTATCGGACTCGTCGCCAGCTACGAAGAATTATTGCCGTCTTGCGTAACGCGCGACCCGACAACAGTGACAGGGGGAGCAATAAAAATTTCACGATCGACAATTACCGGGCAAGATCCATTGAAAAATATCGAAAATAATCGATCGATACGCCATTGGCTCCCTAAGATTATTAAATGAAAAATTATCATACATCTGTCTCCCTCGCTCCTCAGTGACCATAGCACGTAAAATTCCCACTGAAAATATCAAAATTCATATCTTCCTGTCGGACAGTAATTTTCTTTTTTTTTACCACGAATCGACATTACCCAATCGTACACAGAAGATTCGTAAGAGATCGTGAGAACCTTAAATTTCAAAAATATCGCCGCACCGTCAACGTTCCAATTGTCTCTGACACGAACGTTACACCTGTGCGATAAGGTTCGGTCAGGTTGAGTCCTTGAAGAATACATTTCTCTTATCAGACACCGTACTGCGAATTCAATTGTTTCCCTTCGTTGTTCCTCCGCGGAGCCGAATATTCGGTTCGACGTACATACAGTCCATCTGCCAGTCCGACAGTTTCCGCGAATGGCTACCTTCACGTATATCTGTCTGGTATCCGGGCCTTCCGGTATCTCGTTAGTCGGACTCGGCGGCTAACGAGCCGAAGTGGCCGACTCGGAGAAGAATTGCTGCGTTACTACGGCGTCCCGACGCCGCCGGGAGAACGGAAATTGGCGTAGCGTGAACATCTTGCGAGAGAGCGATGATGTTCGCTCGTTTCTCGTTTACCGGAAACGACGATTCTACCGAGAGGAGGACTAGCAGCTCACACGGCTACGAATTATTATATCTTCACGGTCTGCTGAATTCACGACTTGGCTTTAGCCTCGAGACTGTGCTCAAGGTATACCTATATCTAGTATTGAATTCTCTCATTCTCATGGACCATACGTAACCATCCTACAAAATCATACGTAAGATCAATTTTTATTCCTACGAATTTACCATATCGATTAACGTCGTTCTAACTACAGTCACTAAGTACGAACGACCGTATTTTAGTTTCACATACAAATTCGTGCACAATGCCACATTGTGAAGGGTACCTTAAAACGATCTTATACTCCAATTACACAGACTTTACGCTGACTAGCCGAAAATTAGTATAATAAGGTCATTAAAATTCTCATGCTAAAGAGAAAAGACAGTGGAACGAAATACCCCATCGAAATCGATTATCCTTACGTGTACAGTGCATTGAGAGCTATACGACTCGTCCCATATAAATAATTATCCCTAATTAAGTGATTTCGTTAATTACCGTTACAAAGCAATTGAGAATATAATTCTTCGCAAAAAATTCGTAAAATCCTTTAAAGATCTTACAGAATGATACGGCGGATCTCACAGCTAAATTTTACCTGTGATCTATATATACTCCCTTCACGGTATTATATACGCGTCATACGTGTCCCAAAATCGTTCGCTCGTATGTCCATCCATCCATCCATCCATCCAAAGCATCGATCTTAACACGCGACTCTATCCGAGCCATCGGACGCAGCATCTGTGTGAACTCTGAGAAACACCTGTGTACACGGAGCACATTATCTTCTGACGCGGAAAGAACACGCCTTTGTCATCCGATCGGCGTACGTAGATACGTAAGAGAGACGCAGACAGGAATACGCGTTGGTTGCGTTCCTAGCTGGCTACGTAATCCGCAACAAAAATATTTTATCCACCGAAAACAACCTTGTAATACTGATCTTGCGGAGAAAAGAGTCACCCGACGTTACGGACCTTTCACGTTATTCGGGTGACTTATCCGTAACTTCGTGATCGCGTCAGTTCGAAACTGACGCTAATCTGTTTCTGGGTATCGTCGGTGAGTAAATTCTGATAAGATAGATACGAGCATCTCCTAGCTGTATTATATTGCACTTGGTGAAATGATCCAATCGTATAGCTTATCCGTAGAAAAAAAAAAAATTATAGGAGAGGGCAAACGAGTCACTTTTATCACACTGCTCATACAAAGCGAGACAATCATATAGAACAAAAAAAAAACAAGAGAGATAAAGAGAAAAAAAAGTTAAATGACCAAGAGAGAAAGCATCATCAAGATGATCCATAGAAACTCCTTAATAGCTACAGATGAGAAACAACCGATCCCAGAGACCCAGGCAAGAACCAGGTCTTTCCCTCGACTCGTTGCAGGATGCATTGTGTACCACCTGCTTCCTCTCTTCTTCGAGAGTCAAGAGATCTTTTATTATTCCCCGTACATAGCCGTATCCCATAGAACGTATACACGAGCGTGCAGGTACCCTCCTATATATGGAAAGTCTCGCGCGCTCAATTCAAATCAACCTGCTCGCTTGCCCATATAGTAAACTATAGTTTGCCGTGAATGTGGATTCCTGATCATCCAAGTTAAAGAGACATACATCTTAAATAATAACAATAGCCAGCCTTCCCCATCTCCTTGAATAAGCATGAAACGTAATGACACCATCCAATAGCGTGGTATCGGCATATATATATATATATTATATATATGTACAGTATCTTGCATAGAAATAGAATTGACAGTCGCTCACGGCAGAATCCATAGAGACAGGAAGGCAGGCAGGAGCCTAAGAGAAGGAAGAGTATAGTGTAAGACGGAGATTCGAAAGAGCTGGATGGAAGTGAGGTTATACATAACAATATCACATACCGTCCCATCCCATAGCATGCCAGTAACATACACACCATGTATCCCATACAATGGCCCCCGTCGGCCGGAAGTGAGCTACCTGTCTCCCACGTCTGACGCAGCCTCCCAACGCAACTTGGCTCCGACTCTGTATATATATATATATATATATATATATATATATATCCCACAGACATAATCTCACACACGTGTCAAACTGACACACGATCTAACTTGTCTGTATATCTGTATATGTACCTTCAAAACTCTCACCCACGTCGGTCCACACCTATACGGCCATTACTACCACTACCAACACCAGTCCAGATTACGGACTGCGACTGCACGAGCTTCTTTATGCTCTTCGTGTTTCCAAACTCTCTTTCATCTCTCGAACGGAGACGCGACATGATTACGAATGAAGTACGGCGCCTTGGCTTCGAAGGTTGGTAACGAAAAATGACGAAAAATGAAAAAAGAATAAGGTTAGAAAGAGCCTGACAGGAGGTACGTGATTTTTTAATGAAAAATTATGTATTATCGATTTTTTATTTTTTCATTTTCATTCAGACTGATTTTCGTAAGGGCACAGCAGTATCGGCTGGGGGATTTAAGTTTAACGACCTTTAATATTTTTTTTCGATAAATTTAAAAGTCTTTATTTTCCTTGAAATTATTCCTCACTTCCTAGACTCGTGACACGCTATGCCCCGATAAGAGGTCTGGGACTTAACCTTAGTCTCGCTTGCAGCTATGTATCTCGGAGATGCTTACTCATCCGAGAAGCATCCAAACGTCTGGGACGATCTATCTGGATCCAAGGAGACAATTTGACTCTCGATAGATCCTGAATTCGTTATTTATCAAGTGGAAAATAATACTGCATGTTTCACGATGTTACGTAACTATTGGATTTTCAACGTACACAGCGGAAGACCGGGTAGGCATTGCTGATAAGAATAACTCAGAGATAGAAAAAAATATGGAAGTATACGGTGTACGATTAACCATTGTAATTGTTAATGCGATGATTATTTATAGATAAGTGTGTTACACGTGATTATCGCAAATTCATCGTAAATATATCTCCTGGAGGAAATCGTATAGGTTATGTTTCTCTATTTCAATTTGATTGGGGTAGAGGGTGGGGGGGGGGGGGGTTGAACCTTGCATGCGTGGGATGCATTAATGATCGCGATCACATATGCTACGAAGTCGGCACCCTGCGGCAGATCGCTGATGGGGATATAATGGGGGACTGGGTCGGTGCCTGGGCACAGGTATATTTACACATGTCCAGGGGGACATCTGTCACGTGAAAACCGGGTAAAACGTACGGTTTAACCGATCGGTATGGTGTCGTATGTTTATACGAATTTTTATCATACCAATTACATATGCCTGGATAATCGTTTGCTCAGATGTACAGATCCGCATAACTTTGAGATAGTATCGGCAGGCCAGTAACCTTGCAATCTTATAAATTTAAAAATTGACAATTTTTTTATCGAGAAACGTCAAAGATACAAGCATTTTAAAAACATTGAAAAATTTTAGTCTACCGAGTCACTGATCGATTTTGATTACCCTCGAGCGATCAGTTCGATCAGGCGAGTAACTCGTTGTCTCGTAACAACCCGTGAGTAACGTTTGCACGTAACGGACAAAGGGATCGATCGAGAAAATTAAAAAAAAAAATTTGTATTTTCTATCTTCCCTGCGAGTGCGAGCGAGACGCACTTATACGCGATTGCGTGCGTCAGAGAGAGAGACAAATATTCGTTTCTTTAATTCGGCGATACCCCTCTTTAAATTCACAGCGATGCTTCAGGGTGTCTATTAATTTTTGCCAAAATTCTTATCTATTGCATAATGATTTATGTCGATGGCCCAAATTAATTATCATTTTGATAACCAACGAAATCCGTTCTAACGGGTCATCCTGGTTTACTGCAACTACGCTCAGACTCTCGCTTGTCTACATCCACGTGGGACGTACCGTCACTTCGTATGCGAATTTCGTACTCGTATCCTCCCCTATTCACATATCCGCATACTCCACCGTTCTATCGCGCGTACTTACACGCGTTACGTCATACTTATGTAGGTACAGTACAGGAGTATATAAATTCCTACTATACGCACTAGCGTACTAACAGGGAACCAACCATAGAATTCAGTGAGTGCGATATCGAGAGTCTACGGCAAGACGTATCAAGTTAATTCAAAGTTTCGCTAAAGCCGCTAAACGTTGTGAGACACGAGCGATACCAGCAGGAACAATGAGGTTCCTTTAGACAAGTAAAAAGCGAATCGTATTCCTTATCAGTGGTTTAGGCGATTAGAAAAATAATTATGGGATAAGAAAAAAATATATATACACACGCGCTCGTGGTTATCATAGGTGAACGTGCATCGTGTGTAAAAATTGGAGTTGCTTGAATTTTTTTTTTTAAATAAAATTTATTACCGCGACAACAGATACGAAGGATGTTCTTCTCACCAAGATTCGTTTTATCTCCCTGGAAAGTTTGGACCATGTGCCCAACCGGATGGACCAATAGTAACTGTCACTGATCAAACATGGGCGAGGACTCCTCCGGGCAAACAAGAGCGATCTAATCGGTCTGGGTTACGTTATCGGTAACGCGGCTGTATCTCTGAGAATTATTAACGCTCCAGCATCCCAATGATCTCTTAGGTAATACGGTGACTCCAAACAATTGCGAATCAATGTTTTTCCAAGGTTAAGGGTAAATCGTTCCTTTTCGTTTGAAATTGTCATATTTTTTTTTTTTTGAACTTTTGGCCGATTACCGTAAGACGATTAACGGACGATTCACACCGAGAAAATTTTCTTCGCCTTGTACCCTGCGTTCGAGATTAGATGGAATTATATGATTATGTGAAAGTTAAAAAAAATAATCCTGTGTGAACGCAGCTTAACCTTTAACACCGTGGATATCGGGTGTAGGAAGCAGGGTAGGTAGAGACACGAAGTTTCGAGGGAAATAATACAATACCTCGTGAACGGTACTTATTGGCTGTCGTTATTCTTGAAATAAACAAGTTACCCGGTACGCTAGAGCAAACAGTATCCCCGGGGTACGTTTTCACTTTCTAGGAATTTTCAGAGCCTCCTTTTTCACGCACGTATAACGAAACGAAGTTGGCCAATTTGGGATCGTTAATTTTCAAGGACCGTCCGATTGGCAAAAGCTTATCGTCCTTACCGAGTGAAAATTATGTCAAAAGATTTTATACCGGGTGGCTATATTTACATGACAGTCAGAGGCTACAGTCGCGAGGATACAAAGTTCTTGAAAATGATTTTTCCGGGTATACGAAAAGATTTTCGGTACCCTCCATTCTGATTCATATTTTCTGACTCATTCGAAGAAAAGTTAGCAGCTGCATTCCATTCTGGAAAATACTTTCTCGATCTTCCCGATAGTTTTCCTTCTGTGATTTTACTATCTCATCTTGCTCTGCGGAACGTCGAAGCAGCACTGTACTTCCGTGCTGTTTAATGCCTATAGATATGCATTGCTTCCGTAAACGAGTAAGATTAAAATTCAGAAAGAAACACGAGCCCAGAGTCATCCAGGACACAAACCGAAGGTCCGCTTCTTCGTAATATCCTCTTAACGAGTTACCGACCAATTAGTCGATGTAATTATTTTAACCGGAGAAATCAGCAATCTGGGATACCAAAGTGAAACGGATAAATGGCACAGAGAGATAGTATCGCGAAACTTAAAATGTCTCGACGGAAGTTAAACTCTTTGGCGCCTTTGACAATATCCCAAGTGGATACAGGATGAGTTAGGTCCTTGAAACAATGGATGACTCATCCGAGTAAGGCAATGTTGTTTAACGTACTGTTTGTAAGAATCAAAACTGATATAGACCCCCCCCCCCTCCCCCCCGTCTATATCAGACAGGGAGGGTTAAAATTTGGTATGAAAAAAAAGAGAGAATCAGGGTGACCAGGTAGTTCGCGAAACCGTTAAAAGTCAACTGTCCTCTTGGGATGCTGTCTCTCCTTTTTTTACAACATCTCTTAATGACAGCCAACAAGCCTGACCGTGGGTCTGCGAAGGTAGGGTAGAGCCTTTGCATCCCTTAAAATAGTGGCACTTTATACGCAGCAGCCTCTGTTGTCCCTGTGGTCCATTTCTTGGACTACCAAGTGCCCAGGTCATTTTCAATTAACATAGAGGCGCTCAGGTATCTAGAATTAACATAAAAGTCCTAGATCCCGTTCCTTTCATTCAATCTCTAAGCCCTTCCTTGCTGGGATCATTGTCTACCGTTGGCAGATGACTTCAGATGACTTCTGGATTTAGCCAACAGCACTGAAAGACAATGGCTGCGATTTCGTGCCAGGTAGCCTGACCAGGGACATTGGAATTAGAATCGGACGGTGTCTCGAGGTAGAATGGAATTGATCTGCGTATTAATGTAAGCAATATCAAAGTCCTCCGGGAATGGAGTGTGTGGTCAAGAATGGTAAGATTAGGTGATGGTAATTTTAGGTAATTAGGTACAGCTGCTATTTGTGCCTACGCCATGAATAAGAAATGCTGAAAGGCCATAAACGGCCCAAGGGATAGCTGCTCCCGTTATGGTCATTATGGAAAATCACGTAGACAAACCCCAGACGAGAGTTTTCTCAGTCATCGATGTCGGTGGTATGTTCTACTTTTGTGAAAAATTTTTTTTTTGCTTCTTTCAAAATTTACTTCGTCTTTTCGACACGAAAAATATGTACGGAGATAGTTGACGTCGATCGGGCGATATTGCTGGAATAAAAAATAATACTTGTGCTTTTTCCTGTCGATATAAATAATATAACCGCGATGAAACCGACGAATCCTGTTTTGATAAGGGAACGAAGATAAGGGTGGTGTCGAGCCGTTCCCTATTTTGCGGATGAGAAAAACACTCGAAACAGCGTAGTTTACCTCATTGAAATATTTAATCTCTATCGATTACCAAGAGACTCTCCTGTAGAGCCAAGACCACAGTTTTGTATATTTCGAAAAATCCATGTCTCTGGATGTTATACAGTATATCGAATTCAGTCGAGAGTAAAAACCGCGGAAAAATTATGAAAATTAGTAAAATCGATAGAAACTTGAAAAAAAAGATTTTAAAAAAGTTACCCCTGCTTCCGTAATTCAAATCAATGTTAAAAAAATAATTACACGATTATGAATCAAAATAGCAGATTACAAAAAAAAACAGTACACGAGGAAGGGTAGTAGCCCCGTAAAGGGTGACGCTGTACCCGCGTTAAGAATACCAAACGGTAGTAGGTATTTTAGATAAGAAAAAAAAAAAATAAAGAAAAGAGAGAAAGCCTAAAGAGATATAAAAAAAAATAACGAAGATGGACGAAGATGAACGAACGGACTTCAAGGGGAACGCGTAGCGCGAAGGGTGGGGGTGTAAGTGTGCCTGTAGGTGGATGGTAGGTGGTCGACCAGGTAGTGGGGAATATTTGAGTAGTGGGGATCTGCTCCGTTAGAGAGGAACAGCAGCAGCAGCAGCAGTAGCAGGGCGAGTGAACTAAAAGGGTGGGGATTTCCCAGCCGAGAGACAAATAGAGGAGGGAGATGAGGCAGCCAGCCAGCCAGCCGGACAGGTTCAGAGAAATTGTCAGAAGCGCCAAAGAGTCACTTCTCCGCGGTGAGTCGGTCGCGAGAGACCCGCTCTCGGCTCGATCTCGTCTCTCTCTCTCTCTCTCTCTCAATATTCAATATCGATCCTCGACAAGATCGGTGCGCCGTGTGTATACCGTGTAAGGTGCCACTTGTGATTGGAAGAAAGAAGATTGTCGTGACTACTGTACCCCAAGACCGAATCCAGTTGAAGTCGGTCGCCATTGAACTCGCTCAGTATATTCCTGGACATAAGAGTCGCATAACGACGCACGATTCACATCAATCGTGAATCCCCAGAGCATCTTTGATGAATAAAAAAGTCGAAGAAGACTCGTGCCTGCACAGTGGAATCGCCTACCTGGTGCGATAGCTACGTCGACCACCTAGTTGCTGCTACAGCGCGTGCTTTGACTCTGCCGTGGCCGGTTTACCCTGTCAAAGAGTGGATCTGGTGACTAGTGTGGTGTTACGTCGTTTGTTTTGGATTTTAAGTCGGACGTCGACAAGCTGCTTTCATGACTTGAGCAATACTACGACATGGATTACTCTTCGAAAGGTATGTCCAGCTCTACTGATTTCGACAGTCCCTTTGTATACACGATTGCGTTAGTCACTCCCGAAATGCATTGCGCGTTCCACCGAAATCATTTAGACAACCCCTCCCCCCCCCCCACCCCCGGAGGGGAGTATGTATTTGAAGAAAATGCATAAATCACTTGATCTTTGACTTTTTGTCTGCAACGCAGATACATTGATGTCTAATCGATACCGCCTGGGTATAATCTTTCCTTGGGACGCGAGATAGACGAAAGAAATCAATCTCTCTGGTAACGATAACAACAACGAGACATTCTGACACCATCCGCCATCTTCTTTTCTCTATCCACCGTTTATCATCCACGTATCCCGAAATCAATTTTGAAATAAATAATTCCAACAGTTATTATCAACTGTTACAATTACAAGTATCCAATGACACCGATGTCTCATCTGTGCTTCCCTATGGACCCCTGTCAAAGGTCACAGGTCTTTACACCATCTGAGTATAACGAACGGGAATTGTGAATTACCTTGTAACAATAATAAATCCAATGACATAAAGTGAATACAAGTATCTCTTGGGTATCTTTATGATTATAATTTTTTTTCTTCCCTGGTAAAATCAAGAAAAGTAAGGAATTATACCGAGGTGGAGGCGTATGTGCATCCAGACCAGTGACGTGTCTAAATTCTAATCTCTCCTAACGGTTATTGGGAGAGAAGCAAACAGTAGCCGGAGTCCACTTAGATAAGGACCTTTTGTGCTCCCTTTTATCTAAACGGTGTCGAAATATTTTCGTAAAAGTCCGCTCTAGACTGCCGGTGTTACACGGAGAAATGTTTTTCCATCATTTGAGATAACGTCTTTCTCCTTCGGGATGCCTTTACAAGCTCATGGCCGTATACATATAAATATACACTGTATAATTTTCCATGCCTGCGTTCCTCTGACAGCGTGTGTCTGGATGCATCGAGTGATGCACTCTCTGATCTGGACCAATCGTAGAATGATTTGTTTCTAACGATACGTAAATATTAATGTGATATATTTATATATATATAGTCAGGATTAACACGAGGGACACGCACGTGCTTCTTTTGCATACATAGATATACGTACAGACGCGCCGGTGCACCGTCACTTGATGCACTTCTTATGCACCTTTTACTACTGGCTTACACACCGCGAGATGACCTTTCTCACGCGCCGAGCTTTCTGCCTTGATCCTTGTTCCTGGAAAGGATCCTGTATTATATATATATATTTTTTTATATAGCTTTGAATCATTCGATTTCGATGACAGCAATTATCAGAAGCTAATCGATTTTCATTTATTGCACGACAAGTCTGCCAATTGATTAGAGCATAAAGTTTCCTTAGCGTTGCTTTGAATAATCAGTATGTAAACTCGAAAGAATTTCTCAAGAGAACATTAAACAGTGCGCAGTATATTAAAAGATAATAATAGCAAAAATAAATTTTTATTTATTTTGAAAATGTCTGTACCCTGATTGACATGGCAGCCAGATTTTAATATTTCCAGAATACACACAGTCGTAACGTACACGTATATGGTGTAAGGGTGAAGAAGGGGTGGCGGTGGCTGTACGGTTAAATCGGTGAAAGTAGAATTAGGGCGTGGCATGGAGCCTACCGCTCCCTTTCAGTGGCGCCGGAGTAACCCCTAACCTCTAACAGATTAGCTCATGACGCACCTATTAACGCCTGTACATCCCCAATTCGCAAAATGCGCAAATGTACGAGTTGCACGAAAGGATTCTGAAGGGTAAAGTACAGGGCGCCAACTAATCTAGCAGCTGCACATAATTAGTAGTGATTTCGTAAACTGAATTTCGTAACGATATACCGAGGGGTTTGTTATAAGGGATTTAAATCAAATATTTGAATGCAAAATTTCTAAAATAAAGAACTCACGATGATTTCGAATCGTTTGCTAGAGAAACTAAGGCAAAACCGGCAAACTTGCTCTCTAACCCCACCAGTTCCTTCTACCCATAATAGCAGCTGATCTATCATACATAGAGGCCCCTACACTGCTGTGGGATAATTTTCTTATGGATCAACGCGAACCTCTAGGTACATGCGGAGACACACGGTTGGGCCACGTGTACCGATAATCTCTGTTCCTGAATGGCTGAACTAGCCCAAGTAATAAATAATATCGAAATACACCAAGCGAGACATACGTGGAACCGAGTCTAGAGTTTTCTGTACCTTCGTCACCTTGGACGACTCTGCTCCACATAAGCAGCCAAAGTAGCATAGTTTGCAGTTGGTTGTGTGAAAATAAACAAAGATTCGTACAGCCAACTCGAGCAGACACAATGGATGCACTGCCATTGGTGTACCCCGTCCTGGTGACTCCTTATTAGTAACTAACGCGTATACCTTGGAGTCCTGCCAAGGCTACGGCGACCCAGGCACATCAGCGCGCTTCCATATACCTGTATAGGCCCAGACCCAGGTACCAGTGGGTGTACGTGGCTATTAGGCTCAAGGGTGGCTAGGGGTTACGGCTGGGTAAGTCCAGGGTTACCAAGGCAACAGCTCTCGAAACACGCTAACCAAACCGCCATCTTTGGTTCTCTCCTGCGGCGCGCGTGGGAGTACCGGTCGCCGCACGAGAGCCAGGGACACTAACACGGAGAGTAGTCGCGCTAGAGGGAACGAGCTGAAGAGAAACACGAGAGATGGCGCGAGCGCTATTGGGTGGTGGGGTCGGGTCGGACGTCGAGTGGTGGGGATCGACCGAGGGCAGAAAACGAGATAAAAGCTTCGAGATGAGCTACGGCCAATCCGTTCGCTCGGTAACGCCTCTAACTTTCCCACCAATCTGTTACAGCGCAGCATCCTACGCAACCTCGTTTACGTACACGTTTAAACATCTATACTTACGCCCATGGGAACTTCCCACTTTTACTTACGTAGGTCTTACCTGTGTCTTCTCGCTAACTTTCATGGACCATGCCCGCATCAGAGGTCGTAGCACCCGTTTCTTGTGACGAATACAATTATCCATATGATTCGTATTGATCGGTGCTCCCGCATATTCTCCCCGGGTACATCCTCTATACCTGGATATTATTAGTCGGGATCTTTTTTTTTTCTTTCTTATCATGCTACACAAGCGGAGATAGGGAGCTTTCGTATCGTTCTTTCATTATCTTCTTAGCTGATATATTATTGTCCACTTGTTATTCCATATGCGGTATACGTCACGTCTAAGCGCCACTCTCTATGCCTTTACATCTCGTGACAAAACCTGTTTCCCCTGACACAATCGTGCCTGGCGTACGCATAATTTACCTGAACGAGACAGTCACCTGGTTGCCATTCGAAGCTCCCGCGGAACCCAAATGTCGACGGTGTCCATTGTTACCCAATGGGCAACTTGCCGCGTGCGCCCAGCCTTCTAGTACGTCTATGCGCTACCCTGCTGCCTCTTACATAGTCCGTTCGAGCTAATATACACGTATAGGAAGTACGCGTAAAGTATGCGCTGAACGCTACGAAAAGACTCATACACCACGACGTTCGACTGTCCGGACGTCTTACGCCTTCGGCTTTCCTTCCACGCTGTTAATGTTTGGAACGGGTCTGAAACGTCGGGACGCGGACGCTTGGCTATTGCTCCGTGAACAATTTTCACGAGATAAAGATCGGTATCTTAACCTCTGTGATTCATTTGTTATTGAAAATAGAACGTCTCTTTTTTTTTTCTTTCGCTGCCGATGGGCAGACGATGGCTGATGGGATACGTACGTGTTCGTGTCCTTGCATATTCACTCTGTGTATCGATCTAGAAAGGAGGAACGCGTGATAATAAACCCGAGATGTTTTGTCTACCTTCATATCACGAGGGCGGATCGATAATGAGATTAACGATGCGATATCGGCTGCCCGCCTGTGCCGTCGCGACGCGCCGTCGGCTCACCTTGCTTATTGAAAATCACGAGAAATCTCTCACGCCTACGATGCTTCGTACGCGTCTTCATACCGAACTCGATAATCTTGTATACGTTGCGAAAGGTCAATCCGTACGGAGCTTTACGACCAATGGACGGAAACGTCTTAAAAAATTGTCAAGTGCTCCCGAACCAAAGCAAACAAATTTTATCGCTGAAAAATTGCGTCTATCTTTTACACTTGGCCATCGGCAGCGAAGTGATTCATTCGCTTCCTACGTACATGTGTGTGGTATATATATATATATGTGTCATCTCGTCACCAATTTTTTTTCCAACAGTCCTTATCTCGCCAAGATTCTTCTCGAGAAAATCGCGTTCGTAAAAAAGTGTCTTATATATCTATTGGTACTCGAATAATGTGAAATTTTAATTTTTGGAAAAAAATGTTTTCCCCATTTTTTTTTGTAACATTTGAAGGAAGTTCTCGTTTCCTACATACGACCAATTTCTCATCTGTTGGCGCAAGACGCGCGTTTGATACGTAATGCGAGTGTAAGAGAAACCGCAGATGCGGTCAGAACGACGCGCGAGGTCCTTGATAAATGTTATTGTCCCGGCTGCTACATCCTCAGTCAGATTTGTATTAACTTCCGGAACACGTCAGATCTCGCTGCCTTGTACTGTCGTTTGCCTTCTATTTTTTTTTATCTTCTTCTCCTACTTTTCTCCCGTCACTATACGTACGATTATTAGTTGCCGCGGACACGCTAATTTCTGATCTGCTTATTTATCGCATCCGCTTTTTTCGCCGCGACGCACAGTTTTACTTATTCCTCGTATGTGCGTCCCTTGGGACTTTCCTGACGTTTGAAATACATACGCGGGACCGCGGGCGATCACGCCACCAACGATTCTCGCTAACGACGCATCATCGAGACGTCGGTTTGAACTTTTAGGCGCACGCGTATGTATATATGCACGTATCTATGTTTACGATTATTGTTCACATTGATAACGATCGCTCTTACCGGCGATGACTAATTACTTTTGTCAACGTATCGAGTCTCCCTTTAAGCGCGTGTCTATGGGATTGGACGATCGGTTTGAATTGTGGAAGAAGAAAAAAAAAGGCGCTGATACAATGTAAGAGAATTAGAGCTGCGAGGAAGGACTCGGTTGGAAGCTCGATAGAAACTGATTATGAATGTTTGAAATTCTATCGAACAATCTTTTTGTGAACGTACCTTAATGTCAATAAGAGCGATCGCTATGTTGGTTGACTTAGCGGAGTTTATCCTTAACACGAGGCGGCGTTCTTCGTAATCGATGTTACACTGTTGTCGGAATTAAAACGTTTATGCGGGATCGTTCAACTCGACGTTGGGTAACTACCGACGATTAACTTCTAACTGTGGAACACAGGGTGACTCGAGAAAGCTTATTCGTTTACATAAGCACTGAGATTGGGAACACATGGCGCTTCGAACAGGTGACGCCATTTTCACCCTCTCGAATCGAAGCTCGCTTCGAGAGCGAGTCATTCGATATTTATCGATATCCGTGACATCGATTGCGTCATTGTCGAAACGACGTCAATAATGCATCTCGAATCGTCGTAATTTAACCGTGGGATTAATGTCATCCACTTCAAGTGTTTTCGAATAAACATACGCGATAACGAGGAAGGAAAGAATCGTTGGATTCGTACGGGGGAGGGGAGGGAACATTGGCGGAAGACTACGGCGCATTCCTTGGAAATTTTAGCAGACGACAAAGACGTCCTGTCGCGTCAGGCACGGAACGCGTTAGCACTCGAGACAGTACGCTTGGCAGCTTCGCCGGCGAAGCTTCGTTATCTCGGGGAATGTTTAGTCATTGACATCTCGCGCAATCTAAACCCTAGCTCATCCGGCTGCTCTTGCTGATAAGGCTGGATTTAACGACGGAGTTGGATAGATATCCAGCGTCTCTTCGTACGTGAACGTTCAGTGTCGTTCCGGTGGTTTATTGTTCGTGAATCTTTATACTTTACGTTCGAACGGTGCACCAGTGAGTTTCGTTATTTACTGAAATTCTCGAGTTTACGATGTTTCCGGGATAATTATTGCTCTTTTTATAGTACAATGTGCGGTTTTGTGATTACAGTGACCGCTGACAGTGGACCGGATCAGCGACAGACCAGCGAGACTCAGACGGATGCTGGATCTTCGCCATTGGTAAGTAGTCGTGTAGATGTATTATATTGTTTGGAACGCGTATAAGTACGGGCTTGTAGGTATTTTTTTGTTTAAATTTTATTTAAAGAGAACGAAGATTTATTGGGGCTTTTTTTCTCGGGTTTTTTTAAGGTCGAGCATCCGGAAGGAACGTATCCTTGTCCTGCATGCCCTACAGTACTCTCAAGCTCCAGGGAACTAACGAATCATCTACGTGGTCACAATTCGCCACGCAGTACTGATTGCAGCGGCGAGGAGGACTACTCCTGTGGGGTCTGTCACAAGGTTCTTAGCTCTGCCAGTTCTCTAGATCGTCACGTGCTCGTTCACTCGGGCGAAAGACCGTTCAAGTGCAAATACTGCGACATGGCCTTTACCACCAATGGAAATATGAACAGACACCTCAGGACGGCACATCGTGCGCTCTCGCCTCATAGTTGCACGGATTCCGATGGGAGCAGCGATTCGGAAAAGCCCGTCAAGAGACGTCGCATCGAAGAGTACAATAATAACGAGATTGCCAAACGCAATTCTCCGGATCTCATTGAGAAACATAAATCTCCCAGCATGACTATTAGCAAGAGGAAGTCGTTGGATTCTACGGATGAGGTTGAGTCACTGCGCAAGCACAAGATACTCCTGAACAGTTCCAGAACTGAGAGCAAGAGCAACGTCTACGAGGACACGGCTGTTCACAATTGTCAAGTGTGCGGAAAACAGGATTTCGCCACTGCTGGTCTTCTGGAGGCTCATCTCGAGCGCAACCATCCTGAGGTGTTAGCGAAATGCGATATGTGCGAGCTATCGTTCAAGAATCATCGCGTGCTCAATCATCATCGGTTTATGACACATTTTAATGAAAATTCGATTAACAATAGTTCACGGAACCTTAGGAATTCTGTGGTAGGTTTTGATGACTTGACATTCGTCGATTTCTCGGCTGACAAATTCCCGGCCATCGCTAGGGCCGTTTGTGAGCAGTCTGTTCACAGACCAGCTTCCGGGGAAGTTACTAGGTTCCAATGCGCCAAGTGTCTCAGGGCCTTCCCTTGCAGATCAGCTCTGGAGGCGCATGAGTCTGACTGTGGGATACCCAATTCTCAAAGCAGAACCCATGGCGAGGATCAGTCTAGGAGGGACAACTTCTTTGCTGGTCTTGATCTTCAGAATAAGGCTGCTCTCGCCGAGGCCAAGGAAGGCAAGGATCTGGCTGACATACAGAGCATCATTTCCATGACCTCTGGACCCATTCTTCAGAACTTTCCTAGGTCCGATGCCAGCACACCGGATAACAGTATAAAAATCAATCCTAACCTTGGATCATCCGGTTCGTCCGGCACACCCTCCTCCGAGTATCACGAAGAAGAAGCACAGGACGCCTTCGCGGCTGAGTTCAGGAAGATGAAACTCAAAGGAGAATTTCCATGCAGACTTTGCACCGCAATATTTCCAAATCTTCGAGCTCTCAAGGGTCATAACCGCGCGCATATGAATGTCGGTCCGGGTATGCCCTATCCATGTAACATGTGCCCGTACACGAGCACCGATAAGGCTACCCTTATCAGACATTTAAGGTCGCACAATGGCGATAGACCCTACGAATGCTCTCTGTGTAATTATGCTTTCACGACCAAGGCCAACTGTGAAAGACATGTTCGCAATCGTCATGGCAAACTCACCCGTGAGGATATTAAGAGCGTTCTGATATATCATCCCAACGAAGACTCCACAAACGACACCGTCGACCGTACATCTCCCAGAGCCATTTCTAGGGAGGATGCTCGCAAAACTCTAGTCTATCACAGCGAACGTGACGAAGGCATCCATCAGCATCATCATTACTCTACGCTATCTATGTCCACTGAGCCCAAGTCTGAAATCCGAGTGATCGAGGAGGCGAAGCTTCGTCAGCCGGGAATACCATCACTTTTCGCCGTGAATCACTACGAAAATTCGGAATTCTTCTCCAGGCCAACGAGTATCCAATCCATGGAACTCGGAAGGCATTCCGAGGAGCCGGAGAAGGGTCAGGACCTGTTAGGAAAGCACAGTTACTCCAAGGACGATGAAGACGATCAAGACACCAGGTCGTCGGATGAAAGCGTGTCTCTAGTCAGCGAAACCAAATCCGAGCTGCACCAAAGAAATCAGGATGGTCCTATCGACTTGAAAAAGACTATCGGAGACTCCGGAAACGTGGTCGATTCCGGAGTGGAAGAAGCTCCCCTTGATCTCTCCATGGATGCCCTTGATCTCAGAAAAAGATCCAGGAGCAACGAAGCCGACCAGCCTAGCTCGTCCGAAGACTACTCCAGGAATCCTAAGGACTTCTATAATGCTACGAATCAACTTTTATTGACGCAGGCTCTTCTCAAAGCCGGACAGGCAGGAACTCAGCCTAACTCCTTGGAAGCTCTGTATGCAAACGCTCATCTGATTTATCGAAATTTTGGCACATTCCCACCAGGCACTGGCCTTATACCCCCTTATCTCCTTAACCCGCATTTATTTGGCCATGATTTTGCCATGAAGGACAGAATCCAGAAGGAACTAGTACGAGGCCTCCAGCTCACCAGTGGCGGGACTCTCGTTGAACCCTCCGGATTTGTCTCAAACTTCCCTCAAGGACGGGAATTATCAGCGCATACAGCTACTGACCAAACTGATTACTCCAAACTGATTTCATCCCAACTGAATAACAAGGTATCGGTACCGCGCGAGAAGTTAGAAAATTCTCCTAGCTCGAACTCTGTCAAAATGGTGATAAAGAATGGAGTCCTCATGCCAAAACAAAAGCAAAGGCGATACAGAACCGAACGGCCGTTCACCTGCGAACACTGTTCGGCCAGGTTCACCCTCAGGAGTAACATGGAAAGACACATAAAGCAACAGCATCCTCAACACTGGAGCCAAAGACCACGAGGTGGTCATTCCACAAGAGGTCGACCTCCAGCGAATCCTCCCACCTTGTTGCAAAATCTTGGACAATCCAGCATGTCCCAGCAGGTACAGCAGCAATATCAAAACATATTACCAAAGATGGGACAGAATGTGAATTCCGAGTACGGAAAGCATGCTATTTCTGATCAAGTGAAATACGCTATACTGGCACAACAGTTGAAAGGTAACAGAGTAGAGGAAAATGACACCGACGAGGAGCTGATAATCGACGAAGGTCCAACCGGAAGAGAAACACCGGATACCCATCGTGAGAATGAACAGCAGCAGCCTACCAGTCTGCTCAGAGGTAAACTGGAGAATCGTTCCGAGCTCAATAAGGATCAGTTGAGCATCCTAAGTGAACACGTTAATGAATTCGCAAAGGAATGCTCGGATCAGTCTCAGAACAACGAAGAAGACGATGAGCACGATGCCAAGGGCAAAATAAAGTCTGAAATAAACGAGTCCAAGCCGGAAGTTGAGACTAACGTGGATGACGATGATCTAATATCGGAGAACAGTCTGATGAAGTCAGAAATGCCGGATGACATAGGAAAGAGAAGCGAATCGTCGCGAGAGGACGAAAACGAAAGAACCGAAGATGGCGCTGTTGATCTAGCTAGTGTTTCCAAGTTGCTGGACAATGCTTCCCAACAATATCAACAGTTTCAACCTCAGTATCTCAGCGACGAGGAAGGTCTGGTTGCCTCTACAAGCGACTGTAACAATTCGGGTAGCGACGAGAAATCCGATTCCGGAAATTCCGTCAATTCCGGCACATCGAGCTCTTCCAAGAAGAAGAAGAAAAAGAAGAAGAAGAAGAAATCTGCATACTCGATGGCGCCGAACAGAGTCATCTGTCCTTATTGCGAGAGGCCTTTCCCATGGACGTCCTCCCTGAGGAGACACATTCTCACTCACACTGGACAAAAGCCTTATCAGTGTGTACATTGCTCCCTTCTGTTCACGACAAAGTCAAACTGCGATCGTCACCTTTTACGAAAGCACAAGACCAATCCACACAAGATTCGTCGAGCAAGAAACTCCTCGTCCCCGGAAGCGACAAATATTCCAGCAAACAGCAATAGCTTCTCAATGAGAAACGTCCCGGAGAGACCCTACAAGTGTAACCAATGTCCAAGCTCCACCTTCTCAACTCTGGGAAACTTGAAGAAGCACCGATCCACCAAGCACATAGACAAAAAAAACAAATCCAGGTGCAACACGCCGTTGAGCGAATCCCAAAACAGTCCGCAGAGTTCAGGGAAGCATAACGATCAGAGTGGATACGAGAGTCAGTCCTCAAGTATTTCTGAAAACATGCAAAATTCCCCCCAGAACGTCCCCGTTATTAAATTGACAGCCAGTACAACCTCCTCCTCGATCAACGACGCGTCTCGTTCGCGAAAGACGTCTCCAAGATCGTCGCCAGGACCTGTCGAAGCGCCTTTCAAGTGTCACCTGTGCGACAGCGGCTTCGCAGAGCGTCAAGATTGCCTTGAACACATCAAGGACAATCACAAGAGGTCCTACGAGATGTTGGTGGCTAAGGGTGCGCTGGACATGGACATAGAAGCTGCAGAGGATCAGCAACAGCCTCTGGTACATCAGCACGCGAGCGACGGCGAAGAGAAACGTGGCAAATTTCCTGACTACAGTAATAGAAAGGTGAGTCAAGTAAAATTCCCCTATTATCTCACCGACATTATTATATAAAATCATGTAAACCCAATTAATTAATACTCCTAGAGGAACACTGAGACATAAGAGGATGAAAAACTGATGTTCATGCTTTCAGGTAGTTTGCGCGTTCTGCATGCGCAGATTTTGGTCTGCAGAGGATCTTCGTCGTCACATGAGAACTCATACCGGGGAGAGGCCATTTTCCTGCGACATTTGCTGTCGCCGCTTCACTCTGAAACACAGCATGCTGAGACACAGGAAGAAGCACGAATCCGTCGACTCTCCTATGTACGTGGGCACCAGTGGAGATGAAGAATCCGTAACGAGTCAACCACCCACGATCACACCGAGAAGTCAGCAGCATCCAGCACTCCTAATGTCATCTACGAGTGATAACAGATTGCGAGAGCGTGTATCTCTACCCACTGTGGAGACTGTCGCTACAGCAGATGCTGCTCCTAGTGGTCTGATGAGGTACAACGCATACGAGAACCTCACTACTCTTACTGGACAGCTGACTACTGTTCAACAAAGTGGAAATCTGGATGTTCCTGAAAATTCAGAGAATGACCTTATCTCGAATCTCCTTGGTATTCGCGATAAGAGCATTATAGACAGAGTGCTTCAGGCATCAGCTGACGACGCGGCCAAATTGCTCGGCGTCAAAAGAAACTAAGATCCAAATAGAATATAAGAGTAGCATCTGTCGAGTGGATTGGATATCCAAATGAATGATGTAATATCCAATCTACTCGATATAACAAGGATAAAAGTATTATTATGGACAGGGTGCTCTAAGCATCAGCCGATAGTATAGCCAAACTCCTTGGTGTCAAAGAGGAACTGAGGGCCCAGATAGCACAAGGATGGAGAAAATAAATTATTGCAAATTATATAAATAGATTATTACAAATTATATAAATATAGCATTAGGAGTTACGTGAATAAATAAATAAAATCACACACACGATTAAATTATTCGGAATATCCTGGGGATATTATAATATTAGACCACCCGGTACGTCCTTGGGATGTTAAATGGGCATCCATGGAACATCGGTTGTATCAGGAAATGAGAAAATCTATAAGTGTAACATATCACGGTACTTTTATTCGAGGTTATTTAAATATTCTTGAACAGCAACAAAAAAGTAATAAAGAATTGATTTCTTAACTAAAATTACGCTTTTATAATTCCCGTACACACGGTACATGTAGGCCTTCGATAGCTTCTACGCATGAGAGGGATACGATGTTTTCGATATTTTTTAAAAATTGTTCATTTCGAAATCACATAAAAAATCCGATGTCCCTAGGATATTCCCGGGAATTACTGGCGACGTATCTGTGTGATATATATTATCAGATGTCCCTAGCATTACCTATAGACATCTTGATAAACTATCTATTTCGGGATGCTCGTAGAAATTCTCAGGAATCAACAAATTATATCCTGAGGGTGTCCAGGGAACGTACGCAGGATATTCGAGGACTTTATACCTTGTGCTATCTTGGGAATGATTGGGATATGAAGAATTCAGCGAATAATCAAAGGGTATAAAAACGTGAGGCTTTTGTAGTCTTATGTACGTTCACAATCGTGCCTTAATTGTAAGCTTGACGTGTGAGAAATCCTAATAATTCAATGATTCGTAAAACAATGATCAGAGGATGGCACGCGGTGCTCCTTCGGGATTTTAGGATTACTGTTTATCGTGACGGATACTGAGTGCATAGCATTGTCTCCCACGGGAAGATTCCTAAAATTAGAAAAAAAAAAAAAAAAAGTTTGCGACTTGTAGGACCATATTTGCAAGCCAAGCATGACAAAGTGTTACTATATGAGAATCCTAATGACTAAGCTAAGAGTATCACATTCGGAAGGCTCCTTCCTGCTTATTATATTTTCAGTCCATGTGTACACATATAATGTATACATACAGGGTGTTCCAGAAGTAGGACCAGCAATCAGTGTAAATTCATAAATAGCTAGTTTTTTCAAGATATTAATAACCACGACCTTCGAGCACTCTGCCGGATCAATAAAAATCTTTTAGACCGTGAAGTTTTGGGCCACCCTGTATATGCTGTATAATTCAGTGCCTACAGCCCGAGACTTCAGTGCGATGCGTCCTGCCTCAAGATCATCTCCAGGAAGAACGATTACAATAATGATTTCTTTGATACAAAATACATCGTCATTGGAGCATTTGGAGGCTTAAACTTCGAGGACTATTTTATACTGCGAAATGAATCCGTTCTATTTCATTGAATCATTTAATTTTACAATCGTCAACATCAATTATATTACCATACTGAGCTGCAGTACCAATTCCGCATTCGGGGGGCCATTTACTTGCGATTAACAATACAGAGGAGTCCCCTGCTTGCGGAATTGACGAAGTAGCCATGACCTACGGACTTCGATCGCTGCGTGCGCTTTAGGTAAATTGATTTCACATCTCCGTCAGTCAGTTGGGCCTACGTCATTCTCTTTATATATGCTTATGATTTTATATAATAATAAAAAAAAAGGGAATACGAGGAAACGAATAATTATTAAAATCTCTGTAAATGTATGTATAGATACGTGTATATAGAAGGCAAATGCATTTATGCATCGGTAAGCTGTAGAGCTGCAGGTGTCTCAATGATAAATTAACGATACAATTATAATTATATAATTAGATATTTAAACGTAAGAAGCAACAAAAAAAAGGAAGACGCGTTAGAGGAGGAAGATTAAATTTACACGGGATCATTTGTTCACGACTGTAATCGAGCCACGGCAATCAGTCATACCTTAAGGGGGCCAAGTACTTGTGACATTTAATGCAACGAAGTCCCCTCGATGTAAGTCCGATATCGTCGCTCGATCGTTATTGTGTATCTTTATCTCTGTTATCAGTCGCCACTTCGATGGGATTCTGAGTCCAAAGAAACGTTCAAGCAACGAATTAATGTAGCCATATTTACTAAATAAGTAATAGTTTATACGCATTTCTGCCAATAAGTGCTGCGACACTTACTGGCCAGGGGTCAAAGTCGTAGTGTGACTGCCGCTAATCATCCCTCGTGTAAATCAACCCTTTAATTAGCATTTTTTGCGAATGACGCGTAAATAGCCACTACAATCACTTTTTTTTTGTATTTTTCTTAATTCTTTACCTCCATTCGCTGCTCTCTATTTCTGACACCTTCACTTTCCAATCAAGTATGCAATTAAATGGTTAATTGATAAGACGGTCGATTCTCATTGGTTCGATTGGTATTCGATGGGCGAATGCGAAATTAACGGTGATGCGAAGATAATTGCGCGATATGCAAGAGCAATATATATATATATATAAATAATGAATGAAAAAATGAAAATAAGAATCAAGGAAGCCGAAGACAGTTGATTACGCTATTTAATTGATTTGCATTTTATCTAAGAAATTATTGTATGTAAATATTGTAATTGTCGATAGTCTATGTTCTTTTGAAATTGTCTAAAGGAGAAACGATGATGATATTTAATGAAAATGCAATTATACCAAATAATTATCGATCCCAAGATCAAGGGGACTCGATCAAGTGCTGTAAAACTTAAATAATTATTAACTTAAATGACTGTAGTTTAATAGAGATATGAAACTTTTTAATCGGTCGTATACACGCGTATATAACGGGTGTCTCTATTGGAAAGTACTTATCTGATGTGGCTACTTATAGCCAGGCCACCCGGTATATGCATGTCTTTATTCCTCTTCAGATCTTTATATTCCTATCAAATTTCCTAATTCTCTTTATCTAGATGTATCTATTTCATTCAGTCTATTAACATTATTTCTATTCTCAGAGCGATTCTAGTCGCGTCTAGAAATTCTTCTTCTTGTCTTCGGATCTATATCAGTCTGTCTATTGTTCTCTACGACTTGCGATATTTATTACTTTTCATTTTTCTTTTTATTTTAAAAACAGTTGTACGCGAATACAGCTGCACGCAAATTGCCAGAAAAGAACCGGAATTGAGAACACTACTTATATAGTATACTTTCCGTGTCGTTTCGATCATTGATCAATAGTGATATGACATACGCGACATATCATGCGCTATAAAATCATTGTTACCATTGCTACGAACATTGGTATACATATGTAAACGAAGGAAAATTATTTATTAAAAAATAATAATTAAAGTTTGAATGTGGCTTGAGAACGAACTTTTCCTCGATTTAACTAGAAAGGGTAAACATGCGAAATAATCATTGTAACATGTATGTAAATGATTGCATTGTATTCTCGTTTGACTTTTACCTAAGGATAAGAATATATATAAAATATAGAAAATGAAGAGTCAATCATTTTCTTCCCTGCGCATATCCTATCCCGTGTATTTGCATATTTATATCGTTACGCCACAAAACTAAGTGGAGAGATGGTAATAATGTTGAAAATTTTATTAAACATTTCACTGCCCAATAACATTGAGACTCGAATGAACTTTGCATTGTGTTTTCCTACAACTTCATCCTTTATTATGTCACGCAGCATTCATTTATAATATCTCTCCTGTTTGGAGATTAATGGTAGAATGGTAAGATCCCGCTTATAAATGAATGTTTCATAGCTTTGGACGTAAGCTCTATTAAAGAGTAAGAATTTCAGTGGCTCTTGATTCGAGAAGATTTTCCATTGTGTTTATATCTTTACACCAGCCATCTAATCTTTGTACCATTCGGGATATTTGACTGCGATCTAGTACTCGTGGTTGAACCCAGGTCATGTTGACAGTGCCAGCAACTTGGTCAATTGCTCCACGGACCAGTCCTTGTGCCAGTGCTTTCATCACAAGCAGTTCAACTTCACTGACTGGTAAACGTGTTTCTTTTGAAATTTCAGCAAACGTCAATTGACTGTATAGGAATAAGCAGTGTATTACTAATAGTTGAAAGAAAATATAAAGAAAAGTATCTTGAATAATCATCAAATCAGTTGAAAACATGAGGAAAAGATAAGTACCGATGGTTGGCTTGTCGCTTGAAAGTCATTTCCATGAGACACAATAAAGATATCTTTTGTCTCAATTTCAATTCTTGAGCAGCCAAATCAGCAACTTTGCTCCATTGTGGTTTTAATCTTTCTAACTCTGCTATATCACCAGCATTAAATGCCTGAAGTACGTCCACTAGCCAAGTGTTAGGTGTACCTTTTAGAGATTGTAACACAGGGTGAGCCAGAAGCTCTCCGAGATTGTAAACACCGTCTCCAAGAAGAGCTGCTAGTCCAAGGAAAAATGCATGCTGTTCTTGTTCTTTCTTAGTTAAAGTGCTCAGATCAATACATCCCAGATACCTGCCAAAGAAAATAATAGTTATTAGTTTTACTGTTTCCATAATAAACAATGGAATGAGAATAAAGTTAAGGTACACATGGGTCGATACTAACCTTAAAGCAGTGCGATAATATTCAGCATGTTTTCCTTGTAGTCTATATAGACGACTGGCTAAGAGATAAAATCTACCATGTACCGTGGTGATGCCATCGGCATTGTCAAGCATCACCTCAACATCTTCGATGATCTTCTTTGCTCTGTCTTGATCATTGAGTTTGTCAAGTAGGATCTGACCCATAAGTACTTTGCAGAGAGCGACTGCTTCATTATTACCTTTTACTTTAGTTTCAGCCTTTTCTAAGAATTTAACTGCTTCTTGCTTGTCTTGAAATTGCAAGACAACATGTGCCAGTATTTCAACTAACGTCAATGGATTTATCCTGTACACCGTTAAAAATTCTCCATAAACAAAGGCAATACACGTTACCAAGAAACTTGCTCCAAATTTTAAAATGTGAGGTTATGTACTCCAGTTACTAAATCCAGCGAAATTTCATACTCACTTATTTTCAAATGTAGACAAAAAATTGTTATACAATTGCACTAAATTATCTCCTTTTTGTAAAGAAGGATGCTTCACAAAAGTTTCCAATTTAAGTGTCAACTGATGCCAAAGCCTGCAAAGTCACCGGGTTCAAAGAAACGTGAATCACATCCTTGATATCGTTAACAATATGTAAGAATAAGAACTTTACTTACTTTTTGTTGTATAGTTCCTCCATCTGTGCCCACTCCGCAGCCACTTCCTTGTCTGCGACATTTTGCATTTGATTGAAATATGTGCTGACATCCTTAGGAGAAACAGCAGTCGCCATGTTTAACAACAATGACCAAGACTATTTTACAACGAAAATAATAGGACAGTCTACGCATGCTCATACAACCGGAAGCCCCATTTCCTCCAACAGTATGGCCAACAAAAATGATTATGACTTGATCCCTCCTCTAACCAATCAAAATCGGATGCACAAGAAATAAGGCCACTATTCAAATACGGATGAAACCTCTTAGGTGATGGATTTTGGTAATTAAGGTAGGTAGTACAACGCGTAGTTGTACGTTGAAGAATTATTTTCTACCTAATAATTCAATCATTTTTCATACAGCAATATCCCTTGATATCCAGCCGATATAATCAATCCCATACTTAAAAATGTTGAACTAGTGTAATAAATGGCAAATGTACCTTTAATTCCCCTTAGAATGGACTCCTTCCACAGTCATAAATTTTCATAAATTATCATAAGGACGTCACTGCCATTCTCAGAAAACATCATAATTTACACTTCTAAGAAATGAGATTTAAGTAGAATTAACCAACCACCTTTAACCCTGTAAAGGGGTAGACCACTATGACTGATTAAGTCTCCTGAAATTTCAAGAGCTTTGCTGAAGAATAGTGAGCCGAAAAGTTTGGAGCAAACATTCAACACCTTTTGAAAGGTGATTACTAACTATTATTATAATAAAAATAAGCAAGCATACCTGATCCACTAGCAAACAGTAGCCCAAGAAAGATTTCTAATTCCGTGAATGTTCAAACCCAATTATTACACTTGACCAATAAATCAAAGAAGTGATAGTATGGAAAATTTCGTGATCATGCTTGATCACTTGATTTCATGAAATTGATCTTACACGAATTTAAAACAAAAATATCCTTTTCACTTACTATAAGTAAAACACCAATACACTAAAAAAACATTTGACACAAAACATGTTCCCTGATGTCACATTATCAATACTTTCTATCTTAAACTTGTATCTCTTAACTTAATTCAGAAAGAGGCATACTTTTTTCTTGCTATCATTGTGCAATCTGACATTCTATGAAATAGTAGAGTAATGAACGAACGAGACTTCAGATTCTAAAAATGACTTTATGACACAACCACGTTCGAGTCTCCATATCAACAGTCCTGCAGGACTGAGACTTTCCGTCTGCCTCTAATAACCTCTAAACGAGCTACCGAGCGACATGTAATTATTTGTAGGAATAAGATCTGAGTAGAAAATGAAAAGGATAAATGGCAGAAACAGATAGTATCCTAATCTCAAGTTATCTACAGACCCTAAAACACTTTACAGTAGAAAATCCTTCACCGAGTAACTACCAAGGACACAAGTCTTTTCAGTTACGTTCAATTTACAATAACCTAATCAAATACAAAACTGTTTTACATTAACCAATAGTTTCGTCAAATCGAATCGTTCGATATTTTTGTGCCGTGCAGTTTATACTCTACTCAATATAAATACTATACGATGAAAGCAATGTCATTCGCTAATAATACCCGATACCATTCTTACGTCTCCGTTGGACTCAGGTAGGTTATAAAGATAAAGTGAAATTCTCTGTCATAAACACTAAACACCATAATTCCAGAAACTCAATACCACCTTTCTTTTCCTTTTTCTAGGTAAATAAGCAACCACATCTTCCATCTGTATTTCTCTACAAACCGTCCTGAGGTTCCTCCTAGCTGTATACCCGTAATAAAAGGAGTTAGAAAAGTTCCTGACGTCAGCAGTCCCAAGTGAGTAAGTCACAACAAAAGCTTTTTAATCCTCAGTTCAGTGTATTGTTAGATGATGTCCTAAACGAAAGTTTCACGGAGGTTTGTATGCTACTATGTTCAAAACAACAGGCAGTGAATAGATCCACAGAAAGGGCGTTAAATAGACTTCATCCTTCTTCTAATATAATCACCTTGTACTATGTATTTTCCAGGATTTGGATTTTCTATGTAAATTACACGTTAACTGGCGAATAATAATATTTGAATCTATGCATATGGATGATACAAAAATATCGGTCCTGCATATATAAACAGGAGCTAGAATGCTGTAAAGAAATCAGGTAGTTCGCAATACCGTTAAACATCAAATATCTCCACGGATGTTGTCTCTGTTTTTTATAACACTCTTAATAACGGACAGTAAGCCGGACTGTGGGTCCACAAAGGGAAGAACGTGGGTCTCCTTAGCTCCCCTAACATATTGGTGCTGTATCCAGCAGCCCATGTCCTGATGGTCCATTTCTTGGACTCTCAAACGGCCAGGGCGTTTCCAATTAATGTAGATGATGACTTAGGTATGTAGAATTAGCATAAGGGTTGTATACCCCATTGACGTTTCGTACAGTTGAGGTACTAGCACCCTTAAATTTATTTAGTCAATCGTTCATCCCCTTTTACAGGGATTGTTCTGCTGGTAGGTGACTGTAGATGACTTCTGGATTTTTTTAACAGCACTGAAAGACAATTTTACGATTTGAGTTGTGTAGCTGAACATAATGTGGAATTTGACAGTAACATTGTGATAAAAAAAAGGTTGAAGGTAGCGCTATCGAGTTTGTCTGAGTAAGAAATGAGAGATTAGTCGAAGGTCACTTTGAGTAATTTGGTACCGCTACTATTTGTGTTACGGTCCCACCCAAAAGTAAGAAATGTTAAAAATCGTAAATCCTGAGAGATAGTTTGTACCGTTATAGGATTTATAAATGTTCATAGAGGGAAACCCTGAAACGAAATTTCTCGATCTGCCATCAGATGGATTTGAGCTAATTACGAAGTTACATTTCATCTTTATTTACCCTTTGGTTTGTCATCTGTGTAACGTAAGCGTGGCTGCGTGATCACGATGATGTGCACACTTGCAAGTTAAAATATGCTTAATAAGTCATTTGAATTGATCCATCGGATCTCTTTCACAATTGAGATTTTTTTGATAAGGATTTTTAAATATTATTGACTCTAGATAACGATTTTCAAAGATTTTCAGAATTCTCTACATGCAGTAATAAAAATTATTTAAAGGACTGAATAACGTTCCAACTGGAACAAAGACTTATATTGGCATGAAAATGATGACCCATAACCGTGAAATGAAATACAAAAAGGAAAGAATAACAATTCTAAAGTAAATAGCAAATAAAAAGAGACAGAAGTACCTAAAGAAACCATAAAGAGAAATATAATAATGGCACAATGCACGAAAATATAAATTGTCCGATCGCAGGGGATGGTAGCATATCTACAGGTAGGCGGTGAGTTTTGCATCGAGATTTTGTGGGACGGTCTATAATATAGTAGGAGGGTTGTTACTTTCGAAAATAGTACAGCCGTAAGCCAATTGGTTCAAAGACTGGGAATTTCCGTGCTACGAAACGAATAGGCGGAAAATTTAGCAGACGATGTCGACAGGTTATGAAAACTTGCTAGAACCGCCAGTGTCAGTTCTCTGCAGTGAGTCATTCGCTCATGTCGTCTCTTAATATTCAATCGATCGTCGACAAGATCGGTGCGCCGTGTGTATACCGTGTAAGGTGCCACTTGTGATTGGAAGAAAGAAGATTGTCGTGACTACTGTACCCCAAGACCGAATCCAGTTGAAGTCGGTCGCCATTGAACTCGCTCAGTATATTCCTGGACATAAGAGTCGCATAACGACGCACGATTCACATCAATCGTGAATCCCCAGAGCATCTTTGATGAATAAAAAAGTCGAAGAAGACTCGTGCCTGCACAGTGGAATCGCCTACCTGGTGCGATAGCTACGTCGACCACCTAGTTGCTGCTACAGCGCGTGCTTTGACTCTGCCGTGGCCGGTTTACCCTGTCAAAGAGTGGATCTGGTGACTAGTGTGGTGTTACGTCGTTTGTTTTGGATTTCAAGTCGGACGTCGACAAGCTGCTTTCATGACTTGAGCAATACTACGACATGGATTACTCTTTGAAAGGTACGTTCGATTCTTCATTTATTTTAGCGGTCTTAGGCTTACTCAGACAATTAAATTCGAACTTGATCAGACTTGCATCATATAATTTCAGTAACCGACGTCATTAGAAAATATCTTACTCCTTACGAGCATAGGTTTATCTTGATTTCTGATAATGCTACGCGATCCAGGACATCGCACGCTTCCATATACATATATACCTATATAACCAGAAGCAGGCACCAGTAGGTATACGTGACTATTAGGCTCAAGGGTGGTTAGGGGTTATGGCTGGGTAAGCTCAGGGTTACCAAGGCAACAACTCTCGGCACATGCTAACCAGCCGCCATCTTTGCTTCTTTCCTGCGGCGCGTGGGAGTATCCGCTCTCGCAGAAGAGCAAGAGACACTAAGTGACTAGAGGAGTAGCCGCGAGAGGGAACGAGCTAAAGAGAAACACGAGAGAAGGCACGAGCGCCATTGGTGGTGGGGTTATGTCAGCCTTAATGGTGGGGATAGACGCAGGGCAGAAAAGAAGATAAAAGCTCCGAGATGAGGTCCCGCCAATGCATTCGTTCAGTGCCGCCTTTAAACTGTTCCCGCCAATCAGAATGGTGTCTCAAAGTTTCTTGTAAGGAATATGATAAATGTTTTAACGAAAAAGAATATAAAGGGAGAGAACAGGCATAGGGAAGAGCATTGGACGTTACTAGGAAATTAATTGTTTAATTTTTATCTATCTACCAGGGAGGATTGAGAAAAGTCTGTTATATCAATAATTCATAATCATAATGAGTTGAGTAAGTAGTATCACATTCGCTCTTTGACTTGAGAATAAAACTTTTGCCCATTAATAGATGGACAAAATTGTGAAGCATTTTTATCAAGAACAAGAGTTAATGAGAAAACTCATTATCACGCGAAACGATTAGTCATTGCTTTGCATTTTAAACTCTAGCTCAACCAGCCACGTCTGATAAGACTATAGTCAAATCATTCAGCGTGTTTTCGAATTTTAAGATCTGTATACTGTTATGAAACAGATGAGAGAATTTCAGTCGTTTTTGTCGCTGAGTGATTAAGGCATGCTCTTTTATGATTACAGTGATCGCCAAGCATGATTCGTGTCAGCAAGAAAACAAGGAAACGTATTTCACGTCATCATTGGTGAGTCATTTATTATTGCAGCAGATGTATAAGAGATTGAGAGTCATTAATACAATTGTTAAAATTATAATCTTCTATTTGACTAGTTATTAAAGTCTTTTTTCTATGGCTCTTAAGGTCGATCATCCTGAAGAAAGTCATCGCTGCCCTTCGTGTCCTGCCGCGCTTTCAAGCTTGAAGCTGCTCACGCATCATCTCCGTAGTCATCATTCTCCACGCGGTACGCAGTCCAGCGGCGAAGAGGATTATACTTGTGGCGTCTGTCACAAGGTGCTCAGTTCTGCAAGTTCCCTGGATCGTCACCTACTCGTTCATTCGGGTGAAAGACCCTTTAAGTGTCAACACTGTGAGATGGCCTTTACTACCAATGGAAATATGAATAGACACCTCAGGACGGCACACGGCGTACAATCACTTCGTACTTCTATAGATTCAGAGACGAGTAACGTATCAGAAAAGTCTACGAAAAGACGTCGCGTTGAACAGAACAATAATAATGAAATTGTCGAACGTAATTCTTCGGAGCCAGTCAAGGAATATGAATATCCCAGTTCGACTGTAATCATAAGGAATTCATTAGGCTCTACGGATCAGCTTGAGACGCACCACAATCGTGAGGCTGTTCGCACTGGTTTTGAAAGTAATAACAACGAGAATATAGCTATTCGTAAGTGTCAGATATGCCACAGAGAAGATTTTGCTAGCATGGCTCTTCTTGAAGCTCATCTTCAACACAATCATCCTGAAGTGCAACCCAAGTGCGAAATCTGCGATATTGTATTCAAGGATCATCGTGTATCCCATCATCATTGGTTTCTAAGACATTTTCTTAAGAAAACAGTTACCAGCATTGTTAGAAATTTTCGAAATTCTTTGTCGCCACCAAACGATCTCTCTTTTTTCATCTCTTCAATAATTGATTTCTCCAGGAATACCGACCTGTTCTGCGAAGAATCTCTTCCAACGCCATCTTCTGAGACAAATCCAATGTTTCAATGTTCCAAGTGCTCGTGCAAGTTTCCTTATGCAACAACACTGCAAGCTGCCCAAGAAGCACATGAGCCTAACTGTGAAATATCAAATTCTGAAAATGGGAGCCAAGGTGAAAATCAATATCAGAAAGACGACTTACTTGATAATCTTAATCTTCCAAAAGAGGCTGATCACATAAATGGGAAGGCAACTAAAGATCTACATGACTCTCAAAACTCCAGCATAGCAACGTCTGACCTAATTCCGCAAGACATCCTGAGGTCCAGCACCGAAACTCCAGATAGCTTTATGAAGATCAATTCGAACGTTGGAACCTCCATTTCATCCGGCGCATCCAGTTCGTCCTCTTCAGAGTATCAGGAAGAAGCTCAAGACGCTTTTGCAGCTGATTTCAGAATAATGAAGTTCAAAGGAGAATTCCCATGTAGATTGTGCAACGAAACATTTTCAAATCTTCGAGCTCTCAAGTCTCACAACAGCGTGCACATGAACGTCGACCCAGGCGTTCCTTATTTTTGCAACATATGCCCGTACACGAATACTGAAAAAGTTGGTCTTACTAAACATTTAAGATCTCATAAGGGCGCCAGACCTTTTGAATGCTCTGTATGCAATTACGCCTTCACCACCAAGGCTAACTGCGAGCGACACATACGCAGCATCCATTCGAGACTCACTCGTGAGGAAATTAAAAACGCTCTGATTTATCATCCCAACGAAGACGTCGCTATCGAACCCATTGAGTGTGAATCTGCTGTACCGTTTATCAAGAGAGACGCCCGAAAAACTTTAGTCTACACCAACATACACGATGAACCCATATTTCAGTATTATCATCATTCTGCATTACCTACAGTGCCCAGGGAGTTGAATACTGAAATCCAAGGAATCAAGAATCTTAAACTTCTGCAACCAGAAGTTCTCTCATTAGTTGCCGTAAATAACTATGAAAAACCGGAAATCTTCTCAAGAAGAACGAATCTTGAATTCGTGGAACGGAGAAGGTGGTCTGAAGAGCCAGAGCAGTCTCAGGAAGTATCAAGAGATCCCACATACTTCAGAGACAGTCGAAATTTCATTTCATCATGTTCAAGTGTATCCCTAGTCAGTGAAATCAAATCTGAACAGCATAAAAGGACCGAGGACGGTCCCATCAACTTGAAGATCACTCCTGGACATTCATTAAATGTCGATGATTCTGAAGTCGACGACCTTCCTCTTGATCTCACCAAGAAATCCATGAGCAACGACATCAAGCAACCTGGCCTATCCAGACTCTCCGTCAGTAATTCTGTGGACATTCCCAGTGCCAATTTTCCATTAAATGGAGATCTTATGAATACCACAAACTCAAGATATCCACAAACTTTCTTAGGAAGCCTTCAACCGAGTGCGTGTTCGATGTATAGTGGTTTTGATACCATCTCGTTAAAGTATGGTCGGATTTCACCTAATCACCAAAATCCACATTTAATGCGTGTAAATTCTGCCGCGAGGAATAGAGTTCAGACGAAATTTCTACCAAATTTTAAAAAGACCAATAGTAATGGCGAACCATCTGAAATTCAATCAAATATATTTCAAGTTCAAGATTCATTAACTGGACCAACCGCTGGTCGAAATAATGACTCCAGCCCGATTTTCTTACAATCGTCTAATAACATCGTGGAACCGGAAGAAGATCGAGAGAATTCCATTACTTCGAAATCATTAAAAATGGCTGCCAAGAATCGGGTTCTGACACAGAAACGTAAACAAGCGAGATACCGAACCGAGAAACCTTTTGAGTGTGAATATTGTTCAGTGAGATTTACCCTTAAAAATAATATGGACAGACACATTAAGCATCAGCATCCTGAATACAGGAATAAAGGATCACGAAAAAGTCATTCCATAAGAGGTCCGTCTAAGACACGACATCACGATGATGTAAAATCCGAGACTAACTTGTGCCTTAGCATTTAATATAATATTAAAATTCAGTGGTGTATACTGGGTGATCTGAAAGTAGCAACAGCGATCATCCTGATTTGACGTCACCTGTGGATACATACGAACTATATACGTATAAACAATTGACTGTATACGTAGGCACAGAAATTTGTGTTGATTAGATTGCGAGTGTTGTGCATGTGACATGTAGTAAACGTGTAAAGTTTGTAAATAATAAACGTTTACTGCAAATATTAAGAATGTATTTATAGTAATAAATAAAAATGTATAAAATACGAAATATCAGTTGTGGATAAAATTTGTGGCAATACGCTAGCCAAGACTGAAGACTTTGATTTCCATTTTGACAATTGAATTTGTATGTACATCTATTGTTAAGAGTAAGGTAGGGTATGATACAAAACTCAATGGATTTTTTGTATGACTCCTTGATATTACATATGTTTTTCATACCAAGAAGACTTTGCAGACAATTTCTTATTTTCTATTTAATAAACGATTATGATACTAATGTTAAGAAAACACATTTACTGTTCAATTAGGTATTATAAAATTTAACATATAGGTTATAAAGGTATCAGTGACAAAAAGACTTAAGAGCCTTAGTTATACAGAAATTAATGAAACTGTAACAACCAATTGTTAGCGGCACAATAATTTTATTGAAGTATGATTTTTCGATTATCACGATTCATTCATTATTATTATTAACTAGATTAGTTTCATTTTCAGAGATTTTTTTTAGTTACAGCATCAAAATTTCTCTAAATTATGAATCTGGTTTTGTGGCCCGACTGTATATTATAAGAAACAATATTAAAGTGTCAGAATATCGGAAGCCCTCGATTCAAGAAGATGTTCCATTGCGTTTACATCCTTGCACCAGCCTTCTAATCTCTGTACCATTCTGGCGATTTGACTGCGGTCCAGTACTCGTGGTTGCACCCACGTCATGTTCACAGTGCCAGCAACTTGATCAATTGCTCCACGAACGAGTCCTTGTGCCAGTGCTTTCATCACAAGTAGTTCAACTTCACCAATTGGTAAACGTGTTTCTTGTGAAATTTCCGCAAAGGTCAATTGGCTGCATAGAAATAAACATTATATTATTGACAATTAAAAGTGAATATAAAAAATATAATCATGAATACATGTCAAGTCAATTGAAAATTTAGAAATTATTTACCGATGATTGGCTTGTCGCTTGAAAGTCATTTCCATGAGGCACAGTAGGGATATCTTTTGCCTTAACTTTAATTCTTGAGCGACCAAGTCGGCGACCTTGCTCCATTGTGGTTTTAATTTTTCAAATGCTGCTATATTACCAGAATTAAATGCCTGAAGCAGATCCACCAACCAGCCATTAGCTGTGCCCTTCAATGATTCTAGCACTGGATGAGCTAATAGCTCTCCGAGATTGTAGATACCTTCACCAAGAAGAGCTGCTAGTCCCAGGAAAAATGCATGCTGTTCTTGTTCCAATCTACTTAGGGTATTCAGCTGAATACATCCGAGATACCTACAACACAAAATATCAATAATATTTATATAACATACAAAATGGTAGTAATGATGAAAGTTATAGTAAATACTACGAACCTTAAAGCAGTCCGGTAATATTCGGCATGTTTGCCTTGCAGTCTATAAAGACGACTAGCCAGAAGATAAAATCTACCATGTACTGTAGTAATGCCATCGGCATTGTCAAGCATCACTTCAACATCTTCGATGATCTTCTTTGCTCTGTCTTGATCATTGAGCTTATCAAGCAAAATTTGCCCTGCAAAAACTTTGCACAGAGCCACTGCTTCATTATTGTTTTTCACCTTAGATTCAGTTTTTTCCAGGAATTTAACTGCTTCTTCGTTATCTTGAAATTGCTGTATAACGTGTGCCAGTATTTCAACTAACGACAGTGGGTTTATCCTGCATATCACAACAGCATGACAAGAAAAACATAAAAATGGCGCGAAGCACAACACATGCTCCAAAGTACGAAAATATATGCTTATAATACTTGATTGTTAAAAGAAAACAAAAATTGTATACTCACTTATTTTCGAAAGTCGACAAAAAATTGTTATACAGTTGAACAAGATTATCTCCCTTTTGCAAAGTAGGATGCTTTACAAAAGTTTCTAATTTAAGTGTCAGCTGATGCCAAAGCCTGCAAGTCACCGGGATCAAAGAAACGTGGACCTCGTTCTTTACACTTTTGGTATTAGTAAAAAATTAAGAAATTTTATCTTACTTTTTGTTATATAGTTCCTCCAACTGAGCCCAGTCCGCAGCCAGTTCTGCATCTGCCACATTTTGCTGTTGGCTCAAATATGAGCTAACATCCTTAGGAACACTGGAGGTTGTCATATTACAACAATGATCAGGAATATGTCAAAGCAAGAACAATATGAGAGTTGCTATGTTAGCGCATGCGCAATCTTCCAAGCAGACAGTAATGCGCCAGTAAACGTTGGATAAAAAGTGCTGGAAAAAGATACTACTCAGTTTATAACAGCGCAAGCGCGCGTTTGATATTACTAAGGTACGGAGTGTAAGCGATGTAAATAAACAATTGTTTTCTATTGCGACAAGTTTGTATTGAGAGAAAAAAAGTATGTGGATGTGCAATATTTCTCACTCTTATTCTTAATCATATGTGTTACAGATATTAACTGAAAAGTCATTGGAGGATGCGAACTATTTTATGTCAAATAACCTACAGTGAGTTCTACATATTTTTCTATAAATAATAAAAATGAATGAGACAAGTATAAAGCGCCCTAAGCCTGGGGATGGTGAAGAAGAATTATTTCGTATGCAAGAAGAATTTTTAAAGTCAAAACAACAACCATCAGCCAAAGTTATTAAATTGCATACTCAGAATACAGATCAGAAAAATTTTGTTGCTCCTTCGCCTCCACAAGAGAATAAATCCAAACAAAAATTATGTTCAAAGTTTTCTGAACGTAGGAGATGTAGGGTTCAGGAAACTGGACTTTCAACATCTCAAACTGGTGGAGATATGTTGCGTCCTACCGTTTCAAAAGTAGTTGCACATGGAGATGTTATAGAGAGATCTTTTGATCCCGATAAAAATATTTCTGCAAAACCCTCTGGCATATTGCTTGGAAATATTATAGAAAAAAAATATGAAGGAGAAAAATATGAGTTTAATCCTATAAGTGGATTGTCTTCAGATACTATGGAGATAGGTTTTCCAAAAGCTTTTACATCGGAACGCAAGGTATTTAAAAAAAAAAAGTATATTATTACTGATTTAAGTAAAATTTATGTTGTAGTAATATATTAAAATATCTTATTATATTTTTAGGTGACTGATAGTTCAAAAAGTTTGTTTTTACAAAAAATCTTACACAAGAATACCATGGAAAATAAATCAAATGAAACTAATAGTAATTCTTTGCCAAATGAGAATGACAGTGTTTTGATTGATGGTCCTTGGGCATCTGAAATTCACAAAGCCAATCTTGAAAAATTGCGTGAAATGAGCAAAGAAGAAATTTTAAAAGAAAAGCAAAGATTAGAGACTACTTTAAGTCCTGATATACTAGAATTTCTTAAAACGAGAAAAAAAACAAAGGAGCAGTTAAAATCTAAAAATAATTTCTCAGCAACTGAAGTTGCAATGGAGTTAGATATTCCTACGTCTACTAAGATCAATGAAAAGGGCAATAACGTTCAAAGTAGTACTGAATTACATTGTGCAACAAATGTCAATGCTTCAAATACTGATGTGCTAATGGAGTCTGAAAGTGAATCTACTAAATTAGGCAAGCCAGTACTGGAAATAATTGACCAGGCTAAACAAAATGGTTGGGTACATATGGATCTCTTAGAAACAGAAAAATTCAAGTGGATGGAAGAAATACCTGTAGGGGGGAATGACAGTCCATCATCAGAAGAACATTATAATGCACGCTTTGACTTTAATGGTAAACAGAAAAGACAATTATTTTATAAATAATATTGAACCAGTCCTACGTGAGATTTTCCACGATTTCTTGACATTTTAGGTGTTTTACTTCCATACAAGGATGAAAGTTTAACAGTAAACCAAGGACTCCATCATCACGGAGAAGAACCTGATCGTCCTGGCTATTCTCTTCAAGAGTTATTACAGCTCAGCCGATCTGCTACACAACAACAACGTTGTACTGCATTAATTACATTAGCAAATATTATGGAAAAAAGCCGTCGAGGCTGGTATGACAAGGTTTTGTATCCAGCGCCCTTGATTGCTTTAAGTCAGAAGAATATTCTGCTTCTATTAAGATTTTCACTCGACGATACATCAGTTGCTGTAGTTACAGCAACATTGCAAGCACTCAGAGCATTCTTATTTAGTGAGGCAGATGAAGTATGTTTGGACAGACTTCTAGGATGGGGAATTTACTTAGAGCCCACACTCGCGCCTTCCTCAGAAGATGTCAATTGTACGAGTAATTTAAAGGATCATGAACTAGCACAACTGGACACGGTTGCTGCAGCTTTAAGATCCGACATAGTCTTGCGAATTCGGTACATAGCAATATTTTTATCATAACTTTAATTACATACAATGAACTAGAATCAATAAAAAAAATCTTATCTCAATACTAATTTTATCCATATTTATGTTTCTAGGTATATTCTGAGTAAAATGCAACCACCACCAGTTGGCGTAACAAGTGCATTAGAAATATTAATTCGACTTGCGAGACATTCACGAAAAAGTGCACTTGACATTGCGAACACTCCATACTTGTTAGACATTATCACTAAATATTTTATGCCGTTGACTACCGATAAGATGGGTAAGCATTACAGAGTACCAAATACTTATTGTATCTCACATTATGATGACTTACAATACATTTCTGGTTCACTTACATATAATTGAAGCAATTGAAAATGGGATCACCAATGCATATGGAGTTCCAGTCGTTGCAGCAATAAGATTATGTCGTGTTTTGATCCGTTATGGCAGAGAACCAGTAGCCGAGAGACTAAAAAACTTGAACGTCATTCATTCTATCCTCTCTTACGTAAATAATGATTCTGGGTATGTTTTTTGTGTATTATTACAAATCTGAGGTTCTTTAGAAGATTTCATACTAATCGAATAACAATTTCTTTTTCAAGGAAATATGGAATTCATCTGTGCATCGAGAGCTTGCGACTTTGGAAATTTTTATTAATATGTCGTGTTGCTTCTGAGAGTATCGCTGGAGCCCAATTAATATTAGTATCTCAATTGCGCTTATTACTAAGTAATCACGATCTTGGCCAATCATCAGAGTTAGCATGTGAACATGCAGCAGCACTTGTAGCTGTTGCTGGTTGTGAACCATCTCTAAGATCACATGTCGTTACATTGTTATCAAAATGGAGTACGCAATTAGCATCGATTTCATCGCCTACAGTGAGTTGATTAGAGTATAAAAAAATCTTTTGTAACCTTCAGTATAATCAAAGCTTTTATTTTACAGTGGACTATGACGAAGTTAGTGTCACAAACATTAACGGCTGTTGGTGGCGAGACATCAGCGATGAATTTATCATGGATTTCTAATACTAAAATATATTACAACATATGGTAAGTCATTATTCATCTGTAAGTTATAATAATGGGACACATGCAATTCCTATTTTATATTTATATATTTTGTTCATTCAGTTCGTCGTCGAATTTGCTGAGTGATTGGGTCAATAATATTGAACGAGATCCATCCTCGCTTCCTAGTCTTGGTGTATTATCACAGGATGGACAACTACAACCTATTGTATCACAAAATTGTTGTATACCATTCTTGGCAACGATGCTAAATGCGTTTTATAAGTCATTATGCAAAAATGATATTCTAGAAATTTTCAAACAGAGTCAATTCAATAGGTACATCCGTAAACTCGAAGAAACAGAATGGTGTTTAGAGAGATCTTGGTACACTCGTGTAGAATTTTCACTGGTATTAACGATAGTACGATGTGGCAATTTAGTACGTGAAGATCTGAATACCGAAACTAGGCAGATCATTTGGAAAATATCGGTGAAACTGATATCAGCATTACCCGGTGACGCTCATCTTGATATTCGAGAAATGCTCACTACAGCTTTATCAAGTGAAAAACTCAAGATCGAAGTTTTATTAAACGATTTGAATAATCTTCATTTAGATAGCGATGATATGCACGTAGAATTGGAGCTACCTAATAATTTGGCTGTATTATACGAAGCGTATAACACTGGTAAGGGTAATTGGGATCAAGCAGCTATGCCTAGGGACTGGTTATATTTACCACTAGTCGATTTGTATACAAAATGCAGAAATGGTTACGAATCAAGCGACGAGGATGGAAAGGTAGTCGCTATCGTGTTAAGCTTGGAATTGACTTTATCAGAATTAGTACAGAAACTGTCACCAAATTTGAGATTTAGCAGATTGATACTTGTATATCTATGTGATACATTGTTCCTGAACAAAAACGTATCCGTATTACTAATCAATGTGTTGACTAAATTCTTAAAGTCCAACTATCGTAATTTGGACTTTACTCTGGAAGTGCCGGGTCTCAGTTCTTTCACAGACTTGTTTACTGCCGTTTGTGAACATTTCTGTGCGGCTTCTTATGGCGATCATGGATTCGCCATGGCTTTGCTAGTACCGATTGCGCAGCGACACGATGTCCATTATAGAAAATTACTGTGGTCCGAACACGCAGCGGTTTTACGATCCCTCAGCATTCCCATAGAGAAACTTTTTATTCCTCTAAACGAGTATTTATATCCAATAGAATCAGATGTATCGCTGATCGAAACTTACATTACTTTTCTTGTTAGAGGAGCGATTACGAAAGAATGGAGTCCTGTCGCATACGTCATTGCGATGCACCATGCTGCTATGTATTTAAAAGGTACCAGTAAATTGGCTATCAAAATGCGAGAAAGGGTAGAGAAGATGAACAATATAAATTTGAAAAACGATTTGCTAAATTACGTTCCACCAGAAATATGAGCAGTGTAAATGAAATCGTACCTACTGCTATGTACTATTTCCTATTTTAAACACCGCGTTATATTTATACGAAACGACTGTGTGTGCTGTGCGAAGGAAACTGCAAATATTCTCGTTAGTTATCGATTTTATTTTCCGTTCATTTATAATATACGGATTTTCGTTAGCCATTATTATACCTATATAAGAGTGTAAATGTAAAACTTTTCAAATGAAATAGATAATAGGAACGATATAAATGTTCAATTATCAAGCGTAGAGGCATTACTTGGTTGTTTTTCTTTGGTATCCTGTAATGTACATAAGTATATGCATTTAATTGATTCTACAAGCTGCAGTGCTTAAGGTTTACGAAGAATCAGTGTATAAAGTATAGAATCAGCTTAGTATAAATCTTAAAATTTTCTACATCCATGTAAGTTGCATCATTGACAATTATATATTATCAATATGCCCAACATTCTATGGAAATATATTTTTACCGGTTTCAAATGAAGATTCTGATGTGTAAATAATGTTTTTATATAGCTAAAACTAGTGTAATGCTATACAACAGTATATTTTTACTGATTCGATGCATTAATTTTTGTACTTTAACTCAAACAATTCCTTATTAAAATTTTTTAAAAATCTATTTTCATATTGACACGATCAAAATAATATACACCATTATAATCTTTTAAGTACCAATTTCTATGAAATAAAAATAAAAAGATAAAAATATAATTGAACAAACTTTAACTATTTTCTAATTTTATCCTTTATATTAATTTTCATATGTCAAGATTAATCTGAAAATTGATCCAATAATAAATGGACATTGGTTCGTCACATGGATGGTCCAAGAATTTTTACTGCCAGTTTAGGTCTCGCGATATGATCATTCAAGTTGTTTCAAAAGTAATTCGAAAGAATAAAACACCACGAAAATCATCTAGAAAAATGTATGTAAACGCATCCATGACAATCTAAACATTACTACCCATTAAAATAACGAAAAAACCTGCAAGAATAACATATCTGTCTAAGAAACGAAATTGATACTGAAATTACAAAGTACCTTGTAACGTAAACAATTTCTATGGGTAACATTAATGATGAATTCACTTCGTTGTATATGACATCGTATTTGAAAAGTAATGCTTACGTATATACGTCATACTTCGAGATAGTCCCATTAATTATAGTGTAAAAGAGCATCCCAATAGAAATTAAATTGTCCGACAAGCAGCTTCATTACGTAGAAAGGATTGCGATACTCTGATTATCTTCAGTGCGTTCACAGAGTACTTCTCTATCAGCTTCAAGTACAGCCGTTAAGTGTGAGCAATCGCGTAGCGAGGTTCTACCTTGAGAAATTTGCCATAATAACTAAGATTCTACGCCTAATTTTCTATAAGTTTCTCGATCTACCGTTACCAATCTTCCTTCTACACTGGAACAGTCCAGCTCTATGCAATGTAATCGAGAGCCCCATTCACAGTGACTCTGATCGTCTGCACGGTAGTATTTGATCTGAAGACAAGTGGCTAGGTAACCGGATCCCAGGACACGCATTGCAATCTGCAACTCTTCTCGATGCCCACGTGCACTGGGTGGAATACCTTCTGTGCTGTGATAAGCACTGTAAGCACAAGCTGTACCGTCCCTGGCACGTTCAATCGCTTCTACTTGTTTTCCTCCAATGGTCAGTGATCTGCAATATAATAGAATAAAAGTTCGTTTTCTTTCTTCTTAATAGAAAAACAATTGAAATTTGGATACATTTTTTTGCATAAAGTTTTGCTTTAACGATGGTGTACCAATTTTTTTTGTTGGAGATATGGACCTATTATTTTTGTATCCAACCATGCTAATTGAATATGCATACTGGGTATTTCCATATTTGAAGAAATTTAATTTGCAATTTTAGCAATTATAATTAAGATTGTTTTTGCAAAATTTCATCTTAGACGTAAACTGCTTCGTAGCAATTTTTTTTTAAATTATCAACAGTGGCGGCTCGCGTATAGGCACTGTGGAACTCCAGCATCCCTTAGATCAATGATAACCCGCGGGTCAGACAATGACCCACGCAGGCTTCACCTGCAAAAGTGAAAGTTGTAAAACAAAAAGGAAACGTTAACTTTTTAGAGTATTTTAAAAGTGAGAACCAAAAAAAGTACGTTTTAAACATCCTCCTTTTCCCCTTTTCAAGTGACGCCACTGACTTAGTGACCCACGTGCTAGTACTAAAGAAAATACTGAATAAAATTTGACCCACTTCTCGGAAAGGTTCGCCATCACTCCCCTAGATCAAGCTTGAACTGTAACAATTTAGGTTAAAGTAAGTAAAAAATGTTTGATTTTGTTCTTTTAGGATTTTTTCAAGTTTCTGAATAAATTTTCTTTTTATACATTTCTTCGTTTTCTTTTGCACAATTTTAAAACAGAGGCTAAACATTTTCGCGAGCAGTAGCCCCACTAATTTTAGCTACGAGCCGCCACTGATCGTCAATCTAAACAGTATTCGTTAGATGTGAAAAACTTATTGATATCAATCTATATTTTAATTATGCTATAAAAATTTTGTTACGCAATAAAACTCAAAATACGCTATTGAGCAACATATGTTCGAAGCGCTATTAAAAATCTCATAAGAAATTCTTGTTTATCCCGTCATACACACTTGTGTCTGAAAATCCGATAAATACAGAAGAATACTTCATTGTGAATGTGTTGAATGTCAGATTGTCTTGGCACAAACATTTCCAAGTCAGAAATAGAAGCCAAGAGTCAACACAGCACTGTAACGTTGCTAACAATTTTTCCGTTAAAATTCATATAAAGCTTCGGTAAAAAAAATTGTTAATTTGTCTCATAATAAAACTGTCATAACACATGACCCATTTACTACTGTTTCTTCCAATTTAAAAGTATACATATTTTCCTACTTGATTGCGTATCGATCCAAGTAAATAAAGAATCTGTCCCCATCGATTGGCAACGAAATTGAAATTTTCCAAAGGTCATGACTTGTTCTCTCGAACGTATTCTAACGTAGTACAGGATATTTTTATATTTCCATCTATTGCAGCATTTCTGTATACTAATAATAAAACAGTACTATGTAATTCAACGTGACTAGGCCAAACTCGAAAGAAATTAACCTGAGAATGTCGTATAATGTCGAACGGAGAATCGATATCGTAGTTTGTAGAAAATGCAGCAGAGTCCGATACACTAAGGAGCAACGACGACCCGAGGTCTCGGTGAGTCAGCATAATATTTTTTTGTCTTCTAGTAGCTCAAGTGGCCTAGTCGCACTTCAATTATACCAGAGTGACTACGACACAACAACGAAAAAGCCCTTACTGTTTGAAAGCCAGAAGTACAAAGCATCTTGACTTCTAACGTTTCGAAGCAAAGCAAACAGGATGACGAAGACACATTTTTTACAAAATGATAATATCCGTAATAATGAAATATTTTTTTTTTCATTTCATTTCGTCTGACTGTTTATATAATTGAGATAACATTACTTTGCGATAGTATAGGAAAGAGACTAATTTAGCAGGCTCACAAGACCAGCGTCTCTTTAAAGGGGGTAGGGTGGGGGGGGGGGGGTGGAGGGCATCCAGTTACGAATATAATGAAAAGTATGTAGTCCCTTGAATTTGACGCAAGATGTCGCGAGTCAACTATACATGAGTTTTCATAAAAATTCTGGCCTGTGAATGCATAAGGTATTGTTTTCTATTTACTTTGTTGAAACACGAAGAATTTTTCACGTGGGTTTCTTGAGAATTTAAATTTTTCGTATATTTATGTAGAATATGAAACGTAACTGTCTTGTATATTTTAACAAAGTTTATATCTGCGAGACTCATAAATTTCTTGATTCGCGTATATTGGCTGCACAAATTTTTGGACATCAAAGCTCTAGTACATCGGGGCGAAAAAATGTTTTCGTGCAATGTTTAAACGTGTAAAATTATTTTTTAAGTGCGAATAATTTAGCTGAAAAAATTCAGTAAAATATTTTCTGCTTATTTTCGGAGTAGAAAAATTTTGTGCAATTTGTTCCTTAGGATTTTATTTATTTTATTTCAGTGACCTCTCCTCGATCAATGCCACACGCAAATAAAACATCGAATAGACCGCAGTGCTCCGTGTGCCGTATTCTTATTCTTAGCGCGTAGATAGTTTTATACCCTGAAGGAAAAATTTCTTTTATTGCCGAAAAAGTTTTTGGATAACCACAGGGCAATTTTTAATAATTTTGTTTTACATTACTGTACTATCTAAACTATTCAACACACCTAGAGCGATAATTCGATAATAAATCATAGGATTCAATAGCGTATTTCATGTAGGACATCTATTTCATGAAGCACAAGGTACTTATAATATAAGGCCCATAAACTTTTCAAGTACATGAACTAAGATATCAGCTGTACCATTTCACGATATAGATATCTACCATAAATGTTAAAAAAAATTCGAATTTCACTTCATCGCGGTCACAAAACTTTTTGGTTAAATTAACAAGGGAAATAGTATAGTTCTAAAAATTAGTGAAAATTTTGGGACTCGACTCTAGGAAACTCCGGGTTCATCATTTACTATGATCTGGCAACTCGTTATTTTTAACACTGAATTCGCACACTTTAACAAAAAAGACATCACCCACTGCAAAATTTGCGGCGGCTTGAAGCTGATGTCCAGTCTGTAAGTTGCTTCGCAGCTCAACTTGACGGTTTTTAATTGACGAAATCTTGCGGAAGTTTCCATTTTGCAATAGACAGGTCCAGCGTCGGGTTCTCTCCTTATTGACAGGGTAACCCGAAAATGTCCATCAGCCCCCATTGAACCCCATGCCAGTGAAAATTCCTTCGACAGAATTTTCGTCCACCCTGCACCGCGAACGTCGCGACGCTTACTGAGGACGACGTCGCTGCTCCAGACGCCTGCACGCGCATATCTGCCAATTCTACGTTGGTAGTAACGAGATTTGACGGTGGTACGAAATTACCATGCAGCCCTCTGAAAAGTCACGTTCACATAATTATTCATTCGAATCCAATCCGTTCGATTTTTCTAAATACTTGCGTGACTGCCATTCGTATATCGAACAGCCGTCTATAATAATCAAGCTAGGTGGAAACTACCTAGACAATAAATGTTTCCGAATAAACTTTGGTAACTAGACGTTTCAAGGCAATCAGTTGATCAATTTTCAGGACTGTATATCTACATATAAAATCATTTTCATTAAACTAGTAATTGTTTCGTCTAAATAAAACTTAAAAGATTAAATAACAAACTTTTTTCTTAAGCACACTCAATCAACTGAAACACGCGGTTAATGATTGATAATTAATAATAAAAGTAATGGACAAATTGGCAAATCAAATCCAATATCCGTGTACATTTCGTTCTCTATAAATAATACCAAAAAAAAATCAATAGTTTTCAATTCGCCACAAATATTAGCACACCGCTCGAAAGTTTCCAAATTTGATCGTAGTATCTTAGTTGTTAATAAAATATTTGTATGTACGTACATAACATCTGAAACTTTTCCCTTATATTCCCTGATCCTCTGATTTATGTATACATCGACTATACTATTCCAGTTGGCGAACCAGATAAGCGATACTACATATAATGGGGTCATAGTAATGGTGTATCAGGAAAAAAAAAGACTGTAACCTCGACACATCACTAAGCAAAGTTTTAGGTCTAAATAACACGCAGCAACAAGTTAACCTGTCAAGCTCTAGGCACTAGTAGATCAATACCTTAAAAATATACGGTCACGGCATAATATTACCATTCTACACCACATAACCATTGAATTCTTTGTAGAAAAATTATCAGGACATTAGGTTTGTAGTTGTTTCCATACGTTTGACACTGTTTTCATCCAAACTAATATCGTTGAGCTTTTACGACGAGCTTTGCAACCGATTAATCGATGAAAATCATTATATCTCTTAATATATCGATGATAAAGTATAACAAAGCAATGTCCTTCGCGTTGGTTAGACGCCTCATTTTCTTCACGTGACTTTAGTCCATAGCGGAAAGAAGAAACGTGGTTTTAGTTACGCGGACGTCACCCTAGAATTCGTGTCGAAGGAATATGGAATAAGAAAATCGGTAATAGACGACGTATATATATATATATATATATATATATATATAGCGTGTGATGACGTAACACGGACAAAAGGAAACCAATAATATGAATTTATGTATGAGAAATGACTTTCTTTTTCGGCAAGAGTACAGTAACTTCTTATTGTAGGAGAGAAGATCGATTTTATATATTTGCAGGAGACTCGAAAAATCATATTTTTTTTAACCTGACGTGCGTCATACTTGTGTACTACTACGTGATTCCGTCAAGTATGTTGATTCTCTTTAATGAAATTGAACTGAACAGTACTTTATATGCTTCTTTTAGATCTATATTTTTTATATTACGCTTTGTTCATCTTTCATACACTTGGTTCGCGTATACGCTATATCGATTTCCAATTAAATGAATGCTTTATACGCGTGTGAAAATCGACTGATGTATATCCTATCTTCATACGTTTTCTACAATACCTAGGCACGCCAATTTATATTTCATGATGACTATTACATAGAATCGACGACTGTCCCAGTTTGACCGTGAAGCCTTTTCAATGTATACACAACAAATGTGTCTGTATATCCATACTACATAATTATTATGTGTACATGTGTTGAAACGTCAAGGATAACCATAATTGTCATGATTACCATATCATTTTATTTGCAGCCAGCGTCATTCCCAAATTATTGATATACAATATCTAGTGCGAGAACAAAATATTATCTAACCATCTTACTATTTCTGATGATTACCCATTATTTCTGGTTAGTGGAGCTTATAAAAGAAAAGAATTGGAACGAAGAGAAAGGAGCCTGTGAATGAGATTTACATTCGTATTTTCATAATCTTATGGTCAAGTAATGATATCGTATTAAGTACAGGGTGTTCGCTTTTAAAGTCATTTTTTATTTGCCATTTTGAATTGACAAGAGTATTATAGTATTAATCCAGAATACCGACGACGCCCGGTACGCGTGACAGATATTTTCTTAGATTTCTAAATCGTCAAGGTTAATCTTAAAAAAACTGGAGCACCCAATGAATATGTTCTGTGTGAACTTATATGCAAGTCTGTATATAAGCGCACGACTATGTACTTTTATCTATATGGATATTGTATACATATACGTATATAACAGACACGCAATGTCAACGAGAAACTCACAGAGCTTGCAAGTTTTCAGTCGAACTTTACTGTTTTTTGTTGTCCCAGTTCCATTTTTGATTTCCTGTGAGAAAGTAAGAAAAAAAAGCAAAGGTACAGAATTCAATAAAACATTTATTTGACTATCGGGTGGGATACAAATATCAATCGATTCTATTATAAATTTTTATTCTGCGATTTGGACGGATGGATTATGCATAATGCGAACGTATTAAATATGGAGTAGAAATCTACTATGATTTTCTTTTATTGGGAACAACGTAATTGCTTTGGTACCTGATTATATCCGTTGCCCGATGCGTTGCAGACAATATTTTCGCACTGTTCCATATGATGGCGTAAATGAAAGCTTCGATGCTTTTACATATGGGAGAAATAAAATGATAAAACGATACTGTTTCGTAAAACTTAACGTAATTCCTTTTTACGTTTATTTTCATTTTTTCTTTTCGTTAATTCTACACATGGATTATTCGCGTGGCTATACAAGTATATGCGTTTCTATAATAATGCAAAAGAATATGCTGGGTACAGACATCGTTTTATAAAAAATCATGCAGAGTTAGAGTTAATAAGTTCGACACTTTTATATTTACTTCATTCTTTATCCACGTAATACAAATCCTTGTGGGTGTAGTACCTTTCACTTGTTTCATTAATATAAATTGCTTGTTTTCTCCAAGACAATAGTCCAATCTGATTCTTTCTATGTACATGAAAACCCGACGAAATTGTACGCTGCACCATTCTCGAACGACGGAAAGGGATTCCACTTTATTTGAGTTGGAATTGACGAAAAAATAGTCAATGCATTTTAAAGGTTCAAGATATATCGTAGTAGCGATATGTTTGCGAGATGAACGTTAAAAATGTCTTCATCGTGATTTCAAATCTACCATATCTCAGTATTTAATTCCCTTCGTGAGATCAAGTAATTAAACCGACTTCTCCTCGTGGTATAGGGGTATAACGTGCAGTCGGAGTGCAGTCGCCTAAACCTGCAGAGCTCGTTGACCTACCCCAACTTCCAGGCCAGCCCCTGGGTACCGTAGGAATGGTCACGCACCTAAACATAAAAAATCCATTCTTTAAATTATGCTCTGTTTGGAAATAAGTCTCATCCTTAAATGCTAATATAATTAAAGATTAATTTTGTCTTTATTCTGACTATATTGATTCACCTTTTGAAGAACCATGCTATTCCGAATGTTAGGAACATCAATAGACAGAGTGCAAAAAAGATCAAGGCCTCTGTGGCTCTTCTATGATGATAAAGATGTAAACCATCCGGATCGACCTTAGTTAATTCTCCTAACTCGATCAAGGTCATACGAAAACTTCCTCGCCTTCTGGGCCAATGTGCCTTATCCTTTCCAGGAGTCTTTTCATCGAATTGCACGCGAGGGTTCCTCAGCCTATAGGAATTGCTTCTACACGTAATTGAATAGTCTATTGCTGCATAAATCTGTAGCCTAAAAATTATAATATCGTTCTGACTGTAGGAAAACAGTCAATTTAATTCAGATAATTTAAATAGTACAAAAATATCGACTCACCACTTCAACGTATTCCCGACCCATGAGTTTCCAGTTTTTATCAAATGACCGTTACTTTCGATCACCCATACTGATATATTGGCATCCTGAGCGATGACAAGGGCAAGGGTCTCATCGCAATAGACCACAGTTAAAGCTAAGGATGATACGTTCACCGGTTGAAGAATCACGCTTCCCAAATTATCCAATTTCAGTCCCTTATCTAATCCTCTTAATCTAAAAATATTCCATGCTCCATCATTAGCTTTGCTACATAGCAGATATAGGCCAGACTTCTCCCCTTCTGTTAAATCCGCCTGGATTATCGATTCGCACTGAGATAGTTTCTCCAGGTCGTTCTCTGGAATAGTGTAGCTGAGCCAGTGTGGCGAGGATAGACTCAAGGACCAAACAATGTTTGTGGAGAAAATAAACATTCGTCCTCTCTCTCCATCGCACCAGGATGTTGCATTGTCACCCAAATCTCCTGGAAACAAAGAATATCGATAAGCGCAAACTTTACCCGATTCAATATCGTATGGACCGTGGAACGAAGGCTCATTTTTTAATTAACAAAGACAACATGCTTTATCCTATAGAAAACCAATATTTTAAAATATCCCCAGTGCCCTGACCGTTATTAAATTTTACATCAACATCTCAACAGCATCTTCCAATTCCAGTAAACCTTAAAGGTATGATCTCAAAATGACTGTATTGCATAACTGTGATAATCGACATTAAGCAATTGGTTCTTATAAATTCGTGGACGTTGATATTAAACGTCACTTTCAGTCTATCAATCAAATCATCTGTTAAGCAACTGTATCATAGTTATGGTATACTACATATTGTGAAACATATTTCTCCAAACCAACAGCATTTCCCAATCTTGACATATGCTTAGGCTAATGGAAAATTCACATCCCTTAACTAACTCTGACTCATCCAGACCTTGACTTTCTTATCCTGGCAAATGTAAAAGTACAGCACGCACAACTTTTGACACATTACGAATCCAACCACTAATTCCTGACCCAGTTTGAGCATTTTTACCATAACTGCAAGAGAGCAGAGTAGCAAAGCTTATTCCGATAATAATTATTAACCACAATCTTGCTGTGGCGAATAATTTCATTCAATAAACCTAACGGGTCTACCCTAAAACTGTTCGTCGTTATTTCCTCTGAGGAAGATATCCTTTTTATTATATTTCGAAACTCGAATCCTGGTCCTGGGTTCACGTTACATACAGTTTGACCAATCTATAACACACAGTATCTCAATCCTCTATGCTAATAGTTATAACGAATAAGTTTTACCAGGACAATTATTTTTGGTAGTGACTGTGCTGTTGATTGTTGAACTTCCCAAACATACAAACGCTGTCCATGCGCTGTCATTAATATTCAAAAGCCATACTGTATCGCCTTTTAATGGGTACAAGGCGAGAACACCGTTAGATGTACACAGACCAGCCTTCCTTGGCGGACCTGTTTGAGTCAATCCTGTGGGAAGTGCTATCCAATTCCAAGGATGGCCATTACTCGAAAGCCAAAGGTCAGTATAATTTTTTCCATTTACGTGTCCGCCGTAAATCCATTGTTCGCCCTTGCGGGAGAAAAAACTGTGTTCCAGTCTTGGGGTTGGTCCCCAGGAATCCCAGACAGTATTTCGTTCTTCGGCAATCCATCGCCATTCTGTTACGTTATCAAAGGATTAGCGAGAGCCGTAATCGTGAAATGTAATGTCATTAAAAAAATATTATTTTACGCGTATTGTTCATGTAAATAAATTATTATTCTTTTATCGTCCTCGAGCGGTTCGATAACGTCTAATTGTCGCTAATTTAGGAACGGTTGTTCAATTTATTGGAACATTCAACAAGTTTCTGTAATTCTGGATCAAACGAAAATCCAATTATCTTAATCGATTAATTATTTTGTTATCTCCCTCGCGGATCCGTTTATACCGTTATTTATTGTCATCTTTCGAACATTTTTATGAATGGAACATACACAATACATCAAATCGCGTTTTCGGAGAACGTGAAGCTGACATTTTGTAGAGTTTATACACGATTTGAATTTTTTTGCATTGATAATATATTCGTAATATTGACTTTAGTACCTGCTATATGTATATGGTATGTTAAACTAATGAAAATATTCTGCCAAGTATAACTAATTTGATTGGCAATAATTAGAGCATGAACCACCTACGGCATATACTGACTCACGTTAACTTTTTTTTTACTGCACGTGTATTTAGGTTGTCGTATCGAAAATCTATAGATTACCTCAGTTCGCACGAATTAAACAACCAACTTTGAGGAAAATCTTAGATTTTTAAGATCTTGCTTTCTTTGCACGCGGCACTGCGAAACTTCCAGTTTAACGTGGCGTAAGAAATTTATTAAATGCTTTATGTGTATGGAAAAGAGATTTATTAATGCGAAACAACTTTTATTGATTTTAAGAAATGATAAAGTAAAAGCACATGGAAAAATGAGCCATTGTTATCTTTTTTGGAATATATTTTATGCCTACCGGATAGAATGTTTTCACGAGGCAAATTGCTTAAATAGATTTAGCGGATCGCAACTAAACGGATGAGGTTTAGTTATATAAATGACTGACTCGCAAGGTAAGAAAAATGAGAAAAGAATCTCTTCTGGCTAACGAAGCAAAACCTTGTCGAAATCATATGCTAATAAAAACTTATCGAAATCGTTAGTACGTTTATCTTGCCTATATCTTGTAACCAATGGATAAGTTTGATAAAAACCAGTTCAGGCGTTACCTGTAATATAGGCAGCGGGAGATGCACGCGCTGTCGAAGCTAAGGACGTTAAATCCGGTGATTCAGTTCCCTCGGAAAATCCGTAGTGGACACATAACGTCAATATAACATAAAGACAAATGCCCAGATTTTTACATTCCTCTTGGATCATCATTCACCTTATTTCTTCTATTACACGTGTCATCCTTGAGTAAGTTCTGCCGTAGACTTCGTTACGTTTTGCTTTTAATACGCAGAGGATAGAAAATTAATTTTACGATAGACAGTACGTACGTTATAACCAGGGTAATAAAACTCACTGATCTGATTAAAAGCTGAAGAAAAATCAATCCAAACTAATAGGAAGGAATATGAATAGGAACGTGTAGAGTCAATGTATTGTTCATGCATACGGACGTTTCAATACGATTGCATACTAAATTGATACTGATTATATTAATAATGGGACTACTTGTACGTTTTATATTCATTTAATTATACGTACTGTGCTCGGCATTTGTAGAAATGTCTGCTAGTGTAACGTCACCGCGGTGATGAGCCTCGTATAAATCAAAATGAAGTGATAACCTGCTCGTAGTACAAAATTCTACTATTCACAATGCTAATACGTTTGTTACTAGAAAGTGAAATTTCCCCGGGGATATCCAAGAACCGTTCTTGCCTCAGCCTCCCGGGAGATTCATCCCTTCTTCCATCCCCGGCAAGGGATGTTCTTCGTTTTATAAGAAGCATGTTACACCCTGCCATCTGGCGCATCAGGTATCTTTTACCACGATGAGCGACTACGCTCTTATCGACGGATGAGGAATAGATATTGTGGTAAAAGAACATTCTTAAAAATGTATATATTTATTACATGAACAATGGCACGGAGTGTACAGTGTACTATATACATACAGATGCAATATGGTATTGTACATACAGCAAAATCGTAATATTAATGGTCTCTTGCAAAGATTATTTAGCAATGTACAGTTTAGTCTTTATCGTCGGTTGTAATTATCAAGGATATTCTCCTTGTTGTACTCAACTCATTTGACCTTGCATCCTTTCCCTCGGTTTAATGCAACTTTCAGATAATGGTTGACCCACTTTGATTGACTGGCCAGATTTTAAGCAAAATCGAAAATCTTTTGGTGCTTCGAACAGCAGAACGATTGTTGATCCCATTCTGAACTCTCCGAACAACTCACCTTTGGATATTGTGGCACAGTCCAAGTTTGCATCTTCAAAATGCTTGTATTTTGGCCACTTTTTTGTATTAGTCACAAGGTCTCGATCACAATATACCTTTATAGAACCTACGTTAGTAGCACCCACAGCAGTATACGCCATAAATCCATTTGACCATTCACCAATATAAACGACTCTTTCATTTAGCGAAAATAAATCTGGTAACCAGCTTGCTATCCTAGGATTTACACTTAATAGTTTTCCTGAAAAACAATGTATATACGTAACCACTTTATATAAGGTCGATTTATTGTATTTCATTCTAATTGGTGAACGGTTTAAAATCCTAATGGTATTTCGTCACGAAAATATTTTAAAGCGCTACAAGCACTATAAATAACACACAACTTGTAAAATAACTCACCTTGAAAATGTCTACGAAAATATATCCGCCAATCAGCCGGACTATGAAAGCGGTGATAGTCACCAGGAGCTAAGTAAACTGTTAATTGATAAAGCTGGTTTGATGGATTTTTTAGTAGTGACCTAACATAATCATCACAGTCAGACTGTTTCATTGATATAGATTTATCAACTTGGAGGCCGTTTGTGTCGCCCAGAAAATGCTGCAGATTATAAGTCATCCCCTTGACCTGTTCTACACGACATGAAGTTACAGTTCCAAAATGTAGCACTTTTCCGTCTGAAGGGGAAACCTATATTTTATTTACAAATCAGATTTTAGAACTAAAAATAAAAATAATAGAAGAATGTTACTTGTGTAGTATTCAAAAGTAATACTCACAATATTACAATCGTTAGCAATTGGTCTTGCACCTTGCTTTAACGGCCTTACAAAGAAGTCAACTAGAGCAGGAAATGAAGTAAGGTCTAGATCGATTTCTTGTAAATCTGCATCAAAAGCTTTTGCATAAAATCCATATACACTGGACCTTAATGGCACTGGTACTTGAATACTAGCTACCCAGCCCCAAACTCGACTTATTATCCTCAGTGGTAAAGAACAGTAACATCGAACCTAATAATAAAAAATTATTAATCATGAATAGCAATTCTATATTCTGTGATAACCTTAGTCCGTACCATAACATCATGAACTGGCCCTTTTAGTTGTGCAGCATCGGTAGGATAGGGATGCCTTCTAAGATACCTCCATTGTAAAATAGCAAGTAATGAAACACCAACTCCAACAGGAACACTCCATTCCCATCGGCGCACTAATGATTGCCATAAGCCATTTGTCTTGTTACTAGGATGAGAGTTTGATGCATAATATCTCGTATATATTGACCATGGTGCAATCGATTTCGATGGTACTGTTGTCAGGAAACGTGTAGAAGAAACATTCCGGCTATTGCAAAATAATAAGAGGTTAGAAACATTATTTATATGACTCCTATCTATTAACAGTTCGACGAACCTGACACGATAAGATATTCGTAAAATTCTATAAGTTGACATAGTTTACATGGATAAATCGGTCTCTATAATGGGGTCCAAGGTACATTTGAACACTATGTACAAACGGAGGTTATATCCTCTCTCAACTTTGCCAGACAGAAGCCTTATCAAGCGGTAGTCAGTAGTGTACAAAGTGGAATTCGAGTGGTTCCAATAAGTCACATTTTAAATGCAAAGTTTCTTCTAATTACAAACATACATATAAAATAAATATTCTAACAATGTTCCACATCTCCTGAAAATTAAAACCATCATTTCATTAGATAATTAGACACTAATCTATAAAAGCATAAATTGAACCATCACTGAAACTCCTAATGAACCCGTAATACATTTATCATAAATCCAATATAAAAATTGTTTTTGTTATTCAATATTTTAATTGTTGAATAGTAACAATAGCAGCAAACTGCTATCAAAGTCATAATAAGTAGGGCATGTAGGACATATATTCCATTGGAAAAACGTCAGAATTTAATAGAATAATGACGTTGTCAAAATCCCCCTCAGATATTGCTTTTCTACACAGGCAGGTGGTAAGTACAGGTTCTCATCAGGTTCCATCCAATCCTACTCTCGGTCGTGAAATTCACAGAAGGGCAACAGAGGCCAGATGGGCCAGACGGAGTATCGGAACTTGTAGCGAGGTAGCGTGACGACAGCAGGTGGCTCCGCGTGGTGGCAGGTGAATCAGTATACTTCTTTCGTATTCGTCAAGAACAGAGTGTGGAGCATTGTTTTGTATGGTGTTGCAATGGTGAGTGCTTTGTTGTGCTATCAGTAGAGCACCGGGTTCTTCTGATCTACAAGTGTCAAAAGTCGCCAGAACCCCATAACATGTCGCGCACGTATGAGAAACAGCTGTGACGGGACAGAGTAATCGGTGCTCTATGTCCCATCCTGCTGTCTGTGAGGTTAGACAAGACTGTGCATCGTATTCCGTATGAGAGGCCGTGGCTCTGGAAAGGTGAAGAGTGAAACGATGCCACCGTCCTCGCATTCAAACTGGACGAAGCCGCTGCTCAAGGGCGGACAGATGATGCAGATGCAAGTCAAACGAGCCAACTCCATTACAAACCAAAATCAGAATGGCAATGGTGATCACTCTACTTCTTTGGACAAGAGAATTAAAGTAGTGCTAGTGGGTGACGGTGCCGTTGGGAAGACGAGTCTGGTTGTATCTTACTCTACCAATGGTTTCCCCAGAGAATATGTTCCTACGGCCTTCGATAATTATAATGGTTAGTGAACTTGCAATTTTTATAAATTTATATTTACTTCTCTGTAAGTACGTGAAAGTGATATTATTCACTTTCCATTATCGATTGTCTTCTTGAGAGCTGGAGTTAGGCCGTACGTTATTCCTCGTTTTTACCATTGTTTTATATAATACAAATTTTGTAAATTAAAGAATTTCTCACACCCTTTATCACTACAATCTTTATTCACGCATTTACGGTGATAATAATCATTTGGCATGCACAAGATTCTCTATTTATATGCAGTATGAAAGAAAAAAATTTCAAATTTAATGTATTTATAAAAATAGTTAAATTACTCAAAAATTTATATGTATCTGCTGTTAGTTATAATAGTATGAGTCAGACACTTATACAGAGATAAATCAGGAACTGCAGTGCAATTATTGCAAAATATAAGCATTTTCATTACTTATTCAAAATTTATTATTGTACATTTTTACTATTAGGACATAGTATTATAAACGTTTATATCATGTTCACATCGTTTATATGCAGTTAGCAGTTTATGACTAATAAGGACTGTGACTCTTGACCATGACTGTACAGAGGAGCAGGCAGGCAGGGCAACAGGTGAGAGTACACTGCCACTGTTGAGTGTATTGGCAGCATAAAAGGAGAGGATCTCTAATACTTATGCTAACTTATGGAAGCCAGGGATCTTCTTTCTCTGTGTGTAGGCTATACAGCAACAAAAATACCAGACAGCCAATCATGTGGCATTAAACCACCTGATGTTACTCAATTCCAAGTTTTTGTTGTACTGAGAATATCTCAGTAAAAAGTATTAGTATATTTTTTTCTATAATTTCTTATTCTTCAATAATTAAAACAATTAATATTGATAATTAAAACATCCCTTAATTATTTTAGATAGATAACATGTAGTAGTAGGATCCTGCTGAAATGTGCTTCTTGCCTGAGACTGAATTGTTTGGAAATATTTGTACGCTATCAGTTGTAGAACTTTCTTCTTCTTCTTCTTTAATGACTTTACATTGTCCATCAGTTATCGTTCAACAATGATATTTTACATTACATCCACAATTGTTGTTGAGTTAGTCTAATTTGTCTTTGTTATCAGTATAATACGATCAATAGAAAAAACTAGTGAAGATAATTTGGAAGTATATTGCATATTTAACAATTTCTCAAATTTTTTCATTCACTGGAAAGATTGAATAATTATATAATTAGTGGCCAACTGCAATAATATTAGAGCAAATATTATGGAATACCATTATAGTAGCATGTCCATAATATATAAATATTTTGCATTCATGTTGTCGCATCAGAATTTATTTTAGTTAGACTATTGCTCCAGTAAAACATGTGTTCACGAGTTGTCTAAATATAATTTGCTGAATACTGAGAATTGTGCCAGCAAAGATATTCAGTTGCAGCAGCATATATGAGCTTCCAATTTTATATATGTGAATGCTTATCAATGCAAAAAGTATGTATTTCATTCATGTTTTTCCTATTATAAAAGTAAGAATTGGCTATAGTACTGTATTTATAATTCTCCCAAACTTAGTACGACATTGAATATATCTACAAGCTGTCCTTATCATATGACAGATAGGTACAATCTTCATGATAAATCCATAGCTCAATCAACAAAATCGTTTATAGAAGGATATGAGGTTTTCATTAATTTGCAACTGACTCCGATACCACATGTACCACGTATTATGATTTTCTTACAAAATTTGGAATAACTGTTAAATATATAATTATCCTTTTCAACAATTAACATCGTTCATTATTCATTAACTTATTACCCATTACCTCCATTATCATTATGCAATATCCATGAGAGTTACTGTAATCCACCAAAGAAAATGTGGTATTGAAATCATAACCCATTTCACCATGACACAACTCTTTTGAATAATATAATATCGACAAATTAGAATATAACTGATATTACTTTGTTGTATTATTCATGACTCATATGTCTTATATCTCATATCTCTCATGCGTTGCACGCGTAACGTTGAATTAACCAATAGCGACAATTTTTTCAATACATGTTATAAGTTCATTTTATAAATATATTTTTTAATTTACAGTTGTTGTAAATGTCGACGGACAACCGGTCAACGTTCAATTGTGCGATACCGCGGGACAAGATGATTTTGATCCACTGCGATCATTATGCTATCCAGAAACGGACGTGTTCCTAGTTTGCTTCAGTGTTGTATGTCCGTCTTCTTATCACAGTGTGGCGTCTAGATGGGTCGACGAAGTACGAAAATATTGTCCTAATGCTCCAATTATTTTGGTAAGAATATTACTTCAACCTTTACGTATTACTCGAGATTATCAGTTGATTCATGCAGTCAACTATGTATGTACACAGTAGACGCATTATCATTTGACTAAATGGACGATAATACAGATTCATCGATCCTAGTAACAGTACTTGTTTTATGAAAAAAAAAAATACATTGAGCATCACATGTGAAAATTAAGAGGATTTCAATAGCACCTCAAACTACGTATATTCTATTATACAATAATATTAGACCGAATCTTACGGATCGTGTGCCCATATCACTCCTTAGAATCTCTTAAAAGAAATAATAGCTACCGAGTATATTAATTCCATAGAAGACAATCCGATGTCTGCACTTATGGGATATATATTTTATCCCATTTTGTAATTGATTATCTCATTGCGAAAGTAGGTCAGTGTCATAACGCACCGCGGACTTATGGAAATAATCTATGTAAATCAAATGCTAAAAGACTGCGTTATGGCAAACATTTAAATGTTACCTCAATCGGACTTGTACATTCTAAATGCGTTGCAGCCTATTTCTCCTCCATTGGTCTACCCGTCTCTCGCTAATCACATTTTACTTGCCATTTAAAGAAAAAGAAAAAAAAGAAACTCCTACCTATTCCTCGTCGAGAAATCGGTGACCTCGAGCCTTAATTCATTTCAGATGTACGTGAAGCTTATTTAGACATAGTTTAACTTTAATTTTAGGTGGGAACAAAGAGCGATCTAAGATCCGATGTACGATTGACATTACAATTGGCGAGATACGGTCAAGCTCCAATCACGACGACTCAAGGACACCAATTAGCGCAGAGACTCGGCGCTGTGAATTACGTTGAGACGTCGGCATTAACCCAACATGATCTAAAAGAAGCCTTCGATCAGGCCATAGTTAGTGCACTGAGCACGAGACGTGGTGGTGCCAATTTATTATATCGTCGAAGAAAACCGCCATCGTTATGGCGCAGGTGGTTGTGCTGTTGGGAGAGGCCACCCTCGACGGGCTCGTAGGAATTTTAATTTAAGCTCTCTAGATTTCCGCTGTGATCACTCGTGGCTGCCTCGCTATCAGAGTCTCATTAAATTATTGATAAATTAACGACAATTGTATTTATCGAAGTGCATTTTCATACGTACCGTCGAACGTGGACACTCTAAATTACTCTGTGACATACAGTGGGTGGTACACGAGAACACAGATGTATGTCCATTTATCATCATGGGATTTGCTAGTATTTTATTCGTTTTGAACGTCCTCCTCGCCCCACCTAATCCTCAAACACATGTTGAGAGTACAAAAATAGTTGAGAATTTTTTGCCGTTTTTCGTTATATTTTTGAATCTGCTATAAGGCTACTTTTTTAATGCGTGTTATAAGAGCTTGAACCAATTGTTTTAAAGCAATTCATACAATTTCATATCATGTCAACGAAGAAACGTCATACTACAGAATTAACATGTGTTCAGGATAGATCATTATCATCACATATTCAAGGCATAATATTGAGATACGACTTAATTTGACTTTTATGACAGACTTTTTAGAACTTATGTTTGTGTCAGAAATATCGCGTACATTATGATAATTATATTGTAACGTTATTTTTGTATCTACCTGAAACTGTTATAAATTAAATTGAAACATGTGCTTGGCTGGACTGAAATGCTGTTAGGTAAATACTATGAAAATAACTGATTCATTGTGTGCGTTATGCGTTACTAATTAACTGAAGATCACTAATCAGATCTTAGGATTTAAAGAAACGAACAGGGTTTTCAATTTCCTTGTTTGACATGTCATGTAGATTACTTTTATCTGCATTTAAAACTAGTGTTTGTTGTAATAACCATGCACAAGGAGAATAGTATGAGATTCTGGTGGTTGGGGCCTAAGTCACTGCTAATATTCCTGATGCCTAAGCTGGCGTAATTTATTCTAATATTAGTTGTATTTTTATTACTATGTACTAGAGTATTGGCAACTCGCCGGTTGTGATTTTATGTCTATGGTTTTTGGGGCTTTTTTTATGTTCACCTTTGTGATACTTAATTTCGGAATTCATTTTATCAATACGAGATATGTATAAACCAACACGACGTAACGCGACATGTAATATTGGAAGCAAAAGAAACTGGCCTCGTTTTTACAAAATATAGATGTCACAGAAATACTGAATAGTACGATAAAAGTTATCATTTATCTTTTTTATCCAATTCTTTTCCGTGTAGCAGTATCTAATGGACTTAACGAATATCCAAATCAATAGCGTTTTCTGTTCCATTTCCAACTGACATATGTAAATGTTTACTTGCTGGTGTTAATAGAATTAATAGTGATAATCCCAACGCTTGAAATAAGATTTAAAAATTTGTTCACTTAGTACAAACCGTTTGAATTTAAAAAAAGTATCTGAGAACATGCGTTCTATTTTTATGTAAATAATGTAATAACAGTATACTATTAATGCTGTCTGTTTTTTGTAATAACAGGGCAAAGTTTATAGTGACAGAAATAGTCTAAGTTATATCAAGACCTAGAATCGCTACTACACAAAGGATTTGAGCTTGTAACAATGTTCAAGAATAATACTGCTGTTTTGTACCACACTGAACAATAATCAGAGTACAGCTTGTTAGTTAAAAAAGAAGGAAATATTTTATAACCAATGTTTTAAAATAGATGAAAGGAGTCATAGTTGCTAACAAACTAGTACACGTTTCATAGAAGTGTTACATTAGCCCCTTTCAGCGTTGCCCCAAGTATACTCGGGGTAAATACTATTGAAGTACATACTATGAAATACAACCAAAAGTGGAATAATGTTTAAACGTGTTCCATGACTTATATTGAATTCTTTTGAAAATATTGACAGAAACGTTGAAAATTTCAGTACAGTGGCGTCATTATTGAGCACATTTCTTATGTAAAATGTTTCTTTTGCTTTTATATGATGTTATTTGCATCAATATTTCTATATTTAACAACTATTTTGATATGAGGAAGTATGCATAAGTTTCACAAAGTGCTTGTACATCAGAATTAGACAGCCCCTTAATCTTGCCGGTTTCGAAACGTCATATTGGCACAAAATTAATGCCGAAATAATTGTAATTGATAAAATATTACTTTAGTAATATGTATGAACAAAAGAGCAGGTATTTCTTGTTTTACATATAGCTAAGGATATATCCTTCGTTTATAATCTATACACACGACGCTATAAATATTATTACTTCTAAATATGTTATTATGTATTGACACTTAGTATTATTAATATTATCGGTCCAATTTGTACATATTCAAACGTTTATTTTAAGTATTCTCAGTATCGAGAATATAGAGAGTAATCAATAATGATTTCGTGTTAAGTGAACGCGAATAAACAGTGGTAAGCGAAAAATCAGACTGAGGAGCTGTCACAAGTGAATACTGTAATATTTAATAGCATTGTTATGTGCTTACCCTTAACAATAAAGTATATGGTATTTTTTTATACAGAATTGTATCCCTTTTTAAACCTTTTAAAATCGATCATATGTTTCAGATGAGCTTTCAAAATATGTATGTACACTAACTCAGACGCCATCTATTTAGTGCGAATAACTTTTTATCATAAGCTCGCCGTTACCGTTCATCCGTTCTACTATTTAGTCGAGGTAATGCGTATTTGAAGTGTTAATAAAATATAGGAGGATATTTAATTGTCAAATCAGTTCATTTTGTTAACGTACAGTTGAAATGGTTAAGCAATAATTGCGACGTAAATTTTTAATAGAGGTTAAGATTTGCTCTGTTGTTAACGAAGTAAACGCCATCATTCGCAATTATCTCGTAACGATATTACATTGAATTTTTTATATAATATAACTTGTACTAGTCGGGATGTTATCTAAGATGATTAAAAAAAAATGATAATTAATTAGGGGAAAGGGCTGTCCAAGGAGGTCAAGCAAAACATGAAGACCGCTATAAGTGATCCGTGGAATAGTGGCGCAGAAGTGAATGTTACTTTGGAATGTAACAATCGTTTTGAAGATTGCTTTGTTGAGGATTATTCGGATCCATCGAAATTGCCGGATTCGAAGCAATACTTGGAAAGACTTTGTGAGTTGATATTTTATCCTACAGTTCTTGTATCCTTGTAAAAAGTTTATAGAATAGAATCTATATTCTATTGAAGTGCGGTATTGCTATATGTATTGATCAACTTGTTGAATTTTTTTCACATACTACGAAATGTCTGCATAGATTGATTATATTACACATATTTATAGTATACTGTATAAATGCACAGATTGTTATTTGTTTGTCATTAGATTCTAAACTAAAGGTAGTTCAGGGAGGAACAACCAAAAAAGATCTTGTAAATTCTTTAGCTGTTGTCAAAGAAGAGTCTATTGCTCGATTTATAACAGCTGGACATAAGTTTGAGTCTGAAGAAGAAGCGGAACTTGTTAGTAATCCTTTGATTCGTCATATTGCTCCACATTTACAGGTAAATGTATGGTAACCATACAATCAACTCAATTGATGGAGTTGTATCATTTAATAATAAATATTAGTATTTATGCCCACTGAAATTTTATAGTATACATGTATTTATCATTGACAGGCGCTAACTGCTAGTGAATTAATTCAGCTTTTGAAAGCAGATGTACTCCAAGCAGTTACTGATGAACAAAACGATCGCTGTGTAGAAGTATCAAATTTAGGGGAACTGGAAAAAATAGAGTAGTCATACAATATTTTTGATACTGTAAAATTATTTTTACAAATATGTCCATTGAGAAACTATCAGGCAAAGTGTTTCTGTTGATAACTGGTGCTAGTCAAGGCATTGGAAGGCAAATTGCAGAAACATTTTCAGCACTACTAGGAGATGGTTCAAATATTCTCTTGTTGGCAAGAAATGCTACTGGTCTAAAAGAAACAGTTGATAAATTACGTACTGATCTAAAAGTTGACTATGCAAGCGTTGATTTAAGTATTGCAACACCACAGGAGTTAAAAAGTAAGAGGAAATGTTTCAAAAGCTTTGAAGATATCATACACTGATAATTTTCATAATACCTTAATTCTTTCTTTTAGATATCATTAAAACGTCTTTAGGAAAAACTGATCCAGCTGATTTTCAACTGGCAGTAATAATTCATAATGCAGGTTCTGTTGGAGATGTCTCAAAGTCAACGATCAATATGACAGATATTGATTACTGGCGAAAGTACTATGATCTGAATGTTTTTTCACCTGCTATTCTCAATGGCATATTTATGGAATTATTTAATGAGAAAACAAATGTTGAGAAACTTGTTATTAATATTACATCATTATGCGGTATTCAAGAAATGAAAACGTTAGGCTACTATTGTTCAGGAAAGGCTGCCAGGGAAATGTTTTTCAAGGTGAATTACGTATTATATAATAATAGTCGTGAGATTTTCTGTTTTCCTTTCATTCTTTCATTTTATTGCAAACTTTAAAGTCTTACATCGGATTCATTGTAAAATGTTATTTATCTGTTATTTTTAATAATCTTATAACTCTCACGAAATCAATCATAACTTCTCTGATGATTCACTTATTTCATACTGATATGCAATATATTTAAATAAACCGTTTTTCAATTTCCATAGGTGTTTGCTGCAGAAAATCCACAAGTTAATGTATTAAACTATTCACCTGGTCCAGTGGAGACTGACATGCTGCGAACTATTTGTCGAGAGGCAGGTGACCTTGAAATTAAAACATCTTTCAATGAAATGAGAGAGAAAAATGTTGTTCTATCGACAGAACAGACGGTAAATCGTTTGGTTGAAGTACTGAAAGCCAAAAAATATAAATCAGGTGCTCATATTGATTATTTTGATGAATTGTAAAATATTCATATTACGCACACGATCTAAAAATTCAATACTTCATGAAAACTAGTGGATGTATGATCAATCAAATATTCAAATATAATATATTATAAAGTACACGACAATCTTTTTGATTGATTAATAATATGCTTAATGTAATAATATTGAAGAAATTTTTGTGTTCTTTTATTTTCAAACAGTTCGAAATTATGCATATTACTTATTATTACATATTATTATACATTTGACTATAAAAATATAATTTAAGAAGTCAATACATTCCAAAAGGATCATATTGTATTTTATTTCTCATATGTATTATTAATTAATTAAAATTCTCAATTCTATATAAATTATTGCTTGTAATTCAAGTTGTTAGAACCATTCAATAAATTCGATATCACATATTGAAAAATTGACTGATTAGTAAATTCGAAAAAAAATTGAAGTACAGCAATCATAGACCTATTGCTTGTACTCTTCATTATCACTGATTGATACAGATAATATTACTTTAATTAACGTTAAAATATAAAAGCAAGATTTACATACTTTTAATTTTTCAAACACGGTCATTTACTTCTTGATTCTATAAATTTATGCTTATATAGTATAATATTACATCTAATGTTTCAATGAAACATATCTGGAACTTTGACATGTAATATTTAGAAGCACCAATTACTTAAGTGTCTTGTATTATTAAAGACTTTAAAAAATGAATAATGTTTATCACTGGTTTATACTTATTGCGTGTTACTACCGAGTATCTGGCAATATGTAATATATAGCTATATTCTACATTGGATTAACTGTAAAATGTTTAATTGAAGATTATTTCACGTCAATAGTATAATATAAAATACGTAAGTTTCTTATTCAGTTTCCGAAATGAGTTGTACGTAAGAAGTATTATTTGACCGTGTAGTACGTCGAGCTATACATATTACTAATAAAATTGCAATACTGTAGAATGCCACAGAAACTAGCCAAGCTGGACATGGATAATATGCAGGTGGCATATAATTTCTATATACCAAAGTATATAAAGGAGCTGCTCCAAGTGGAGTTAAAGTTTCCAATGAGGTTGTTAAAGAGAATACCTTACCTATATGAAATAATATAAAAAATGTAAGACACAGATGTAATGAAACAATTACAGAATATCATAATAAAATTCAGTACAACTCACAAAAACTATTAAAAGTTTATAAATTTAATATATAGATACTGAATATGCATACCAAGATCTTGTGGTGGTATTGATTTTGATAATATTGCCTGGATCACAGGTCCAGGAACACCTCCAAACATTGCTACACCTCCTGACAGGTACATATGCCAAGGTTGCCATGCAAAAGATTTGATAATTGCACTACCAAGTAACGCCGAGTAAGATAAAAATGCTAGTGCTGCATCTGGAATTCCTATAATACATGATTATATATAGTAGTGCTTATCATCTGCGAGTGAACAAATATTTATGCTAATGTTTTTCACCTACCTAGCAGATTTGATAATAGCTTAACAGTAAATAAGGTACCAACAATATTCAATATTACAGTAGCGCCTGTATAATTAGAGTAGCTTGAAATATCCCAACCAAAATATTCTCTTACAAACAAAAATCCTATAGTAGAGTCTCCTTCCATTGCAAATACTGAAAGAAGGAGTGAAAGTATGCAACACCAGGCTACATATCGATTAAAACCATCACGTTTCTTAACACAGGTGCTAATGAGCTCTTTCACTAAAGAGAAGTCAAATAAACTATGCAATGAACTCTGCAAGATGAAAAAATTAAAGGTATAAGTTTCGAGCGTATGATATTGTTAAAAGAAATAGATGCGCCATATTAAATCTGGTATTCTTTTAATAATTGCATTGGTCTCTTACCTTGGGGCAATTTTTTATAGATTCGGGAACATAGAATATAATGTATAAAAGTGTCAGAGTACAAACTAAAGTTGCAGTTCCAAAAACAGCAGTATATCCATATTGTTTGTATATGACAGGTCCTGTAAATGTACCAAGAACTATGCCAAATAATAGTGATGCATTTAGCCATGCTAGCTGCCATACTCTATCATTCTCTTTTGCAATATCAGAAACATAACAAACTGAACCTAACATCAAGTTACAAAAACCACCAAGAATGGCAACAGGAATAAATGCAACTTGCATAAACCAAGGGTCGATAATCCAGTTACACAAGACAGATAGTATAAGAAACTTTAATGAAAATCCTGCAATATCAAATGAAATATTACATCAGGGTATATAAAAAATTGAAGATGTACATTAGATATATTTACCCATATATCCTGACACTAACAGTGGCTTACGACCATATTTATCACTCCATGGCCCTAGGAATAAGGAAAGCAAAGACGGTAGCACACTTTGAAGTAAAGATGCATACATCAGAACTATGCTAGCATACGGTTGAACTTTGGCTTCTACAGCTGCAGCCTCTTGGCTACTGCTATTTGTGTGCAAAAGCTGACACAATGTTTCATTTACTTTCAATGATACTATACAGGATTGATATACTATCAGATCCGTTAAAACAGCACCTGAAGAAATAATTTTTATAAAATATCTTATTATTTGTCATGCAACAATATAGCATACCAAAATTACAGACAAAAAAGAATCGATGTACCAAATAAATTTTTATCTTCCTACAACTGATAATACACGATAAATACTCCTTTATCTAAATACTCTCAAATTTAATTTTAAATTATTATATGGTGTTTGACATACCTGTCATTGTTTCTGCAAAAAATAGCATCATTATTGGAGGCTCCACCATAATATATCGTCTCCATCCACTTATCCCTGGCTCCATTGTTATATTTGTACTCACATAAAATGAACTGACAATTCAGTGGATGGTTCTGTTAGTTGTCACGCGTAGTTGATGCGGAAGTAGATTAAAAGAGGTATGCGACGCATGTGATGTTGTGGCTCTACTTACAATCTTTTATAACTTCGTGGCTGTGATAATCATTCAAAATAATTTTGTATGTTTTCCAAGTTTATATTTGATTTATTCAAAAGAGTTATACGCATCTCAGTAAATGCCACTGCAGGTTATTTATATTGGATTATATTCGTATTATCATTAAACTTTAATATTGTTCCTAATCACAAATGTTATCGCGATAAATTTCGACGAGTCATGGTTCTATGAAGTAACTTTGAGCATTGCCAATTTGCTTATTGGATTCAGCTGACAACAGATCAGCTGTTTCAATGTTCATTTTGTGACCATATGAGAAGCTTAAAGTTCATAAGATTTTTCTTATTGGTCAGAGCCTCTATTAGAAATACATAGCATAATTTTATCTTTAGCGCATGTACTGAAGATGTACTTATTCTGCAATGATACAAGTTTAATATAGTTGATAAAGCCCACGTAACGCAACTATCTATTGTGCACGTTTTCTCTGTTATGTGTTGCCTTACTTAAGTTTAGCATACTTTATAATAATCGATGAGCTCATCCGAAGAGGAAAATAAAAATATGTGCCGTCCAACAACACCGAATGAAGCAGACTGTTGCGGTAATGGATGCGATCCTTGTATTCTTGATGTACATAAAAGACTGCTAGAACAATGGAAAAAGAACAAGCTCGCTGGCGTACACGAAAGGCACAAAAGAAATTTATTGAATCTCATGGAATATAAGAAGTTTATGGTCACTGGCATTGAAACTGCTTCCGCAGACAGTATTTTCATAAGATTAAAATATAAAGGTATAATGATTTCCAGAAATAATGATACGTGATTACAAAGTAACCTTCCTAAATGATTTGACTCTTTTACATGAAAGGAAATATTGAGCACTCTGCTCAGTTATTTTTAAATCCGGGACAACACGTTATCTTACGTACGCCAACACTATCCAGGCCTTTTACACCGATATTGTGGACACGTAATAATTTATTGTTCTTAGTTAAACTTTATGCAAAAGGTAGTTTTAGCAATTATGCTAAACAATTGAAAATTGATGATCAGATTGATATTAGAGGACCGTATGGCGACTTTTTATATAAGAGTAACAGGTATGTCAATAAAATTATATGCATTAATTCGACGCATCGAATAAGATATTTTAATTATTATTTATTTTAGTTATGAACAAATTCTTATGTTCAGTATTGGTTCTGGCATTGCAAGTCTTTATCCTATAGCGAAATCAATTATTATTGATAACGACGAAGAAGAAACGAAAATACATTTGATCGCAGGATTTAGATCATTAGCGCATGTACCTCTTAAGAAAGAATTAAGAGCCTTGGCAGATTATTGGAATTTTAAATGCACTCTACAAATATCTCAAGATGGTAAAGCACAAATACATACATGATTTATGCATCGATGATTGGTTTATTTTCTTGACGATTAAAATTTGTATTTTCTTCAGATGGTGATATCACTTTAAACGGTTTGAAAATGGAGCATGGTCGACTGAAGGAGGACATTGTTCGCGAATTATTAAAATATCATTCGCTTCAAACAACGTTAATACTAATATGTGGAACGCCGGAATTTAATGATGCTTTAGAAAAAATAATACGGGACACACGCTATTTACACTATCATATATTTAAATAACAATTTCGTTTCTAGTCAAATTAAAATAATACTAAATTAATAGAAGTATCTCTTTATTCATTTAAATATAGTAATAACAAGATTTTAATAAACAGTTGATTCTGTAGATGATCAATGACGAGGGATAGAGCATGATATATTTTCTCCACAATTTGGACATGTACCATAAATATGATCAAATACTATCTCATTTCCAGCAACGCCTTGTAACCACTGTAATTTATTTATATTAATAATAAATCTTTTTAAACTGTTCTTATATTTATTCACTAAATTGATTTTCTATTTTGAAATCTTACCTTTCGAAGACATAAAGTATGAAATCTTCTTTTGCATTTCTTGTTATCACATATTTTCTCCGGGGCTTGTTCAGTGTCCAACTCATATGAGAAACAGATACAACATTCGTCATCATCGACTATGCCACCTTTATTTTTATTATCATCCATCGGTGGTTGTGGAAACTCAGTCAAGTTTAGTAAAGATAGAAGATTATGGATTATATCATTTTCTGGATTCCAGTTCTGAAGTCATTCAATATATGTCATCCAAATAATAGTACACAATATAATATTATAATCAAACGAAACTTATATATTGAAATCATATGTACCTCTAAATTCTTTGATACAATTTCTGTATACTTTTCTATTTCTGCATTGCAACCCATAAGCTTAATATGTGGAGGATCATTTGGATGCAGTGGATTAATTGTAATAAGTACGGATAAAATCTGGGACAAGTAAATACGTCGATAGAGGTGATGATGTTTTGGCTCGGATGGATCAATCACATAAAAATTTCTATAATTTATAAAAATTAAAATATGAAAAGTGGCACTTTATCTGTGTTAACAAAAGCAACTGCAAAATATAGTTTACAGATGACAAAGTGTATTGGCACTTGTATCTGTATTGTTTACCTGTCTATCAGACGCAATGTATGCCAAATGTTTTCTAATAGTTGAACATGCATTTGGAACTTCTTTCTTATGTCAATCAAAGAGGAAACATTTTTCTCCAGAGGTTCAACTCCAGGTATTTCAGGTAAGTATGATGTAACTATTTCCCAAGGATTTATAGAATTGCTGTTTCTGCGTATCACAATTGAAACATCTTTTAATGTGAGTTTAATAAGGTCTAAGTTGCTGTTTGAAGAAAGTTGAACATCCTGTAGAAATAATTATTTATAACATGAACTTAAAAAATATATGAAGAAAACAAAAATTAATATTGTTGTATGTTATTTTAATATGAGAATCTTACACTTGGCGTGTTTAATGCATTTTTTAAATCATCAAGCATTCCTTTTCCTATATGTCCAGTAGTTCCAAGGCAAATAGCAGACTTAGTTTGAATTATATGGCACTATGTATCAATAAAAAATATAAGTTAATTCTGATTCTCATTTGTTATTATATGGAGCAAATATCAATTTGTACGTACAGCATGCATTTGCAATTGTCTTAAGAATGACGATACTGTAGATGCACTGCGAAGTAAATTTTGAACAGTTGCATTGAATTTTCTATGATGTAAGAGAGTTACATCAGGTCCAAAATATAATTTTGCATCATTTAAGCATGGATATTCTGGTACAATGAATTTTATCCGTATTCTTGTACACTGATTCTGTCCAACATCCCATGGAATACTCAGTAAACCATCCCATGTAAATGGAGATTGAGAAACTAGAGCCAATCCGGGATGCCATCTTAATACTTCAGAAACTCCATCCATTATGAATTATCCTGTAAAGAAATTGTTTGAACAGGACAATCATATTAAGAATAAAGGAATTTACAAAGCCGAAGTGTAATTAATTGTTCTAAATATAATATATATAATTACATTTGACACTTATGTATCGACAGAGTATCCAAAGTTATACATTCTGATGTAAGGTAGTGCACTAGTCGTTTCGGGTATGTCAGAAGTGGGGAGACTTTAGCAAGCGTGGGGGTAATCACGTGACGGAGGACTTGCCGCCTGCTTGTCGCGCGAGCGACCGTGGCCAGCCATTTTGATTAGTAACATGGCGTCAGCAGAGATTAATATGGCGTCCTCGGACATAATAACCGAAGTGGAGATCCAACCCGACATTCAGGAGGTCGAAATCGAGTCGATTCCAGTGGAAATACCTTGCGAGACTGTGGAAACGACCATCGAGGGAGAGGATGGGCAGCCGATGATAGCATTGCAACCGCTCCCAGAGCCGGGCCGCGAGGAAATCATACTACAGACACAAGAGGAAATCGTCGGTGGGGATCCGCTCAGCGTTTACGACCAAATTCCTGTGCCAGACAACGATATTTATGTTGAATCGAGTCCGGGTCCTTCGAGGAAGGGTCCCAAGAAGGCCAGGAAGGGGGGTACTGCGAGATTCAGGGCGCCAGATCACGCAATCTTCGGTGATATGGGTTCAGAAACCAAGGCTAGGAAGTGGGAGCAGAAGCAGGTGCAGATCAAGACGCTCGAAGGAGAATTCTCGGTGACAATGTGGGCATCGGGTACTGACGACGGTAAGCTACGACCTTTCTCTTAACCTTTAGGACACTTTGGATCATCTCAAACTCGCGGTATACGAAAAAATCATATCCGCATATAGGAATTTTCCACGCACACATGCCAGGCACGCACTTCCGGTATGCTCCAATCGATAGAGTGGTTTTGCACGCAATGAGCCAAGAAAACCCATGGAAATTTGAGCGTATTTTAATACCGGCGGTCCTGTTGACAGTCCGTGTTGTTTGTTTTGATCGAGGGAACGCCATTATGCTGTCAGGGGGCAGCCATATTTTGAAAATGGCTTCTTTTGCGTGGATCGGCCATTTCGGGAATGATGGCGGAGGTGCTTTCTGGCGGATGGACAAAGACCGCAACGTATACTGGATTTGAGCTGTTATGCTGTGCCTTTCGTTATGTTTTATCCCCCCAGTCTGCTGAAATAGCATGAGATAAACTTTTTCGTAACTGTTCGGTAGCGCTTGAGTACAGGCTGGACCAGATTTGAATAGCAAAACACATAGCACAGTTATATCCTCGAACAAAAGCCATCTTGATATTCTAACGCCATTCTAGTCGGTTACCCGTCATGCCCTGCGCGTTTAATTTTTGTGGGTATTTAAAATTCGAATGAAAATATACTTTTATCGATTTCTTTTAAAAAATGAACTTTTATATATTGTTATCGAATATTTCGTATTTATCATGCCCACTGATAATGTTTTAAATTTGTTAAAATCGTTTACAGATTTGACAACACATGTGATAATAAATGATCTTAACAATATTCTTGTCGACTATTTATTATCACTAATATACTTAACTAGGTAGGACCCCAAATAATATAAGCGTACAATATGCAATGACAAAATAGCTTTCCTTTAAAAACTTTTATAACCAAGTTTAGACTTTAATATAGACAAGGATCCCAGCTATCCATTGCCATTCAACATGAAACATGACTGAAGGATGCAATTACGCTTTAACTACGAAATAAGTATACTTCAATTATTTATTTGTTAAGTTTATTTTATTTAGAAATCATTGATACAGAACTGCATTAAAAATAATGATATATCAATGTAAAAGAGTCATATCATAAGAGAGATAATTAGATATTTATCATAACATTATGAAATTAATTATTTTATAACATTCAGAAGCAACAAAGTTAGGAGGCATTACACGCGGTATAAAAAGTATTGTCAGGGCTTCGTGAAATCATGCTATTTCCTCATAATGATTTACTATATGTAAGAATAGAGAAGCATGGTATGAGATTCCAAGATCAAGACACTTCCTTACTCTACACCAGTTCAAAAGTGATACAAAGCGATAGCTTTTGTTTGGGTTTGCTTGTTTGTTGCTGTTAAAGGGAGTGTCCTATTAGCGTCTCACCTGGTGGATGTTCCAGATGAGGGCTCCAATCCAGAGCCCGATCCAGACTACACAGAATACATGACTGGCAAATCGACGGCCAAGTTCAACCACTCTGGAAGTTCGGTATCTGATGGGATGCCAGGCCTCGACCTTTCGGATCCTAAGCAGCTGGCGGAATTCGCGCGACCTGGGCACAAATTAAAAGTACGCAAACCAGCTATACTTGACGGCGTTGAACGCACGATCGCATGCCCCCATAAAGGATGTACGAAGATGTTCCGGGACAACAGCGCGATGCGCAAGCATTTACACACCCATGGACCCCGCGTCCACGTTTGTGCGGAATGTGGGAAAGCCTTCGTCGAAAGTTCCAAACTTAAGAGGCACCAGCTCGTCCACACGGGAGAAAAGCCGTTTCAATGTACATTTGAAGGATGTGGGAAGAGGTTCAGTTTGGACTTCAACCTGAGGACTCACGTTAGGATTCACACTGGAGACAGACCGTATGTCTGTCCGTTTGACGGCTGCAGCAAAAAGTTTGCCCAGTCTACGAATCTGAAGTCTCACATACTCACTCATGCGAAAGCAAAGTAAGTAATATTCATTATTTGTTCTTCTTCCTTAACTGTGCATGAATTTTTATCATTATAACATACATAAATATTTGCTGACTCGTAAACTCATTAAGGAAACTCGCCTTTAACAAGAATTCACTACTATTTGCAGATCGCGCAACGCAATTGGCAGACAGGTATCACAGATTCAGTTACAGCAACCCCAATTTGTTCAAGTTGAAGTGGCTGATGTGGACAATCAGCAATTCATTGTCTATGCTGATTAGCCCCCCTAAATGCCGAGTTTCCCCATAATGAGCCTCGTATGAAGTATCATAACCATTAATTATTAACTAAAACAGTGTACATATTTACAAAACGCAAGCGAGTGATGAGGACAGGAGGATACTAAAGCTATTAGCTATCTTAAGGATTCGAGTTAATTAATCGATTAATACCTCTGTGCTTAGATCCAAGAAAGATAATAAAACGTCAGGAGCACTACGCAATCGTGGAAACGAAATAAAGTTACACTAGAGGAAGAGTGTACTTTTTCAGAGACATGCAAGGTAGACTGTCGCGCACCGCTCAATTTCATGTCAAAATGTTATAAAATATCCTAGTGCGTGCTCATAACACATGACTGTATATATTTATAAGTAAAATCAAATATTGTATACAGTATATTTTGGAAAAATTCAGATGAGAATAAACCATGAAACGCATCTTTCTCTCCAGACACGGTTATGTAATTTTAACGATTTGATATCAATTACATTTTAATGTTTACCATTAATATGGATACAAATTGCGCGAATATTACTGGAACGTTATCTTGTAAAGTTGGAAATCGACAAGGTACTTTACTCAGAAGTTATCGTATAAAAATATAACTATCATTAATATTCCTAACTGAATGGGTGCAAATTATGAAAGAGCGATATATATGATCAGCAACTGTACAACACTTGCTACAATTGTATTTCAATTGTTGCAATATTTAGTCTATTACCTACGACTTATTTACTAATATCAAAGCCGCGTGAAACAATTTCTCGTGGCGTATATAGATATGAAATTTTGCGGTCTCTCTTATTGATTTGCAATATTGTGCATTTGCTTGAAAATAATTGCCTCTATAATATTTTGTAGTGTAAAGGAAACATGTCGGTGATTATTTTATTTTATTTAATATTTTCATAATGAAGATCAAATGATATATTGTACAACATTTACATGACTTATGTACATGTTCTGTATTGAATACAGCAGAGGTTCATGAATGCCATACAATGACGTTTTCATAAGAAAATATAATTTCTTAATAAGGTTTTCTCATTTGAATTTTAATATGTCTCAACAATCGAATAAAAACGACCTCAGTCTATCTAATATGTCTAGTACTATATGTCTGGGAATGGATGTTCAATGCGAGTATACAAATATATTCTAGTTTCGATATCGGCGGGGTTTAATTGATAAATTGACATTGAAGAATATATGAAAATTTACTCCCATTTACGGCGAGAGTAATGGAAGGAAGACTGTAAGAGCAAGTTATAAGCGAAAGCGATTACAAGCAAGTAGAACTATAGGTTCGTATTATTTCCATTAAGACATGAATACTTTGTTATGTAGTCCTTTAAGTATGTAACAGTTAACGCGAAGTACTTTACTTAATGAAATTTCTAAATGTAACATATGAGCTTTGATAAGCCGACAAAATGCGAGGGCCTATCGATACTAACAGCGAAATATTATTTCGTAAATCATTAATTGGTATTGCCACTGCTATAGTTAAATTTGTATTACAATTCCAATTACGTGTTTCTTCCGTTGGCGATATAATTATTCAAGGATTGTGTAATACGTGAGATATGGCTTGTACATTTATTCCCAGTATAACGTGAAAAGTCAAGCAGGAGATACTTTTATCATTAGGGATAAAAAAGTGAATTTTATTGTATGTAATATCATTATTGTCCATCTCAATGGTATATATTTAAGTTTGTGGATTAATAGAAAAACGATAAATCAGAAAAGAGGGACAAATACAAGAGTTATAAGTTTAGGTTCTGCAACCTTACTTTATTCTTTGTCATTCATCGTGTATGTATGTTTTTTCATCATTATTATATTATGCCTAGAATAAGTAAATACGACTGATTGATGTGTTATTAATCGTTGTACGCTTTGCATCTCTGTCTCCTTTCCTTTTTTTTTAACTATAGTAATTATTTTTATAACAGAAACGGTAATGAAAAATACATAATATACTGAGAGTAACGAGAAGTATACATTTCGGAGCTACGGTTTTAAAATACCGCCAATGGCGCTGCAGGCGCGGTGATTCTCTGTACTAAATTCAGCTGTCATGTGTCAAATCTCCCACCAGAGATCCAGAGACTGTTTGCAAAGCGAAAGCTACGTTGCCGAAAAAAATGCAGGAGAAAAGTCCTGCTGCCAGCATGCGGTAGCTAAATTATTTGATGCTTCAGCGAAATTCTTGCGAAGCGACTATATAGAACGCGGGAGTGACGCTGTGGCAAGACATTCAATTTATCAGTGATTTTTCAGTTGTAAAAGAAATTTATTAGCAATGGAAGAATCTTGGATGCTGTGGCTCCTTGCCCTGGTTATGTTGGTTGGTTCTTATCTTGCAGGATATTTACCACTTGTTATGAATCTTTCCGAGGTATGTTAACTGATCATTATTTTTTAACTTCAATGTCAAAGTAATGGTCAACTTTTCAATTCACTTTTATGCTACAGCGATCTGTAATATTTCACTATGTTACTTGTATTGTTATTCATAACAAATCATTTTACTGATAAATTTAATATGATATTGTTATCCATTTCTAGGATAAGTTACAACTGGTTTCAGTTCTTGGTGCTGGACTCCTTGTTGGCACAGCGTTAGCTGTTATTATACCAGAAGGTGTGCGAGCTTTATTCAGTGGTGCAAATGCTGGTGACAGCCATGACTCTCACAGTAAGACATTTGATTGTTTGATTATTTTTAATAAGGTTTCATTTCCTTTTAATGTATTATTTAATATCTCTGTCATTTCAAGTTTCATATTGTCATTTTTAATATCACTTGTGTATCTTACAACAAAAATGATGTTCGTGAATGAGTATTTTTACTTTCTTTTACTTTCTAAACTGTAAAACAAAATATAATTTATGAGTTTCCTTTTTGTCATATTTTCATGATTAGCAGTTCAATGTGTTAAAAAATGAACTCTATTATTTTCTATACAAATTACTAGAGTATTTGTTGTTTGTTATCACAGTTCCATTTAAAAATTGTTTTTTTAATAACAATAGATTGCTTTCATACTTTTTTCAGGCGATCTTCACAGTTTAATAGGTATAAGTCTGGTATTGGGCTTTGTTTTTATGCTTCTGGTGGATCAGTGCTCAGCAAAAAGGAGTGGTGGCAAAGAAAGAAGTGTCACAGCAACATTAGGGTTAGTAGTTCATGCTGCAGCTGATGGGGTAGCCTTAGGTGCAGCTGCAACCACTTCTCAAGCTGATGTAGAAGTAATAGTGTTTTTAGCTATAATGTTACATAAGGTAAGAGCAAACATTTATATAATTTTTATATAATATATTATCAATCATTTATATTTCGTTTACGAAATAGTATGGATAGTTCCATAAAATATCTGTAAAAAATATCACCTATCTTATCAATTCCTGTTTCATTTCAATGCATATCAGATACTTAATCATCCATGGAATTAGTTGCTTTCAATATACAAGCAGTGCATGCAATATAATTTTTTTAAACATAAAATACAGTGCTTGCAATATGATTTTGGAAACAAATAAATATTATTGCTCTATGCAATCCCTTAATTTCTACAAAATTTATTTTACTCAGGTACTTGTTAAATAATGATGTCTGCTTAGTTATCATTCTCTTTTATTTTAGGCCCCTGCTGCATTTGGACTGGTATCTTTCTTACTCCACGAAGGAGTAGATAAAAAGCGTATAGGGAGACACTTATTAGTATTTTCTTTATCTGCTCCCTGTCTTGCTCTTATTACATACTTTGGCATTGGAAAGGTAAATGAACTAAGATAAATAGTTAATTCTTTATTTGATATTTCATTTACTTTCTGTGAATCGCTCTATAATACTCGTCAATTTTATTATAGGAGGGTAAGGAAACACTCAGTAATGTCAACGCAACTGGACTAGCAATGTTATTCAGTGCGGGCACATTTTTGTATGTTGCCACTGTACATGTTTTGCCAGAATTAATGGCGAGAGGAAGTTCCTCTTATTCACATTTACCCACAACAGAAGGGGCACCTCTACCTTCCTCCGGCCTTAAATTTAAAGAATTAGTAGCACTCGTTATTGGTTCGTTTTTACCTGCACTCATCACCACTGGCCATCATCATTGACACACATTAGATGGCCTCTTAACGGCACAAAATATAGTTACTTATTTTTGTACCTTGCAACAAACTTCGTGGCCGTTATCGTTACATGCGTATTTATTGTTCCATCGAAGAATATAACTTTGGCGAGTTTCCTATCCATTTTTGAGATTTGTGTTCAGACGCGCATTTACAAGATATTGTTCATTCCAAAGATATCCATTATATTGTTTATATACTTTTTAATTTGACAGTACCTCAACCGAATCATATATAATAACAATTATAGAATGAACATTTATATTATATCTTTCATATTGTTTATTGTAAAAACAAGTACATTTACCAACTTCATCGGCAGTCCTTCTGAAAACTAGTTTGTTTGGCTTATGTTGAGCTGTTTGCAATGTCACAAAAGACTACTAGTTCCTTTTATAATGAATTTTATAGATGTACAAATCGAGTTGTTTAAAAATCCAATATTTACCTTTATTATGGAATTGTAAATATCTTTAGCGCATATTCTGAAATTGGAGTTTATACAGGGACCCACGAAAGTCTTTTAACAGAGAATTATACTAATTGCTTAAAAAGATGTATAAAACCTCTTTTAACCATGTGAACTAAATTTTTCTAACACTTTAATACGACGACCTATACACTTAAGGGTGTTCAAAGACCGTAAGACTATAGAATTTTTGTATAGTGTATTACAACTTGCCTGTACAGATATAATAATTTAAACGGAAAAATGACAATGGCGGTGACTTATACCATACTGGATTTAAAAATAATTGTTATAGCGCTCCTGCGTTTATGTAATTTTTTTTAACGAAAAAATTTATGCAAGGTACATATTTATAAATGTAATTGTTGAAAAAGATACTATAATACAATACAACATATTCTGTATATTTTGTTAAACAAGTACTTCGCAATAATATGAGAAAATGCAATAAATCATATTTGTAATAAATTGATCATATATTTATTTTCAAAAATATCTTCCAGCTTCTTTCTTTTCTTGCCATAGAGCTACATAGTCAATTTCTCTTTGCTGATTTTTGATTATTATCGTATTACTTTGGTAAGGAAACAGTAGCGCTGCAATAGCAAAAATTGGAACTGTTGGATTATATTCGGATATTGTTTTGTTGGTCGTATGATCTGTGAAACGTCATTTTAAACGATTTAGGTTACACTTACATTATTATATCTTCACATTGAAAATGGATTTGTCAAAGGTACCTAACGAAAAAAAACTTAACCTTTGTAGATGGTATTTTCGAGGTATGTATAATTGCTGATAAATATCGGAAAGTCTTTCTCGATACCTAACCCCATTTATGAAAAAAGGTTATCACATTTTACAGCGGGTTTTGCTTTGCTACCCTTTCTTTGGACTGTAAATGCTATTTGGTTCGCCAAAGAGGCTTTCGTTGCACCTCATTATGAAGAACAAAAGCAGATTAAAAAATGTTGGTACTAATTTGCACATTTTTATGATAGTTTCGAAGACCATTAGCCTCATATATTACATGAATACTTTTGTTTTCTTTGTGCAATATTTACAGTATTTGATCATGCTTTCAGATGTGATATTTTCTGGTATTGGTGCTGTACTATGGACAATTGCGCTGTTAGCTTGGATCATTACATTTCAAACGCAAAGAGCTGCATGGGGTGAATTCGCAGACGCCATTAGTTACATTATACCAAGTGGCATTCCATGATTATCTAAACTTTGATTAATAAATGCAGTACTATAATTTATTTATATTACTTTGTTTCTTAATAATGACCAATATGGTACTGACAATAAAATCAATATGATTTAAAATAACGGTGAGCCACATTTCAGTGCATGACGTGTGATTTCCTCATATTGATTTTGAGATTTAATCGACTGAACAACTCTGCAAGTTAATCCTGTCATTGAAATGGGAAAACTGTTAAATACTTGTTGAGTATATTCTTGATCTAAGTAACTGTTATGTTCTAAATATTGGAAACATATAAGGTACAGAAATTGAACAATAAAGTTTTGATTTACTTTCAAAGTTTTTGGAATAAAACTTTATTTGTATACATTATCAAAGAATATTTTTTTTTCAACCAAATGCTCATGCTTATTACATGAACTTTGGTATGGAAATTTTCAGATTCATTCACAATAAATTTAACAGTTATAGGCGATTTCTCGTTTATCACCGGATACAAAAATTTGCCATTATTAGTAATTAGAAATTATAAATGATATAATAGCTTATCATCACAATGCATATTAAAATTTTTTAAACTGAATGTTTCGTGCATCAATACTATCAGTTATCACATCACAATCTGATAATTAAAAAATTAAGTTTCCCTTAAAGTTGCATCATTAAGACAACAAATTTATTTTCACCGTAACCGTACAATATTATTTCTTTGCTTAACGACATGCGTTGACTGAAAGCACATAACATTGCATAAAAAATATATTTTTGTACATTGAATAATACGTATATGTTGGTACGCGTATTTTTAATATAGGCAAAATCTATTTTTTGACACATCGATACTATTTTATAATATATACCGCCACTCTAACGTGTATTAATTGCACTTAAACGGCCCGCCGTCGTTGTGCATATAGTCGTAAATCCTTGTAGACAAGTTTTGACAGAAACTGAAAAAAGTTGACATGAAGTACACATGGATACTAAATATGAATGTATGTTTTACCTATTATACAAACAATTATTCTGGGAAAAATTAGCTCTACTAAAAACAAATATGTAAAACTTCTTACCAAGAGTGCCATTAGATCGGCAGCCATGAGCATATAAAATACACTGTGCCATCCAGCCCAGCGTGACACTATTCCTGCTAATAATGGTCCAACCGCAGCACCTATACTACCAGTACCATCAATTATGGCAGTTACAGTAGCCAAGGCTTTCGAATTATCTCCCAAACTAGGATGTGTTCCCAGTTCAGCCGAAACGGCAGTAGTGATAAGAGCATAAGGACCGTTCACTAGTAGTCCAGCTAGTAGCAATAATACGACATTTACTCCAAGATTTACACTGCCGATATAATCATAAATAAATAACTGAAACAGAAACCGTTATTTGAGAATCGATTAATGTAAGGGAACAATTAAATATATTAAACATTTACTAGCCAAAAGAAGTTACCATAGGAACAGCAAGAAAGAGCATAACAGCACAAGTTAATGCACTCATACCGCAATAGTCTGAAAATACTCCAGCAATTACAGCTCCTGCTATTCCACCTACATCAAACAGTGTTGAGAGATCAGCGCTTAATCTTGCACTATACGTTGCTGCAACATTCAACAAACAATTATTGCATCGATTGATACACATTACTTAGTACAATTCGGATATAAGAACTGAATAGTGTACTTACTCGAGGAAACAATATACAGGGGAAGCCAGTAAAGGAATGTATAGCTCACTAGTTTTGCAAAAAACAAGGATAGAGAATACTCCACAACACCGGGAATGCTTATAGCTCCAATAAATCCAACGGCTGTCTCCTCACAATCATTTTGTGTATGTCTATTCACACATAACATTGGACTTGTTTCTGAGCGTAGGCTTTGAGTATCCTATTAAAAAAAAAATAAACAAATAGAATGAGACTCGATACTAAAGAAATAGTAGATACGTATCTAAAAAAAATGAAGGTTTTTCAGCATGTATAAATCTAGAGTACATTATTAAGAACTGATGTAAACAAGCAGTATAATTTTGTATAGTAAAATATTAGCAAAAGTGGGTTCTAATGGTGTACGAACTGATAGAAAAATAAAAAATATGAGCAATAGTAGCATGCACTTACAACAACAACGTCCTGTTGACGACAAAGACTGCGATAGGTGACTCGCTAAAGTACAGCAAATAAATTGTTAATATTTAGTGGGCGTTTAAAGCATGCTTGTTATAATATATTATGTTATCCTGTAGAGTTAAAATGAGTATGACTGCATTCGAGACTTTGAGCAGTACGTTGAAATGTAAAGTAGTTCAAATAAGATATCAACCACATTAATACATTTGGTGGAAACATAAGACAAAAATATACATTAATTGAGAAGAATATTGTGCAAGGTATATCAAATATTGTATTCTCAAATAAGCATTGTTTAACATGCATAAGAATCAAATATACCAATTCTACTTTATTTATATTTGCATATCTATTGTATTACGAGAAACATAATATAAACATATATATGTTTTAACATTCCAGTAAGTTTAGTTTAAAGATGTGCAGTAAAATACTAGTGTCAGATTATTAATCTACTATCAACATATTTATAAAATGCTTACATATAGATATTAATCCGAGATACAAGAAATATTGCATTCTGGCTAGATACTGGTATTCAGCTTTCAATACATAATATCATCAGACTCACGTCATCGCCGCCTGTATGCGACGCTTCCACATCTTCAGCACAGCTGCCCTCATCAGAGCTGTTCGTTGAGTCCAGTCTTCGATACCCAATAGGTCGTGGTGGACTACAGCCAACATCCACCGGATTTGGCACCAGGAATAAAAAGATTACAAATCCTACTAGACCCATGATTGCACCGGGTACTATAAAACTGAGACCCCAATCAGTCTCCACGAATTCAGCTGCAATGAGGCTTCCTAAAATATTGCCTAGGGATGTGTGCGAATTCCAGACACCGAATATTAGGCCACGTTTCCCTTTTCCAAACCAATTTCCTACAACAGTCACCACACCTGGCCAACCGGATGTTTGAAAAACTCCACCTAAGGCCTAAAAAACATACATTATTAGTATCTTTAACTGAGCATATTCATAAATTCTATTATCAATTATGTTATTACATGCACATGGTGTTTGATAGCTGATAAATTTACAGAAAAAAATCTGCCAGCACGTGATTATCGTGTGAATGAAGACCCAAGGAATTCGTCACGAGCAAACATCTTTATCTCATAAAATGTACCGGTCATGGAACGTGAATCATATATTGCATGATTGGGACTTATATTTTATATTGTTATCCAGAAGAGTGCAAGCGAGCATACATAAAAGATAATATAATTATATACTGAGATGTATGAGAATGCAATTAATGTGAAAATACTTTTAATTCATTTTTTTCTATAATTACTGATGGAAAATGGACCATAGTAAAAAAAATATAGTAGTAAGTATATAGGATTGTTATAAATTTAAATTAAAATATATTGAAATAGTAATAAGGAAACACAAGGTAAATTTAAAGTGTTATATCTCAATGGGATTTACTGACCTGTACGAAAACAAAATACCACAGACTATGGATGTTAAAAGATCTGGCTATACCAAACAGATAGCATGAGATTCCTGATACTAGCATACCAAAAGAGAGGAAATATCTTAAATTCACCCGTTCTGCCACGAATCCACTGCACAGAGAAAGATAAAAACTACAATCAAAGCACCCTGTATATATTATCAATGGTGGAAAGTATATAAAATTATCACCTAAGAAACATTGCTGCAGCATAAGCAAAAAGGAATGCAGAGTCCAGAGTACCGAGCAATGCTGTAGCATCATCAGTATCTTAAAACGGAATAAAAAAGATTATCTTATTATAAAGTTAGTATAAATGCATTATTTTTCTATCTAAGTACTGTTAACTGATTTGCATCTACTTTTTTAACAATACTCTATACATATAATTGTGTCTTGAAAAAGTAGTTTAACTTATAACTACATTAAGATATCAAAGGATTAGATATATTCAAGATATATTTTATCTTAACTATCATTTGTGACAAAATCAAAAACCACTCACTAAATGGAGCCCAATCGCACCAAGTGTCCCTATTAGTAGCATTGATGACAAAATTTGGTGGTGGAGATAATGTACTGCAATTCAGACTCAATACATTCTTTACCACAGATATTGGTTTTCGAGACATATGGTAGCAAGTATATGCTAAGTACGTAAGGGCCAGAACACACCCACGGTGCCAAGCCATTTTGTTGATTCGATGTTGTTGACAACATTTTGATGACAGCCACTCTACTACTTGAAGACCCCAAGGAATATCTCTCAATGAACCAGTCATATTGACTACTTATGTTGCACTTATTTCAATGCCAAAAGAGTTTGCAGATTTAATTCTTTTTAAAAGAAAACTGCATAACAGTATCAATCCTTTTTAAATTGATATTATACAAATTTAATTACCACAATTTGCTTTCATTAGTGTAACTACCTAATACTGATAGAAATAATTTTTATTATTTATGTGGCATTAGTTAATTTTTCATGAATACTGTCACAAGATTTTATTTTATTCAAGTAGTTATGTATATCTCTAGCTTTTAGTTCCTTCTTAAGTTAAGTATCTTCCTTTGTACTTTTCTTGTATTTAAAAACGTCACGACTCAAATCAACTATACAGGTAATTGAAGAGAAACAAGATGTCAATTGTTGAATTGTTTAAAAGACAACAATGCAAAAGCCACAAATATATCGTAATCCAGGAAGAGTAACAACGCGACTTTAAAAGTGCTCTAAGCGTTAAAGCGTGTCGGTATTATGTCGACGTTACACTTATTAAATTTATCTTAGTCGCTAGTAAGTCGTGTTACGATTTCAGTACTCATATGCTCTTAGATTGGTAAATCGTTGAGTTGAATGTGGTTTGACGACAGAATATGAACCCAATAATGAGTCATAACCTAGAAAAGAGAACGAGTGTATCGTGACATAAACAAACAGAGGATAATTAAGCATGAAATAACGCAGGAAATACTTACCAGCCGATACAACCTTGGTCTTTCATTTTCACTAAGGATTCGTCGCCCAGCTGCTACTACGGCAATAAGCTTATCCGTCTTTCTCTGACAGCAGTTACAACTAACTGTAACTATCGTGATACCCTGGAACCACTAATCGTGACTCAATGTGTATAAGTCGAAAAGCATTAGGAACAATGCATCACAGAAGATTTTAAGTGACAGACAGCCTGGACGGCACATTGAATTACTGCGACTGCGCAAAACGGACTTCCAGCAACAGTTAACAATGACTGTCTCTGGATACAAAAAAAACTTTGAATTAACAAGAAATCAAAAATTATTCAATTATCATCATATGGCATAAACATACGCGTGGCAATGAAGTTAACTAAGACTTTATTTATCAGATTCTATTTGATAGCATTCTTATCGCCATCGAGAAACAAACAAAGATAGCAAATTGTGTAAATAATTTAATTTTGCATTATCAGACTACCAGTGGATTAAAGAAAAATTATTATTGTTTACGAGACCGTTTTCTTTTTAAAAATATATATATACTTGTTATAATAAATATGGATAATAAGCAAAAATCTGTTAACTTCATGAATAATTTTGCTGGAATTTCAATATCTTCCACTCAATAAAACAATTTTGCCTGTATGCCTTCCACAGGTTCTTTTGCTACTTGGATGTTATACATAGGCTGCAAATCGCTATACATATGTGGCAATTTATCATAAATGCTCTACACACGTGGCGATAAATTTTGATAAAAATTATTACTTCGCCCACAATAAAGCCAGACAATTCTGGGCAAATTTTTTGAGACAGATTTCTAGTGAGATGTTCTCCCAGAGGCATGTTGCTTATGTCTATCTAAAGAATTTAGAAAACTTAACATAGTTTGCCTCTGAAACATTTTCTGTCACAGTATTTTACAATTCCATATTGTTTGTACACTGACTCGCGTAGAGATAAAGATGGCAACCCTTCCAATTGCTTGCAACTAAAATATCATTATCAATTGTTTCATATCTAGTATGCCGTAATACCCGCGAAAAGATATTTTCACATAAAATACAGAGAACAATATCATATCAGAGGTAACATATAAATATCTGTACCAAATTGTACATACATCTTCATTAATAGTATATTCATGTATACGCAATCAGAGAGCAACACTAAAAAAATAAACATTCTGGATAATTCTCATTTACTTTTTATTTTCTCATATTCAATCAATATGTATTAATTATGAGCACTAATTATTAATTAGTATATTTAAAAATCACAGTCTTAGTTGAAGAATTGACAGCAGAAAATACTATCTGTACTCTATCCGTATTATAATTATTTATAATATACATAACTCCTCTCTGCATATATATATTTATATATATCTATATATATACCTAGCAGTATATATATATATATATATATGTTGCACTTTTATGTATTTTTTGTGTTATATACAATACTTGATTTTTATGTTACGCTATCTTGTAATTGGTATGCACACCTCTTGTGCGTACTTGGTAGTATTTTCCATTTTTATGAATGAAATTCATCATTTGATGATGATGCTTCTAAAAAAAAGCTTGAAAGAATACAAAATACTAAAAACATACATATGTCACTACGCATTGACCGGTACTTTTGGAAATATACATCTTTTTCGGCAGCTAAAGTTTCGGTCGCAATTCTTTTTTTCGTTGCACGCATTTTCATATCTTGTAAGATTCTGGATTAAATTGACAAATCGCGTCAACAGTTTGCGTAACAGTTTTTATAAAATTTTTGTTATGGTTTCCCAAGCGATTTTTTTTTTTCTCTGAAAATGGCGCTTTACAGATTTAACAAAAAGATGCGTATTTCAGCAAAGGTGAGTATTAACTAACAAGACAATAAGTTGAAGAACAAAAAAAAAGAAACAAATAACTGAGCAGTCTAAACGTGTAAATATTATTGATGGAAACTGGACTTTACAACTTCAATTTCATGGCGCATGATTATCAAGAGCTACTCCATTTCAACTAACAAAATGCTATAATAAGTATTACCAATTAAAGAATTTTAAAACACAACGGCTTTCCACATTTCTCTTTGGACTTGAAGACAGTACATTTTCGAGCATAAATGCGAAACCAACCATGACCTTTTGCCTTTATGCAAATAAATCTGCATAGAGCTTTTTCCCAATAGCGAAATTTCGATTTATAAGATTTTTAATGTTGATCACAATTGCAAATTTTTGTAAAATATTATAGCCAATCTATAGAATGCACTGATAATATTTGAAATATAAATATTGTTAGTTTAAATTGAGCAGCCTTTAATTGTTCACAATGTACATTGCAAATGTTCGCTAAGAATCGTATGATATATTTACAGCTATACTTACTATTTACAGTGGTATGATAATACAATGAATCCTAAAAAGTTTTCCTTCATAATAAACGATAATGTAAAAAGTACCTCGAACATTGCAGTATGAACCATAATTATATCTATACCGCGCACCACCATTTCTCACAGAAATCTTCGATATCGGGTAAAAGTTATTAAAAAAAAAACCAAGGTGTAAAAGAGATTAAAAACTACCACTCCGTTTCACCTGTAAAATCACATTTTTTTTTACGGGTGATGAAAGCAGAAATTAAAATTTTACAAACTGCCGAATGGTTTAGTTGTAACTTATGAATGTTTGAGCACATTAAGAGAGCTAATGTAAAAAAAAACCATATCGTACGTACGTACACATGTCAGTCAACTGGATTGGATTTGTTCTGGCTTAAACAGTGTTCTGAGCTATAGGTATAAAAAGTTCATAATTGCAATGTAATGTACAATATGACATAAAGTCCAAATATAATTCTACCATTATATATTCTATAAAAAGCATGTCGTGTCCACTTGAAATATTTTCTGGATTTTCTAACAAAGTAAAATTTATAATAGGAACGCCATAGCTTTTAGCATCGCAACTTCCCAGCACCTAATGGGGCGTCGAAACTTTTACAGTAATCATGGTAAAATACAAAATACACGTAAAAGGACTTGGCATACTTTCTTCAGTATGTGCGTAGCATAGCCTTTGGACTTTGATGGCATAATGTAAAGCACGTTAATGTTTTTGTAAAAGTGTCTACGTGTCTGAGGTCTGTTTGACTATACGCTTGCGCGCCCACTCGTATGTGTGTGTTGTGTCCTACGTGCGCGCGTGCCTTTTTTTTTCCTTTTCTTTGCTTAATATCCTTTTAGCACTGATAATTCATTAGATCAGTGTGAATGTACGTATTTCCAAAAAATGCGATTAAACGCAGATACTAGGACTTTTCTAAATAGCACACTGTATCCTTGGAGTCTTTGGTTACACAAAGTGAGTAAGGTTGCGTATCTCCCTTTCTGAACCACGTCTATTAAATTAAAAGCTTTCTCAAATCGCGCCTTGGAAAGTTTATCTCCCCCGTTGCAATACACCGATATGTATACCTAGATAGTTAAAGAAAGAATTGCTGATCTAAAATTATACGTTATCTCATTTTCTCTGTATAGGTCGTAACATTGCTATTGAAAACAAAGAGAGAAAAAAAAAGAAACATGTAATGTACAATCGTAATTCATTTTGCTTACGTGTCATTTAAGCCCACGACGTTTATCCGTCAAAGGTTTAACATATCTAGAAGTGTGCAGGGGGCTAAAAAAATTTAAAACAATTTTTTTAAGCTGTATAACTTCTGCGTCAGGGAGCGCGTGAATGGCATATGAAAAAATATATGGGACACTTGCGATGCAGTGTGCAAAATAAAATAAAAAAAGAATGATTGTGACCCAGATTATTTTTTGGCGAATTGTCAAAAAGAATAAAAATGACGACCTTTTATAGTACACTGCTAAATATCTGTCATGTTGTGCGTAGACTTTCCTTCCTATATTCTATTCCACTATTCCCTATGAAGAAATATGGTTTATTCATGGTGTCTGTAATGTATGATACCATATACATATAGATCGTGTCGATCAGATTCGTTTGCTTGAAATTATTAGACTGACATGAGAAACATACTAATGTCCCTTTTGTATACGAAAGGGTTACTCGGACGACCCATAGAAGGAGTAAATGATCATTTAGATTAAAAACTTTAAATCTCAAATGTTGATTACGACAATAATTTCTAGAAAAAGGAATGCCACGACGCGCAACAGCAGTGAAACATGCATTTACACGGTTTTTTTTCTTTCTTATAAATTTGGCTCGATACTTCGTAGCTATCGTAAAGATCATAAAATAGACATCCGACAAAAAAAAAATAAAATAAAAAGATTGCGATACGACAGAGATGATCTTCGATTATCCTCTAGTATTTAGGATCCCTCTGATTAACTCGCTCTATTATGCATAGATCAGTACAATGCCATATTTCCAGTACCATGCTTTTAAAGAAATTATTTTCACTGTAAAATATCCTAGACGTATCGTGTTTGAATATATTTATATGTAACAGCGTACTCTAAGAACGGTGTGGATGTATAGAGCATGTGTGTGCAATACTGTGACGTGCGGTGTGTGTGGCACCAGGAATGTAATGTAATGTAATATATATACATACATAAAATATGTATATGTATATATATGTATATAAAAAGTTATATTACGTGCTGGCTTTCGTCAAACGGTGATGCACGAAATCAACTGTTGACAAAGTTGGCTGTACTGCAATTGGTCCCCGCTGATTCGTCGCATCTTAATGCCCTTGACTTCTCTCTCCTCCGACTCGCACACCCTCAGTTCTATCTGTACTCCACCTGGATACTCTAAACTCAGTCCACCTCCTTCAACTTCCTCCCTCGAGAAGATGAAACCTTTTGGCGGCGCCCTTGCGTCAATTATTTGTTTCACCCGGCCCAATATTGCCTCTGAATTTAATCTACTGGACTCATCGGACAATGTCACCTCTACCTCTGTTGGTATAGGCGCGCTGAGTGGTCTCCCTATGCCCCGAGTGATACTTGGTCTCGACGGGTCACAAGGCTCTGATATAATGAAGCTTGGAAGTGGACTATAATGTGGGAGCGCATCCTCTAGAGAGTCTGGCGAAGGAGACGGAGAAGGTGAACAACCGATCAGCGTCACCTGCCCACCAAGTACATCCGTCACTGAGATTTGTGGTGGAACCTGAAATAACAATGAGTTTTATTTTGAGCAATGGCTTCACTGAATGTCCGTTTTGTATTAGCTGCGTTACATGACTTACCCTGGATACGTCTACAGGATGTTCTTCCTGTATCATATCCAACGCCGGACTATTACTAGGTGAATAACTAACTGGTGTTGTGGCTGGTGATCTGTGATGTCTCAATGGACTTAAATCCAAAGGTGCCGCAGGTGGTTGTGCAGGTGTACCGTGTACGATACTACCCTGCACAGGCGCTGTGCTTAATCCACTTAGACCTGTAATCAAAAGAAATTATATTTAAAAAATGTTTGACGCTTATTCGAGCTTCATAAAAGATCAGAAAATAGCAGTACCTTGCGTAATAGCAGCCACTCCTCTCTCGTGAACTGGTGATCCAGGAATACTGGCAGGACTGTGAGAGGGCGACGCTAATCTCTGGAGTTGTTGATATTCCTGTTGAAGAGCCTGGATACCAGGTCCTGGAGGACCGGAACCTTCTGAAGCACGACGAACCGGGGAATATCGTTCTGTGGCCACATGGGTGCTTGGCTCTTTATATGAATCCCTAGTGCCTGCTGTGAACAATTTGAAATAAAATAAAGTTCCCATTAGATGCAACAGTGGATGGAAAAAGGAAGAAGGGTACTGAACGTTACTGTAACAATGCCGTGATTCATCAGAGCAGCAGGAAGAATAAGTAACGGAACACAATTTTTGTAAATGTCTCCGAGGTTATTTGCATTGACGTAGCAGATGTTGAAAAATTACCAGCTCCAGCAGGGTAGAGGGAAGTTTTCCGATGATGAGGGATTGTAGGTCCCCTAAGGTGGGATGGCAGCAGTCTCGACGGGAGATACGCTCTATTCATTCTAGCTTCCACTTCCATGACCAGTTCCGGATTTATAACTACATGCATGTTACCAACCAAGGAGGAATCGCAGTGCAGCGGGCACAACAAAACCATGCAAAATCAAACAAAGAAAAAACAAAATAAAACACTATATCAATTGTGAATTTATAATTTATGCCTTTGATGCATAAATACCATGAAATGACAAACTTTTTAAAGATCACTACAAATACTAAAAATTATTTTTTCATACGAATATAAATAATACCTGAAATTTGTGTAATCTGTCAATAATTTGTAATAATAACGAAACATCAAACATGGAGTGTACAAGAGCGCGCTATGCTTTTACATTACTGCAATATTACACAGTGAAGAAAAGAACTATTTATTTTACACTCAATAGTGCGTGAAAATTCAGTGTCTATTTGCCATACCTGGTCGTTGCATTACTGCAGTCAAACCACTACGTCTTCTTCTATCGGTTCCGCTAGTACTATTGGCACTGTTGCCACTGTTTCCTTCACCGCTGCTACCACCAACCCCAACATTCAGTGACTGAGAACATTGTCCCATTGTTGGACTACCGGTCTGTAACTACACAGAATTTCATATACATAAAAATCTGCTACTTAAAATCCTCGTGCAATGCAGTGAAAGTTAGGCAAAATATGTATAAATAATATCTTACAGGTTGTAAATGCTCTCTGCTACCAGGTTGACTCCATCCACCGTCCTCTCCATTTCCAGTACCGCTGTGTTGTTGTTGATAGAATACATGAAGATTTGCACCACCATCCGAAGCCCGCCTTCCGAAACTACTGGCTACAAAATAACGTTTAACATTTAGATTACCTGCATATCTAAAATGATCACAAGACAAAGGACCTTGTAGATGAACTTACTTGCTCCCATAACAGTAGGTGGTTTTAACAAGTGCTGATCCTTAATTTGAAAATTCTGTGGCGGCTGGTGTTGTACCAGGGGAAGATTTAACGCAAGATTCGTATGGGGTAGCAGTTGATGATCAACATTACATTGTAGAGTGGGAAGAAGAGGTATCGCCGGATATCCAGATGAATAAGTGCAAGTGTAAGGATATGGCGACTGGGATTGGTGTGCAGTATCTCCTGGGCCGACTGTGTGTCTTCTTGTCGCGTGATAAGGAGTTCCTGGCGGTAATTGAAGACCGCTTCGTTCCTCCGTCTCTGCTTCGGCCTCGCCAAACTATAAATACATGATTAATATTAATGATCATTGAGATTTGATACCCGCGCATACTGGGTAAGTTGACTTGGTGATAAATAATTTAATGGACCTTCTCGAGTTGATGTGCACCGTCTGGCATGTAATCACCCGGTATAGTTTGAATGCTAGGTAAGCTATTCATGCTAGGTTCTAGCCGATCAGCTAGTAAATTGTATATCGCTGAAACATGATCAAATGCATTCCCTTGCACAGCTTGCAGCAATGTATCTGCACTAAGTCCTGGCAATCTGAGCATGTTCTCAATCACAAGTTGATTTAACTGTGGCTGTGATGACGTCTCAGGACTGCACCTAAAAATATAAATTACTTATTATATTAGAAAATGAGTTTCCTGCTATTTACATGATTGTTTAGCAAATAAACATAAAAAAGGAATTATTGACATACATGTTCAATGCAGAAAGAGTTTAGATACTCTAATACGTACCCCCCTGGCTCTGGTTCTAATACTCCATCTCCACCCATCCATGGATGGGCAAAAATTTGTGAGATACTTAAACGACGTTCTGGCTCTACTACCAACATATGCCTAATTAGCTTTTCACAATCTGTAATGAAAGATGAATAAATGCATTTATATATAACGCTGCTTGGTTGCATTTCTAGCGTTTCAATAATTCCAATACTCGTTGCTGACGTATACTACGTCCCCCGGTAATTAAAGATACTAAATATAGATCTAATCCGGCTTAAGCATTGTCCATTCACATATTGATTAGTGCAGATTACAGTAACTCTCACCTGCAGACATAAAGAAAGGTATCCTAAACTTCCCTGAGATCACCACAGAGCGCAGCAACTGCATTGTAGGCCCGTCGAATGGCAGAGCGCCGCAAACTAACACATATAACACTACACCAAGGCTCTGTAACATTATTGTATAACAAATGCTGATTTTAAGTTATTATGAAAATCAGCCATGGGAGACGGAACACTTTTATACATTCCGGCTTATTTTATTCAACATTCATAGAGGCGATTTATTAAAGTTTAACGTTAAAAATTATATTGAGCTGCAACAGTGTCTGATGTGTAAATGTATATTTCTTGACGTATGACTGTCACAATTGGTATTATGTATGCTGTTTACTACGTACCCAGACATCGGCTCTCGGGCCATCGTAATGTTTGCCTTCAAAGATTTCAGGTGCAGCGTAAGGTGGCGATCCACACCAAGTACTTAGCGGAATACCTGGTGTGTATTCATTACTGAATCCAAAATCAGCAAGCTTTATGTTATTGTCTGCATCGAGCAGCAAATTCTCAGCCTAACAGAAATCAGATAAAATCACTTAAAGCAACCACTCGCACACTGATTGTACTTAATACTATCATTGATGTGCCTCTTCAAATATTTAGACAAATCTAGAAGATTATAATGAAACGAGATACCTTAAGATCTCGATGAACCACTCTCTGCTGGTGGAGATAATGCACAGCCTGAACAATTTGTCGAAAAACTCTCCTCGCCTCTGGTTCGGGCATTCTACCATTTCGAACCAGATGGTCAAATATTTCTCCACCAGGCGCATACTCAGTGACCAAATATATCATTTTTTCCGTTTCCATAACTTGATACAGTCTGATAATGTGCGGGTGTCGCAGCCTCTTCATTATGTGCACCTCGCGGAAGATTTTGGCTAGATTTTCCTCGTTCAATTTTGTCTTGTCTATTATCTTGATAGCCACCTGCAACATATTATAAAATCAATTTGGTTCAAAAATAATTGCTCCGAATTGCGATTTGTCATATCATTCATTACCTAGACACTTGATAAAACTGTTAGGTAGCTTGTGTCTGTGGCGTTACATATATGATCATAAAAAACAAACACACCAAGTACCTATGTAATACCCAGTCAACGAAATCATGTGACAGACATGCTAAATGATACCAAGTGGTTAGTACCAGGCACTCCTCCCTACACATGTTCGTCACTTTATATTTTATAAGTGACGATTCCCCTTTAGATCTCTCATCGTGTACCTCCGTGTGCTAACTTGCTCTCTCAATAATTCTCATTCTCTCTGGCACTCACTGATACGGATATCATGCTGGCGCGCGACTAGTTCTGTTCTTCCACTATTCACTATTCATTTGAAAAGTCCTACGGCAGACGAGCGCCTTGTTGTAATTACGGATATGCTTTGAAGTTTAAGTTAACGAGGAAACATCATCGTGAACTAACAAAGTGACGAATTCAAAGAAAAACATTAGTTGTATAAACGAATATACTTTAACGGGGCATTTGACTGCTAATTGCGTTTATGTAAATGTACGAGTAATTGCACATGATTTTTTTTGTTCCTTTCAGGAATTTGTACAATGTATAACGAGTTGAAGAGCTCTTTTAATCATTGAAACGCAAGTACGGAAACATCGTGAAGGCTTCGAAAATTCAAATTGCCTTTTTCGTTGAATAACACACTTTCGTCTCAATAGAATAAATGTCAATCTGTTGAGCTACATTACACTTGTTATGCTTAGAGAAGCATTTTCATGCGTGTTGCTTCATTCAATCTCGTGTCACATATGTACGGGTCTAATGATCTATCTAAATATTGGTTCAGTATATCATTTAATCTGAACCTAACGGATAGTTGATATGTAATTTAATGTTACGAGTTTCTGACTTGTTTTGTACGTAATTATAATGACTTGCGTATGAATATGAATATATATTTCGTTTTAAGTTTTTTTGAGTAGTATAAGATTCTATTTCGTATTGTGATATCTTATCAACCCATAATACAAAACGGGTACGAAATTTTGTGATGTACTTGACTTCATCCAAAGCAGTTGATTTGTGGTAATTGCCGCTAATTATTGTCAAGTTGTCGGCTTTAGCGGCATGGTTATGCTACTTGAGACAGTCACTTGAAAAATTGAAATATTCATACTGGCAAAATAAATAGAGAACTATGTATGTATGTGGCACAGCAATTAGCTAAGTTTTTGTTAAAAATAATTAATAATAAAGATATTGTTAAAGGTGATCTTGCGAATATAATTAAGTAAAAATAATAATTTGAAAATTAAAAATCAATATATCAATGACTGTTAATTGTGGCATAAAAAATAAATTGGCAAACTTTCTTTCGTGTATTATCATGAGTTATAGCATACCATGGACAAAGTTATAAAAACCATCTCACGTGGTTAAAAAACTTTCATTTCTATCCATTTTTCACTAATTATTCTTATTACTTCAATGAAAAATTGATTTCATCCGTTATCTAATGACATAAACAATTAACTAAATTTTATTGCTCAGTACAATACATGATATTATTCCATATATTAATGATAACAGGTATCAGTTGATTAGGACCACTGTGCTAATAATTGATACTGCTGATCATTATAATCAATTTTATGATCGTGATAGTTTAATAATCAAAGTAATATATATATATATATATATATATATATATATATATATGCTTTTAAAGCAATAAATCAACAAGTTATAATCTTGATTGATTTACATATTTAGAGTGTTCAATGACATTTTATTTCTAAGTTAGTAAGTTCATAATTGTCTGCTTTGCTAATCTGAGTAAAACCAATAATGCAAAACAATATTCATGATAAGATTAGGTATGTACACATGCATATGTCAATATTAATTATATTCAAATTAAATGACTTTTGCAACAAAAAAAAATTATCAACAGCCTGTTACTGCATATAAATTATTTTTCTCTTTAAAACATTCCTATTTTCTCATACCTAAGTATCAATAAATATAGTGCAATGATTGTTGATGCATCAAATAGGATAAGTGGAATAATAGTTCTCTTATTTATCATTAAATACAAAAATAGTGGATTGAGCTGAGAAAATATTATTTAAGTATTATATAAAACTTTATAGTTTTTCCGTACAATTTTTATATACTATCGTAGAAATTCCTGTTTTGCTCTAGTGATCATGAAATTCTTTCAAATTCTTCCACAATTAGGAACGTGTGACGTAAATGAATTCTTGCGTTAAAATATATGTACGTTCTAAAATTTCCTTGTACAGATATGCGTATTTTACTAGAAATAGTACCAAGTGAATTGAACGTTACGTTGAAAAATCATGCTATTGTAAAAAAAACCATATAAACAACATATTTAAATCGATGTATCTGCGTACAGTAGCAGGGGTAGTTTTAGAAAAGATTTTCATGGAGCAAAGCTATTTATACAACGTGACAACTTGTCGAATAGGATGGTAGAATGAGAAGTGGATGAATTATCGAAAATTCAAATTTGCACAGTTTTATACGGAGATATGACGATAAAATGACGGATTCCAGACTGGTAACGGGAAGGTTTTGAGCTGGAAGAAGCTGTACCTTGGATTTCGTCACGACATGGGTGGCCATTTTGACAACGGCGAAGTTTCCTTTACCGATGGTCTTCTCCAATTCGTAATACCCGACGCGGATGAGTTTATTGACGGAAAATTGTTGCGAAACCTCATCGTGCGACGTCCTCGCGGATGCCATTTTTTAATCACTTGACTCGCTCGACCCGTTGCCAATCACCCATAAACTTAAAAGATAGACTGAGACCGTATGGGGGATCTTGAAGCCCAGACCAAAAGACAGCTTTCCATAGTCCTTTTATTTCGGATCGACGCAATGTTGTGACGTAACGTTAATTCTATTGGTTGAAATAATAGAAGATGCCAATAGAACGGCCGCTAAATGCCACGATTCGACGAATGGAAAGCGCGCCTAAAGTTTCTGACAAAGATTTACAATGAAGTCTGCAAACTGATTGGAGAACAACAGCAGGATATTGGTGCTGTTGTTGCTGAAGATTCCAGTCGGTGTCCAATATTTAGTTATAACTGATTTATAATTTGTCCACGATTTCTTTGACAATTAAATTTGAAACGGTTGGACAGAATGTATAGAGGAACAAAGCGATGTATATTTCATCCTTTGACTTCATTCCTGTAGTATATGCTTGTACTTTTTATAGTGTTTGGCGGTGTTGTGTATTATAAAGCAAAATGTGAATATACAATTGTATCTTGTGTAAATCCGTCTTGGTAAGTTTTTGTTATTAATATTATTTAAAAGCATTCAAAGCATTATACAATTATATAATTATGAAAATGTTACACACTTGATTTTGAATATTTTGTTGATCTTACATATTATTGAGATCTGTATGTTTTTTGTATTCACTGCTTCATGGGCGATAATTTTAAATATTATTTTTGGTTGCTCAGATGTATATAACCTTTTTTTAATACCACACTGATTCCTGTGTTGTAAACAAATAACTTTTTCATTATTTTATTATTATTGATATACTGAGATACATTTTTTTATTGTATGCTTTTTTATCAAGATACATTTTTCATGGGAAGGCATTGCCTGTATCTACATTATTTATTCATAATATGAAATTTGTTCTTTAGGGTTAATTTGAATAATAAGAAAAATATATGTAAAACATTATATCTGCATATTATAATGGCAGAATTAAAAAGTACTGAGGTCATTGAGCTAGACTCAGACGAAGGAGAAATGCAATTAAGAAATGAATCTGTGAAAAGGAAAGACATTACACCGTGTCATGGAAATTGTATTAACTTTGTTTGTACTTCTGGTTTAAATATGAAAATCGCACCTAGCTTTGCTTGTGCTTATTATGGAGTTAATAGATGTAAGAAAAAAAAACGCTTAATATGTGAAAAATGTTTTGAAGATTCTATTACTCATCAGCAGGTAATTCTTATTATTTCAATACAAATACACTATAATTCTTTTATTACAATATAATTATTTTATTACGATTCTTATATATTTGACATTCTAGCAACTTGTATCAGCACTTATAGCTAAAAAGCCATTGTTGGATTGTGATTTTCCTGATCATACTATGGAAGTTGAAATCTCTGATAGTGATGATTCTGATGATGAAAAAAGTAAAATAATAGAACAAGAAGGTACGATTTGAAAGACAAATGCCTGACAGATTTATATTTCTATTTGCAATTTTTAGATAATTATTTACCTGAGAATGTATTATTTGACATAAAAGAAAAAATTGATGATGCTTTATTATCTATCTTTAATAAGTATGACATTCAACATCAAATAGAGGAATCTCATAAAATATTAAAAAAACGATGGGATGAAATTGATGGTATGAAAAACTACATTGTAAATGATCATTAAAATTGCATAAAAAATCTTGAATTTCAAATACTCTAAAAATAAAATTGTATTATATTTATATAGCAAACACTGCGGAATTAAACAAAGACATTCAAAAGATGATGAGTGATGCAGATTCTTTGCGTGATAGATTCTATGAGGATTTTAAACCACAAATTCAATGGCTCAACGAACTGCACATTGATGATAAACCACTAGAGAACCATCTCTATCCATTAGTTGCTACCAAGAAGGTGACTCAAGTACGCGTATCCCCGTATTTAGCACAATCGGATACACAACCAGAAATTATGCCATTGGAGCGTGTTGACAACAAAATAGAACCAGCAGATATTCCACCTCTTGGTCCTCTTATAAAACCGATACCAGACGTAGACAGCATCGTTTATATTATGAAAAATCCTCTCATGCCATGGGTCAAGGGAAAGGTCAGTGCCAAAATATCATTAATTCATGAACAATTTTCTTTTTGAAATTACATATTCGAAAACGATATGTCCTTCTAAATCTACAATCGCTTAATACAGCGTAAGATGTATTCTAAATCATCTATCAATGATATAACTTTAATTCGATAAATAAACAAAATATTTGATTATTCATTAGGTACAAAGTGTTATATCCAAAACACCAGTACACTGTCGAGTGAAATTACTTTCAAAGAGATACAACTCCATGGTCAAGTCTGTATATGGCAAGCAGATAGCAGTAGATGTTCCATGCCCAGTTGTTGTACCAGTTGGAACTCGTGTAGTTGCAATTTTTCATGACATTACTGGAAGTGATTATCATAGTGGGGTTGTTGCTGAACCACCAAAGTCTATAAACAAATATAGGTACACATTCTCATATACGAAGTGTAAAAAATATGATGAAAATATTGCATATGTTTTCATTACAAATTATTATAATATTTATTTGTTATTATCCATAGGTACTTAATATTTTTTGATGACGGATATGCACAATACGTTACTCACAAAAATATTTTTATCGTGGCAGAAGCCTCACCGCGAGTTTGGGAGGATATCCCTACAGATTCTCGTGAATTCATTAAAAAGTATATGGAATCTTATCCCGAGAGACCAATGGTCAAGTTACAAACTGGTCAAATAGTGAAAACAGAATGGAATGGAAAGTGGTGGATCGCACGAGTGAATCAACTCGATGCAAGCTTAGTTCAGATGCATTTCGATGCCGATGGAAGGACCGAATGGATATATAGAGGATCAGCTAGACTAGGTCCTCTTTACATAGAGTTACTAAAAGCTAATGCCAGGCAACAGGGTTATCATGCAGTCAACACTCCTAGCCGTCATTGTCTTCCAGCCACAACTAATGTGAGGGTTTAGTTGCAATTACTATGAGTCGATGTACTGTTAGGTTGACGAATACTTTATGTTTCACTTTCCTGTAATTCTATTTTCTGAAATAATATGTATTTTGCAGAAAAATAATTTACCATACGTTGAATATACTTCCTTTAATCCTGAATTGGATGACGAATTAGCGTCAGTCTCAAAATCTGATGTGCTTCTGAAAACTTTGTTGAATACAACAAGTACAACAACGACGACTCGCAGTGTGTCCGTTAATTCTGTACCTCAGCAATCTCGTGCAGTTGCAAAAAAGAGTACAAGCAAACGACCACCTATCAGTAACACAACAATTCAGAACTCTGCAGAAATTAAGCCATCGCATAGTATTGTCGTAAGTATTAAGATAAAATAAATTTAAAATTAAATTCATTTTTAAACTTGCTAATCTTACTGACGTATATGCTTTTCTATTTTTTAATAGTATTATCAACCAGAAAACAAAATCAAAACGAAGAAGTACGTTCCACATGAATGCGGATACGAATGTGTCGCAGAAATATCGTTTACACCGGATGATCTTCGAGGATATTCTCCTCTCTCAATTCCACTTCTCTGTGGATGGAATCGGCAGATTTCCAAGTTTCACAAGGGCAGAAAAGTGATTCTCTATCAAGCACCATGTGGTGTGAGACTTCGTAACATGGAAGAAGTACATCAATATTTACGTATTACTGGAAGTCCTATGTCAGTGGATCTGTTTGATTTTGATCATTGGGTTAATTGTTTAGCTGAGTTTTCTTTGGACAAATGCTTTGTGAAGATAAATGTAAGTATACGTATGTAGAAGTGAAATATTGACAACAGAGTAGCAGTACTTGATTTACAAATTGACATCAAACAAAAGGATCTGAGCTATGGAGTTGAAAATGTGCCAATACCATGTGTCAATGAACTTGACCATGCGCTACCAGATACAATCAGATATAGTACACGAAGAGAACCAACAGAAGGTGTCAACCTCAATTTGGATCCTGAATTTTTATGTAGCTGTGATTGTGAAGATGACTGTCAGGTAAGAATACTTTCCTTATTGCTTCTTTATTTAATGTCCATTTCTATTAGGTCGTAGCTTCAATCAAGATCTTTTTTTTTCACAGGACAAATCAAAATGTCAATGTTGGCAACTGACAATACAAGGTGCGACTTTAGGTGGACGAGTGCCCAATACAGCTGTCGGATATGTATACAAGAGATTACCTGAACCGGTAACTACAGGAATCTACGAATGCAATAGCCGATGTAAATGTAATATTAAGACTTGCCTTAATAGAGTTGTGCAACATCCTCTTACTTTAAAATTACAAGTTTTTAAAACAGCACCCAGAGGTTGGGGAATAAGGTGCCTCAATGACATTCCGCTTGGATCATTTATTTGTATTTATGCTGGAAGATTACTTACTGAACAAGTATGTGTTTACTTTTGATTGATAACAAAATTTGACATTACAAATAGCATATAGTGACAAGTTAGATCTATGTAATCCATACAAAACTCTTCCAGAGCGCTAACGAGGGAGGAAAAAATTATGGTGATGAATATCTTGCGGAATTGGATTATGTAGAAGTAGTAGAAGGTATTAAAGAAGGTTATGAAAGCGATGTTCTGGAACAAGAAGAAGTGGAAACAAACACTACGGACGATGAGAAAAAATCAAAAACTGCAGAAGCCAAACGTGGTTCATATGAATCAGATGAAGATTTCAATGTTGATATACCCGTGAACGTTAATGCAGCAGAAACTGCGTCGATCAGGTAACGATAACTTATATTTTTATTATGATTATATCCTTAACAACAGTGATAAGGTGGAGGACGAAACGTCGTTATAATCTTCAAGTGTATGCTGATTTCCTGTCAATCACATAGCGCATCGATTTTTATTTTAATGATTGCTAAATATGACGTGTTATATCTTCCCTATAGAAAACGCTTGAGAAAACGTAAAACAGGCGATGACATTAGTGAAAATGCGTCAGAGGATCCTAACGAAGATGCAAATAAAGCAGCAAAAGGCTTGGATGTATCTCAAGTAAAATTATCTACTAAGGAAAGTAATCCAACGGATGATGATATTTGTACCATAAGTGATGAGGAAGACAGCGAAGATCGTAGACGGGAACCAAGCAGATTTGATCCGACTGTCGAACCAGCCCAATTAGAAAGATCGAAATTTAAATCGGTTAGGGATTTCTTTGGGGTGGACGAAGCAGTATATATTATGGACGCTAAGACTACTGGAAACATTGGGCGATACTTGAATGTATGTAACATATGTGAAAACATTGCATTTTGTTAAGCATCTGTATGAAACAAGATTAACAAATGTTTTCTCTTCTTGTAGCACTCGTGCGATCCGAACGTATTTGTTCAGAATGTATTCGTGGATACTCATGACGTTCGTTTTCCTTGGGTCGCTTTCTTCGCTCTAAACTATATTAGAGCTGGTCAAGAATTAACATGGAATTACAGCTATGACGTCGGTAGTATTCCGGGGAAAAGTATTATTTGTAAATGTGGTGCATCTAATTGCAGAGGTCGACTTTTATAAAATAATAACATGACTTTATGATTTAAAATGACAATGAATTAGTATAGATAAAAAGTGATAAAGAACAATTCAATAATAGTAGGATTTAATACTACCTGACGTTGATGAATGACGTAAATAATGTGTTGCGATTGAATATATGAAATCTATAATGAATATCTCGATATTATTTTTGGTAATTTTGAGATCACTTCCTACTCAATTCCTGCACATTCCTATTACAAATTAATTAACCATGTTCAATGAGAAATATAATGCTGATGTGAATGTTTTTTTTATTATTAAAAATACGAAGTACATCAGTAAAGCTACAAATATTAATAAGCGTACTATTACACTGAGTTGTGGTAAAATGTTTATTGTTTTTGGCTTTATTGAATAGAACAGAGATGTTTCTTAAATTATGTCATTAAAATTTGTTTTTTTTTTCAAAGTAAATTACCAATCATGTCAAGTACAAGGATAACCCCTTGACAAACAATTAACATATTTTGTTTATACAATAAACAATATTTGTATATTTTTACACGACCGCATAGAACATGCGAAAGTGTTTTATTTACTTAACAAATACTGCTATTTAAAATAAATTTCTCCCTAGATTCTGATACTCAATTATTGAGTAAATAAGTTTGTCGTTAAAGAGGACACATTAATCAAAAAAGATTGTGTACAGCCAAGGGGTTAATAAAGAACAATGCTTTAAAGATATTAACAATCAAATCTATATGTTTCATTACTCTACAGCACAAGCTCATAGTATCTTCCCATATTCACATGGTAGTGGTGGCTAAGCTTTCCTTTTTATAATTTAGGGCATCTTTAAATTTGATTTCATTTTATTATTACAACCTTAATATTGCAACTGTATTCTTATGTATGTAGCACATAGGGTTCTAAAATATGAAACTAGCGATTCTCGTAAAATATACGCAAACGATTTCGTAATTTGCATTTCGTATACCCAGTTACCCTAACGGAAAAAAGATAAGATTCTATATCAGCCCTCACTAAGAGTATGACAATCAGCCAAAATAACTCAGCTACACAATTTGACATTGTATAATTCAATTCATCACATTGATGATAGATTACAAAACATAATAGTGGTTCTCATTAATTTATTTTAATACCAACAATATTTTACCAGTTCCCTTAACATTCTAGCAAAATCAAGAATGATAACCACTGTTAAGTTTGAGAATTTATCCTTGGTATATAATATTAACTTAATATAAAAAACAGCAGAATGGTATTGAGACGGTATTCAATCACAATTTAGACATATCTCTGCCTAGTATCATTAAAAAAGTACATAGTAATATGAAATTTGATCTTATACTCGCATCAAATAGTATATTATAAAATCTACTTTTAGCATAGTTATTCTTGTTTAAAATACATACATAAAGATTGTAGTTTAGTTGTATGCAGACAATTAATAAAAGAAAGCAACAATAATATCCTAGAAGGAACATTAAAGTACTAAGGTATTAAAATTAAAATTTTAAACACTGTTTGGTTTTGTGCTAGCGAAGTTTAAGGAGCTCTTTGATTTCCTCCTTCTCAGCAGCATCTAAGTAACTAGTACCATCAGGTGTTGTCCCATTAGGATTTGCTCCCTTTTCTAGCAATAACTTTACACACTTTGTATGACCTTCCCAAATAGCTGCTAATAGTGTTGTTATGCCATGTTTATCTGTTGCCTACATATGTGTATCAAGACAATCAGTATTCCATTAGAAGAAAAACATGTTTTTCAATGTTTTCATCAGTTTGACTTACATTAACATTAGCTCCCTTTTCCAGTAGATATCGCACAACCTCCCATTGACCATAGTCTGCTGCGTAATGTAATGGTGTCCTTCCATCGATCATTTGGTTAACGTCTATGTCCTATGTATTAAAACAGAAAAACTAAGAACTTAGGAACAGAATGTCACAACTCTAAAAAACATATCGGAATCAATAAACAACAGTATACAATGCTATTAATATTTAATATTAAGTACAGCTCTATTATATATCCTTTTAGCCTAATTAATATAAAATCAATGCAAGTCATATAATCTAAAAGAACAATTAAACTGAATTAAATAAAATTGTAGATTCTAGAATAATGAACATACAGCACGGCTGAGGTGCAAAAAAGCTGTAACAACATTATTGAATTGTGCAATAAAATTGTGAGAAAAAAAGCAGATATATGATGCTGTTTTATTATAATGTAACAGTTACTCATAACAATACTCATATTCATTTTCAATATTGCAATCATGATTTGTAATACCTTCTTTTCGACGATATCTCGGACTTGTTCGAGATCACCATTTTTTATACCCCAAACTAACTCACTCATTGTTAATAATAATTAAAGTAGTTTATTGTAGTTTATCAAAACAGTATACTGCAATGTACTTTTAATACAACTATCTCCACTACTCCTATTTCTTCCAACTGTAATCATTCAACCATTAAATTTGATTATATAGTGACTTCCCCTAGTATACGCAGAACAGAATACCAACATAAAGATTTGGCTAGTTCAAAAAATTTGGCAAATTTACCATTTTGCCTGCAGACTGAAATACTGACAGTCTTTAAGTATTTAAGAAGTTCGTCAATGTGATACACTAAATATAATGTTCAATGTACGTACAATATCAAAGATAGCGCGTAGCATAAGTACATATGGGTCGGGTATTATCAGTGGTAAGAAAAAGATACAATTTAGTCATTCTTAGGGAATTTGTTATTAGTCATCTGTCACGACCATGTTTTCAACGTACTGAATTTGTTCACTCAACCAATCAGGTGTGAGGCTTAGGAAGAATAAAGTGAGGTGATTGGTTAACTCTGTTTAAATCCAATTTGGTTGAAACTGAACAGTCAACCTTGGAGTGACCAGCCTACAGCTATATTTCGTTATGTTCATGGTTTTTAGTTGGGTCGCAATCTTCTAGATCGCTCTAGTAGTTCACGCGCGACATCTATCGCCAGTGGAACGGTGCAACCTGTATGCATGGTTTTCCTAGTGTCGAAGATTATCCGTAATTCTGCAGTTTCTGAGATAAAATCCATTGGAGATCGTGATCGTAGCGTGACGCGTGCAATTCGTTGGCCGTGGGAGTGTGCCCCCGAGGCGTTTAATGGATCCGACTATCGGTTGGTATCAACCCGAGCAGTTCGGCCCCGCGAAGGACTTGTGGCTGCACATTTGGGAGGCCGAGAAGGGACTCGATATCCTAACGCTGAAGAACGACAGCTCCTCGAGTACAATGGGCAACAAGGTCCAGCAGGACTACATATCCCTCGACTCTGTGAACAATCGTATCGGCGAAGAGCGATCTGCCACTCGTGGACAGCACAATACCTGTAATAGCTATTATAATCCGTCGCGCAGGAAAAGTGATAACCGCGCGAGCACCTACGGTATGAACTACAATTACGATGCTCTCGTCGGCGAATACGGCGGTTGTCCCTGGCGTCCGCCCAACAAAGTCTACTCCAAAGGTGTCGTCGGGTGAGTAGACACCTTCACCTGCTTGCATTTTCCTCTGGGCCATGCCTTCTTTCTATTCTTTCTACCATTCCTGTTCTCAACCTAACGTTCGACTTGGGTCTCTGTCAACCGGCCGTATGGGGGCGCCCTTAGTGAGGTTAGGAATGTCACATGTTGACTTCTTTCAAGGACTTTCATCCTCTTTCTACTCAGGGACAAATTCAAGGACTCGCGCGCACTAAAAACAACTACTAGAATTTTGTGCTCGAGATGATCATGATTTTCTTAGACTTTCTATTTATGTATAACTGTTTAATTTTTTCAATTTTGAAAATGGTTTGGAAGACCAACCACGTTTCATTCTCGTTGATAATAGACACAATATGTGATCATATTGATATATTTATGTTTCAGTAATCATATCGAACCTGTTGGTTACTGTTTATATTCTAATCTCGTTGATTGATTTCTCTGCTGAATCTTTAAAAATATTATACTTTCATTAATTGCCTTGGCCTCCTACCAATACCAGAATTCCTTTCAATATGCCACACGTCAGTATAGTTATGCTCTTTGTAATAATATTCTACCATTTCCTTTACCACTTAAATATCCTTTTATGATGTTTCAAAAGTTTATCTTAATATGTATTCCATATTTTCTTTTCAATATAAAAATAAAACAACCAGGTATTGTTATGCATTGATCTAAGTGCAAGTGTTTTACATATGAGACACAACAGACGTTATAAATATTACAATATTTTTCTTTCTACAGGTTGCATGAAGAAATAGAAGATTTCTTCACATATATGTGTCCCTCCAAAGAAGAGCATAGTTTACGTGTTCGTGTTGTCCAGAGAATTGAACAAGTCATTTATGATCTCTGGCCCAATTCAAAGGTAGAAGTTTTTGGAAGTTTTCGTACTGGCCTTTATTTACCAACAAGGTATGTATGCACTTATTCTGTAATAACCAATAAGATGTCATTGTGTTAATTTATATCCTTGAGACTATGATATGTAGATCTTTATGGAAACAATAGTATATTCATTATATTTTCATTTATTTGTATTATGACAGAAAACAGAAAATAATTTACTAATTGACAGTAATATGCCTGTAAAATTCATGTTTATTTTCTGTTTCATTTTCATTTTTGTCCTTTATGTACAAATAATTCAAAGATACTATTTTGGTTATTGTTGGCAAATGTCCCTTTATTTTATATGACTGTCATTATGGTTTGTTTACTACCCTATTGGCTGCCAAAAATCAAACGTTGCATTCCAGTATATTTCATGAAGCTGGATCATGAGTATATTGATTTTAGTTATTATTTTTCATTAATATGGTGAGTGCTGCATGAGAGCAAAAATGATCACCTGGGGGGGGGGGGGGGGCACGTGGCGTTTAACATTAAATTACATGGAAAAAATGTAACAAATGTTGCCACATATTAAGTCAGATAATCCTTTTATAACAATTAATCATTTATATGTATTTTAAACAATTTATTCTTTTGGCAGTGACATTGATCTGGTCGTAATAGGAATGTGGACAAATCTTCCATTACGCACACTTGAGCGTGCACTACTGGATCAAAATATAGCTGAACCATCCTCGATAAAAGTCTTGGATAAGGCTAGTGTGCCAATTGTTAAGCTCACCGACAAGGAAACCGAGATTAAGGTGGACATCAGTTTCAATATGAACAACGGTGTTAAATCGGCGGAATTGATTAAGTCTTTTAAGCGGCGGTACCCTGTGCTGGACAAACTGGTCATGGTACTGAAACAATTCCTATTGCAGAGAGACCTTAATGAAGTGTTCACTGGTGGCATCTCTTCATACAGCCTTATTCTCATGACCATTAGTTTTTTGCAGGCAAGTATTATTAAATGTTTTCACATAAAAAATAGTAAATTCGTGTTGAGGGTATGTTAAATCAAATTATAAGTAATCTATAAAATCTGTTTAAACCTTGATTGCGAAGATATATTAATTGTCATATATAATGTTGTTAAGTACTCTGACAGTAGCTAGATATCCATAAATCAACTGTGCTACCGTCTTGCACTCCTACACATGATATCTGATATTGTCTCAAAGAGTTTGAAATGAAGTCAGTTAATAGATAACCCATGATAAACGGCAATGTTTTGTTTTTTCCTATATCTACGTATCAAACGAGTGTGTTATTTTTTGTATGTTTCAGTTACATCCTAGACAGAACGCTTATTGCCCGAGCGCTAATTTGGGCGTATTGCTAATTGAATTTTTAGAACTGTATGGTAGAAAGTTCAATTACGTTAAAACAGGCATTAGAGTAAAGGATGGAGGTACTTACATATCTAAGGAAGAGGTAATATGTTTTTTCTAATAATAATTCAAACAATAACATAATATATAATATCTGATTCGTTAGCAATCGTTCAATCTGATATTGCATCAATAATCTGTAAGAAAATCATGACTTAAATATTTCGTTATTCTTAAGTTCAATAAGCTCACCTCGAAAACCTCAGGGTGAAGATAATCAATATATCTTTCTTTGTTTGTACATTGCCAATATTTTCACACTTTTATTTCTGGTTAAGTTCACCAGTTGTGATCACTTGCAAAGGATCGTATTACTTTATTTCATTTGTCGGTATGAAATGACGTTGCCCGCATTATTTAGTTAATGCTTCGATGACATTTAGGTTCAACGCGATATGATAGACGGACATCGACCTTCTTTACTCTGCATAGAGGATCCACTTACACCCGGTAACGATATAGGTCGCAGTAGTTATGGTGCTCTCTATGTAAAGGATGCCTTCGACTGGGCCTATTATGTTCTATCTCAGGCAGTCAGTCCTCTGAACATTCTGGTTAACGATGCGAATAAAGTGAGGTGAGGTTAATAGTCGTACGCCAAGAATATGTAGTACAATTAACGCGATAGTCATACCCATAGCCTAATTAGGAACCTAGATCTCCCAATGATCTTAAGTCGCAACAATCATTCGAATGGACTTTCTTATTCTTTAATCTAGTATATTAGGGAGAATAATTCGAGTGACGGACGAAGTAATAGAGTACCGGAAATGGATTAAGGAAACATTCCCGCTGCCCCTTGGCGAGACGGATTCTCTTTCGAGCTCAACTGGTTCCGATGCATCAACACTCTCTGCTCCAGCTAGCGACACGGTAATTCCCCAGGATGTTGCATTACATTGGACTCCCATCGTAATTAGAATTTACTTTTTAGCCATATAATCTGACTGTTTTTATCTAAACGATATTTATTAGCATTGAACAAATGTATGTTTCAGGACTCCGAGTGCAGTCGTGGCAATTCTCCTAATACCGGAGGTAAAGCTGACGACAGGAATAAAGACAGAAATATATACGAGAATCAACAGTCTCATCATCAGCAGTGGAAAAAGTCATACAAGCCGCCCTCTCATGGTACGAACCGCCCAGTTATTATTGGTAATATACTTATAACACTTTTCCTTACTACGATAATCATAGATTTTAGATGTGAAATCGTACAAGGCATCAGTGTCCATTATTGCATTATCATCAGCCATTCGCAATTGCATTCTCTCTATACATTTATTGTTACGTAATCGGTATATTGTTAGTAGACAATACACTGGAGCCATGCGTACGGGGATTGCACATTATTGCTTGTAATTTATTTTTCTCTGACTTGAAACCGATGGTTAACACGCTTTACTTTGAAATCCACAGTAAACCATCAGCACAGTTCGAGAGGAACTTATCAGCGTGGAGTAAACAACAATACCGGCGGCCCTAATAAAGGAAAGAGTAGCCAGCATCACAGTAGCAGTAGCAATAACAATAGCGGCAGCCAAAGTCCAAATTCAAGAGTGTTCACGATGAAACGTAAGAAGCAACATGTGACACACCGTAGCCCCGGTGATTGTGTACGGTGATGAAGTATGGGGGCTGGTGGTGTTCCTGCATATTAATCTTGTTCATTCGGTAACGAATGGCGACACCAGCGCCAAATAGCAATTGGCAATGTCGCAGTGTGAATAACCTTAGCAATACTAGGTACAGTCGAAATGTTAGATAATCGCTAATTTGCTGCGATCGATGATGTTTTATAGAATTGTCTTAATTTTCTGTTTTTTTTTTTTTTTCGCCAACCTAACACCGAGAATGTACGAGAGATTACCTTTTGAAGCATTTGACATTTAACGAATTATTTTTATCATTGATCGGTGCGTGTGAAACATCGCTGTGAAATCGTACGCGAACCGTTATTTTTTTACTTCTCGAACAGGTAATCATCCAGATCATTGATTTTTTTTGTCTCTTTGAAATTAATGAGCTCCTGCAACATCGTGATATCGTCGATTGACCGTTTTTTTTTCTTTTTTTTTCTGTTTCTAAAGTGTGCATGTGTGTATGAATGTGTGTGAGTATCGGTACGCACGTCGAGTGAATAATTTTGTCCGGAATTACAACCGTCGTAGTTGTCTCGGCTATTATTCGTCTAGTATTATGCACTTATCTCGCCAACTTTAAATAGTGATTGTGTTCATAGAGTCACTCGCCAAAACTTGTACGAAATTCGTAATCCTTAATTCTTCATATAATAGTTACGCTATTCGTCATAGTACATCTTTCCTGGGAGTTTCACGATTAACGTAAGGCATACCACTTGTAGTTACGACAAAGACTTAGTTTTCTATATGAAACTATATTCTTATAATACGAGAGCATAAAAGAAAATTTGGTGATAATGGGATTTGCCCACTGTAAATATTGTAATATACTCATAACTGCTGAGATTTTGAAAAATAAGCGTAACAGTTACCTAGTACATATTTTTATTTTGTGCGTGTCCGAACGAATATTTCATACGATAGTCTCGACGTATTGTTTAAATATGGATCCGATCCATATATATATATATATTTGGAAGATTTAACATTTTTGTTTTGTAACATACGTAGTTTTCTAATAGCTTCAAAGTTATTTGTACAGATATAGCGATGTACCAGTTAATTTCCAACATTATGTGTAAATTTGTATGTAAGAGCAAGTCTGAATGTTTGTTCTCGCACGAATGAGCCTAATAGTAATTATAGCTCCTATATAACTTATTGTAATTTGTACAAACTTACGAGAGACTGTATACATAAATTTAAGCGGTCTTTGTGAGATATCACTTTATTTATATACAATATTGTATCATAATCTCAAGTACAAACATATAGTTCATTACGTTTCATAATAAAACAAAAAGCTCGAGCCTAAACTTTTCTAAAACATTTTTTTCCATAACTACGTATTTGTGAAACTATTATGGAAATAATACTCTTCAAAGGTATGAATAATCTTGTATTTTATTTAACTGCAAGGACTGGTATGGTGAAAGTTGAAGAGGGTTCATGATTAACAATGTGATTGGTTTTCACATACAAATGGCATTTATTCAGTTGACTTGATGCCAGCCATTCATATACATAATACTTATATTAAACATTTCTTGCAATGCATTATTGATGCTACCATACATTTACACTATACATGGGACAGAAAGATTACTTGCGTGAGGTAAGACCAGTAATTGGATTGACCTCTAGAATCTTCATACGCTCCAATTGAGCCAGTTGACGTTCCTCTTCGAATGTAACAGGTAGTGGTGGATACACTGAAACATAGAATTCCATAAAATATTATTGTCTTGAAAATTTTTCTGTTATCACATTTATATTATTGATCTTAACAGGTATAATATTTTTAATTAAACGAAAAATAGAAAATTATACAATACAGTTAAGTATATTAATTTGTTATTAGTTTGAAAACAGAGGAGCTTACCAAACTTTTTCAGAAACATAAAGAGCCACAAAGCTCCACTGATACCCATCAAAATAACACCAACGGAAGACTTCCACCTTCCAGATGGAGCATTAATTTCTGCAAAGGTCTGACAGAAGCTTGCACGGTACAATGCTTTCTTTTCTTCGATGGAGAGTTTCTTCCAATCACCCTTCTCTTTTTCTCTAAGAGCCTAAAATATAGGCAGTGAGTCAGTATCAGCAAATGTAACAGATTGTCCGTAAATTAATTGAATTACTTGAATATCAGGGGTGTTCTCCTTGTACCGGATTGCAGGCATTGGGAAATCCACACGGTCAATGTAACATTCACTTCCATTCATACCAAAACCAACAACCTCTCGGTTTCCAATGACGGCTTTACTGTCCGCGCTCATAGTTGCTCTCTGCATGATGCAGGCTCGCCGCAAGCCGGTGATTAGAATCCTATTGTTCATTTTGACTGAAACAGTAGAAATTGTTCAGTAGTGCTAAGTAGCCATGTAACAAATGAATTAAAAAATACATTATCGCTTATACGTTTAGAAGTTGGTTGGGTTTCAGCAGAAGACTATTATCTAATCGATAAGTCTGTTATATGGAATTACGTTTTATAATTATGTCAACACATTAAAAATGAATTACATATTACTCTTGAAACTACAAGATACAAGAACATGTGTAAATTACCCAGTTAAGGCTCAAATAATCTTTTAAATCGGAAAGTTTCGTGGGAGTACTTACTGGCCGTTCTACAACCTTCGCTCAAGAACATGGAGTAAAATGGCTGCTAAATTACCAGTGTTTAATAGGTCAATGCTTATGAGTACGACACTATCGAGTTGGACAAGTTGAAATTTTTAAATTTAGTATATTAAATAAAAAATGTAATTAAAATAACAAATTTAAAGTAAGTATCTCTTATAAATTATATTTCAATTACTATCTCATAGTACTTTTTAAAAATGTGAAAACATATTCTGGGGCGCATTGAAAACTTTAAATGTCTATGACAAAGAATTTTATAAAAGACAAGTTACGCTTGAAAGTGATTGAAAATTAATAATTTAATTTAAATCAGAAAATAGAAATTTTTATAATAGCTAAAAAATTAATTATGGACAAGCTTTCCAAAATATTTTGTGAGCATAGAGAAGAGCCTTAATGGCAAAAATATATAGGTTTTGGAAAACGTATAACAACAAGCTACTAACTTCACGCGGGTCTGGTTCTCTTTCACGCGAACAGCGAACACGGCAAGGTACGAGTTTTCGTAAATGTGAATTGTATTTATTTTAGAGCTATTTAATGTAAGAAAAAACTATACACTACGTATTCTTAAATATTTTGTAATTTATCTAAACCGTGCATTGTTTTCTGTGGATGCTTTCTTTTCATATTGTTAGTGATGGATTCTCATCGCGGGTGTACATGTAATGTGATGTTCCAGATACCGACTTATATCTACGTGTCATAATTTCGTTAATACAGCTGTTTATTTGTGTTATTCGACTAGATCTCAAAACCTTTAACCCAAAAACTATTTCATATTGTAGTATTTATAAGCCCAACTGGGAAAAATGAATGTAAACAACTTCCTAACCTTCATAATTTGACACGAGTGCTGTTGAATATTTAGTTAACAGTGAATTTCTGTGATTAAAAGATTTGCGAGAATACAAATCACGGGAATACTTAATAGGATTACAGTGCAGAGGCCTTGAAAGTTACACAGTAAAATAATATTAACTTTCGTACAGTGCTTCTGTTAGGATTATGAACATTATCTGCTTACATTCTTACTTATTGTCGTTATGTTATAGATGTTCACAGCAAGCGCCAAAATTATGAAAAGTGGCGGGGCTGAGCCTGATCCATTTGAGGCCAGCATCTCCCAGGCTCTCCTTGAACTTGAGATGAACAGTGATCTTAAATCCCAGCTTCGGGAGCTTTATATCACTAAGGCCAGGGAAATTGAAACTAATAACAAAAAGGTGAGTTCAGATCAGTTAATTCATGAATGCAGTACAGTGCATCGAGGTACTTTTTTACTATTCAAATAGTATTTATCTGTATGTATATTCTTACAACAGCTCCTGAAAAAAAATTGAATATTTTTGTACAGTCGATCATCATCTATGTCCCAATGCCAAAGCTGAAAGCTTTCCAAAAGATTCAGACCAGGCTAGTACGAGAATTGGAGAAGAAATTCTCTGGCAAGCATGTCATGTTTGTTGGTGAGAGAAAAATTCTTCCCAAACCTACGCGTAAGACCCGAACTAAGAACAAGCAGAAGAGGCCAAGGAGGTATGAAAATACCGTTCAGTTTTATAACTTCTTTGAGAAATTAAGATTTTGAATAAAAAGGGAATGTTAAACTTTTATAGCCGTACCCTTACTGCCGTATATGATGCTCTTTTGGAGGATCTTGTATACCCAGTAGAAATTGTTGGAAAGCGTATTCGTGTTAAGCTGGACGGTTCTCAGCTGATTAAGGTTCATCTTGACAAAACTGAGCAAACAAATATTGAGCACAAGGTAATTATGACTGGCAATAATTATTCATGAATCTCTGGTATTTCAGCAATTTTTTCAAACTTTAAACTGTAATTTCAATTGCTCACAGGTCGACACCTTCGCTTCTGTTTACAAGAAACTCACGGGTCGTGACGTGACGTTCGAATTCCCTGAAACCTACGTGTAATTTACACTTTAATAAAAATAATTAAAAGTGTATTTGCATTTCATTTCTGTTTCAATATCCTTCATCCACGGCACATTTTTTTGTAGCACGATTTTACTATAGTTTCATTATAGTAGCAGTAAATTGTTCTGTAATTTACTTACGTAATTAATCTTAATTCAATGTAAAGTATAAATTTCAACATAAATTAACACAAAAAATAATCCAAATGTCGTATGCAAAGCATTTTTATTGGAACTCAAACATATGGACATAGAGATACATAAGCGTTGTAAATATATTATAAAATTATAGAAACTTTGATCATATATGTACAATGTTACAGTTATGTAAAAATGAAGGCACGATGGACCTAGGCTTAAGATCTTATGCAAGTAATAGAATCAAAAACTTTACAAAGTAATACTTTAAAGGCGTTTTCTCATAATGGCAATCTTCACGTACAATATTATCGTTATGTACTAATCCCTTACACATATTGGTACAAACATCATACAAAATATAATAAACGCAATGAAGCTTAGCGTACAAAATTTGCTTCTTTTAATTCCATTGCTCAAAAGTTCAAAAGTCAGCATCACTCTTAGTGCGTATGTTTACATGAAATATTAAATTTTTTCCGACTGCAATTGAATATTATGAAATTGATGTTTTTACTTTATTAAAATTAGATAGATTTATTAAAAAAAAACATGAATTTATGCGTTAACTAATTTTGCATCCTATAAAACTTCCGTTTTCAAAATTCCTAAACACTATATCGAATGACCTTCATTATATAAATTAATTCAATCATTAAGAAAACAAAGTGTCTAAACTATAGACTGTACGTAAGCGATCCATCAGATATTCCTTTGCTACTTTTTATATACGACAGATATGCAGATATAGATTAAATAATGAAACGTAACTGTAATGGATATATAAATAATTTCTTTCTCTTTCAATGAATAGATATATATGTGGACGCTCTGTTTACCTATACACGAAATTACTTATATCCATATGCGTCCAGGCTGATTAATTATAAAATTGAATCAAATGTATTGGACTATATCAATATGAAATTCTAGTATTTATATATTTATAACAAATGATATTTAACAGGAGTTTATGCAGTTTGTGACATATACGGATATTAAGAACTAGTCATAGCATGGTGCTCTTATTTTTTTCACTGATATCAGTGAACTATGTTTCGCACTGAATTTCATTTACCATTTTACATAAATTAACGCTTACTCTGTACTAATAGCTGATTTTCGATCGTACAATTTCTAAAAGTACCGATTCGTTGGAATCTAACGGTTACGAGATCACCGCTCCTATCTTTTGAAACACTTTTACTCGTTAAAACTGTTTTGCTCAATAAGCGGTATCAAAAATAATAGTACGGAATAAACGTTAAAATATAGTTATAAACAATGTAGTAACCGCGCTACTTTCTGACACTCTCTACCATTGCAGACTATTATGCTAATTATTGAACTATTACATTATGTTGAAAAGGTCTTCATAATGAAATAAAATTACTTGATTTACAGTTATGGTCTGATTGATATGTGTCTCTGTACCTTATTACGCTGAATCAATCTTAATAATCGCTATACATTATTAAATTTGTAGTCATAATTAATTTCCCTTTAACACTATTAAGGAATTTTAAATGGGTATATCGAACATAAACATGATAGAAGAATTAACTGTGTACTATAATTTTGTTCAGCAATCTTATGCGGCATAATAATTTGTTCTTGTCAATTTAATGTTTACAATAATATACGCTCAATAAATTATTCGATTAAACTATGATCGTGGAATAAAGAAAAGTGAAAATAAGTCACACTCACAACACGATGGTACATTTTTTTGAATAGTAAATTTGGAAACTGATTTCTAACTATATATTAGAAAACTTAGTGTAGTAAGCTCAAACATAATTACTGATTTGGAATTGTTAAAGTTAAAAAATTTTTAAATCATAATCTTTATTACAGGAACTGATAACAAGTACCCTGGTAGTTAAAAAAAAAATGTGTAGAATGCTCTAGCAAAGAATTTCTTAATTATATATATAACATATATTAATTATTTATTATATATAAATTATATATATATATATATATAATAAAAATAAGCTAATAGTTGTTATATTTCATAAATATATCGGTAGTTAGGTTTACTGGAACAATACTTATCGACCACGTTTTCCAATGGGTAATGTAATTATATTCATTAACACAATATATTGTCAAAAATGAAAATTAGTCAAAATTAGTCGCAACGAGGAAGCTATTGATACAATGATAGATTAATAAGACAATTTACATGGAAAATTAAGTTAAGTAACAAACACATTATTAATATTCGAACAAAGGTAATTCTGGACTGTTTACAACTTTACCTTTATTGAGGAGAAAGCGTGCAATACTTGATTCATATATGTGTTTATTGAGAGAAGTATAAATTAACTAAACGTATGACGTTTTCGTGAAAATTACAATAAGGAATATTTATTATTAAAAGAATGATTCACTGACAGTACTTGTCGAGAAAAGGCCAAAGGATCATACCCACAAAGAAGAAGGATGATGAACCAATTTAATTTGATCTGTTATTCAAGAATGTGTATACGAAATTCTAAAATGTATTACAAAAATCCGCTAATTTTATACGTGCGACACTCGAATACAAGAACACTAAGAGCTCTTCTACCGTTTCTATTTATAGAAGATGCGTTGCACCTATTCTTAATATTGCAAATTTATTTTAAGTGTCAGAACTCGATCAGGATGGAAGAATGATCGTAATATTAATATCAAATAAATAAAAATTTATATATAAATTCCTAAGGAAATAAATCTGGTTTGCGGTGCATCAAAATTATATGAGCCGTTTATTTTGAAAGTGGCCTAAATCCGTTTTTCAATATTTTACATGTACAAATTCATGTTATTTATCAGTAAAGGATTTTAATTTTCTTTTATTCCGAGCAAATACGATAATTCTTGAAACATAAGTTTTCAGAGTTATTTCAATAATTGAACCGTTTAGTTTGAAAGTGGCCTAACTCCATTTCTACTTAAATTTTGATATTTACTAGTGACAATGTCGGAAAGCAGTGATGAAGGTAATTTTAATTAATTAGTATTTACAAGTTAACCTCAGTTTTTGGATAATTGCGTTAGTTGAATAACCAGTACGTTTAATTAATGTCGTATCCATATGTTACACCATCCATATGTGACCATATGGGCGATTATATCAACTCTACTATGCATTTTTGTTGTTTTTTCTTCTATTTAAAATTATATAAACATTTTAAAACATCATTTTAACAAGGAAATACTCTTTCTTAGTTTTGATCTATTAATTATTCCATAAAAGGTAATTTTTCTTGTCCGTATTTTGAACGTCTGGTGTAACATATGGATGGTGTAATATATGGATACGAAAATTAATATAAAACTTAAAATTTATTAATAAATTTTAGAAATTATTTCACCCATGGGGAAGAACAGAATAAGACCATTTAGTTCAGATAGTGAAGAAGAAATAGTAACTAATGATTTAAAAAAAAAAAATCGAAAAAGAAACAGAATTATTGAACAATATTCGTCTTCAGGGGATGAAGATATGAATAACAATGGAGAAAAGATCGATGAATGATACATCCGAAAAGTGCGAAAGATTAAACGGAATTTAGGAAAAAGATATTGTACTCAAACCGGAAGTATTGTACCTGAAAAAAAATTTTCTTAAACAAAGATTGCCGTTGTCGGAGTGCTTGTGCAAAAAATTTCGATGAAGAAGAAAGAAAGAATATTTTTGAGAAGTTTTGGGGTTTGAAAAATTTTAATAAACAAAATATATTGCTTTACGAAGCTGTTGAGCGCAAAATTGTGGAACGAAGACGTCCAACAAACGGAAAAGGTTCGCCAAGAAATTGGAGTTTCAGATATTTGTTAAATTTGAAGATCGGAAAAGTTCCCGTCTGTAAAAAATACTTTTTGGATACTTTTAAAGCAAGTGAAGGATGCTTAAAACGAGTATTAAACTCGCCAAATGTAGGCAATGATTTACGTGAGATGATGGTTGGACCATGAAGAAAATTATCTGAGGAAGGGAAAAAGCACGTTCAAAACCATATTAGAAGTTTTCCTAAATTTGAATCCCATTATACCAGATCTCATAATCCTAATAGAAGATATCTACATCCTAATCTAACTGTTAGGAAAATGTTTAATTTATACGAGCTTTATTGCGAGGAAAATAATATAAAAGCCGTTAATGAGTGGACTTACAGAAAAATATTTAAAAAAGATTTTGATCTACATTTTCACCAACCGCGCAAAGATACGTGTCAAAAATGCGACTTATTAAACATAAAAATTAAAGCATCGAATGATGACGTAGAAAAGAAAAAAACTTACGGAAGAAGACGATGTCCATTTAAGACTAGCAGAATCAGCTAGGAATTCACTAAAAGAAGATCAGGAGCAAGTATCACGTAATTCAGATTATTATTTTTCTTTCTCGTTCAACTTGCAAGAAGCATTACCGTATCCCAAATTGACTACCTCAGTAGCATATTACAAACGCAATATGTATGTTCTAAATTTGGGTATTCACAATTTTCATAATGATAATGTTTACATGTACGTTTGGAATGAAACTATTGCATCCAGAGGTGCTCAAGAAATTGTTTCATGCATCCTAAAACATGTTAAAAAATTTAAGAAGTGAAAGACACATTATAGCTTACAGTGACATGTGCACCGGCCAAAATAGAAACATTAAAGTAGCTTTAATGTGGTTAAAAATTGTACAAACTTCGGAAAATAATGTGGAAATCATAGATCACAAATTTTTAATATCAGGACATTCGTTTTTACCAAATGATAGAGATTTTGGCGTGGTAGAAATGTCATTAAAAAAAAAAATAATTTACCGTTCGTTCCCCAAGATTATTAAAAAGTGTCGGAAAGGTAATAATTTTATTTTAAATGAAACGAGACAAGAAGATTTTGTATCAAGAAAATTATTAGAAGACGCAATTTTTAAAAGGGTGAAGAATTCTGATGGAGAATCGATAAACTGGTTGAAAATATGTTGGATGCGTTTTGTCAGAAATGAACCGTATAAAATTTTATATAAGACATGAATGAAAAAGAATGAAAATTTAAAAATCCTGAATTTATTACCACGTCGGGGTAGACCAAAAAAATTCGAAAATATTGTATTGACACCATTGTATAAAAATATCAGACAAATTATAACAGCAAAATTTAAGGCCATAATTGACCTATTACGATACATACCATCGGAACATCATGATTACTTCAAATCGGTTACACACGCACAAAATGTAGATGAGTAGTAAATTGTTTTGTAATAAATTTATGTTTGTAATTTTGTACGTTATGTAGTTAGAAAATGTTTTGAATCGTATAAATTATGTTTCCGAAGTGTTTTAAAGATATGTAAAATAAATTCAGTATTATTTTTTTTCAATTTTCAGCATCTTAAACGATGTTGAATGGACTTGGGCACCTTCAAGTTTTATAATGAATTTGGTTGTTAATTTTGAAAGTGGCCTAACTCCATTATTGATAAGAAAACGCGTATTATTCACTTAACAATTGCCACTATTTTAATAGGAACTATAAATTTAACACCCTTAGATACACTCAAGCAGTACGACTCATTAGTATCCTATAAGTATATTTTTAAATTCATTGAAACGCAAACCCTTAAATATCTCGATTTGAAGATAAATGGAGTTAGGCCACTTTCAAAATAAACGGCTCATATCTTGCCAAACCATAAATCAAACTCTCTTATTATTCTTTATATCATGCAGGCGACAATATTCATTCATATCACAATGAAAGTTGTTTTTGTTTAACTGAATGCAAATTATTTTAATATATGTGCTTGTGCAAGTTTTCTTTACCTTTGGTTTAACTTCACACAATAATGTCAGCAATGCCCAAACGCGATTACGTTTGTTATACGATATACTGATTACGTAGACAAAACATTACAAGAAACAATGATTTGGAACAATTGATATCCATTACTTGATTATAAATAATAGTTCTGATTGACGTCATGTATTTAGAGGATGCAAGTCCATAATCACATGTTATTATACATGGAATATACAAGTTCAAGAATTGATTTTTGAAGAAAATTTGATGAACGAAAAAAAAATAGATTTCTGGAAATGAAAATATCTTTGGTTCATACAATGACTAAACAAATTATGTTGCATCAGAAAAACTTCTAAATAATAATATTTAATACCGACAATTCCTTGTACATACAAGGATAATGGAATCAATTTTTTTATATAAATACTTCCGAATAGATACACTGAGTATAGTATACAACAACATATACTAGAAAATAAAATCATCTGTCGGAAAAAAAGAACGAGTTGTCAAACTTCTCATTTAACGTATATTCCTTTCAGTTTTATGTGTGCTGCAAATGTCGAATATTGTAACGTTATTGCCATTGAAATAGTTGCCGTTTCGGTGTTGAATACAGAAACAGTATAAGTGACAACACGAGAGTGGAACAAATCCGTTAATTATATTTACGTACGTGTAAATAACGACTTAAACAATAAGAAAGGATTCCCTTTCTGCTATACATCCGCTTGCCAATACTTCGAGGCAATTTTTAACAATAACGTGGTACGACTGCCAATTTTATAGTACACTTATTAATCTTAGCTCAATAGCGATCGTACCTTTCTTTAAAACCTATGAAGACACTGCGATCAGAGAACAGAACCTTTGACTCCGCACGTAGCTTTGATCAGCACCTATCGCTCGCTATTTAATTGGAATGAAAGTAGGAAAGCAAGTGCACTTAATGGCTAATATAAGAAGAGAAATGCTCCACGTCTCTGACCTTATTCATCCCTGAGTACCCAATTGTTCGGTTTATACATAACGTAACTAACCATCTTACTAGCATTTCCGTAACCTCGTAATAAGGATGGCTGCTCTTCAACAATACTATCATTAGCTGGTACATCTGCATGACAATCCAGGAGGTCATACGGAAGTTGATTCAGCACTGAATTGCGTCAACATGTGACAGCGTTGCTCGAGACATTCCACCTTGGCGATCAGAAATGCATTCTCAAGGTATAAATCCTTCGCGAGTATATCGGCTCGAGCTAATTTGTCATTCTGGAAACACAGTCGTATAAAAAAATATTTCAATGCGTTCTAGTGAAAGACAAAATTGTGGAAATTAATACAATATGGAATTGTAAAATAGCAAGAAGTACACGGTAAAGAGTGTTACATACTTGTTCCTTGTATGCTTGAATTTGCTGGTGCAACTTTTCTTGTGTGCTGCGAAGGACAAATTGTAAATCCATAAGCTCCTTTCTATTTTGTTTACATGTTTCTGAAAAGATAACTGATATAAGTATCGGAATAGGATGATAGATGCAACATTTTTTATCAAGTTAAATAGAAATATTGACGTACGATACAATATTCGCTCAGTGTGTTTTTGTTGTTGCTTCAACGAGTTTTGCAGATGTTTACATTTTTGCACTTGTGCCTGCAATCGTGTATTCAAAGTCTGCAGTACATTTATGTCAATCCTGCATGCCTGCTCCCCAGCATTAATTTGAGGACAATAACACGTTACGCTTTTTATATTTTGCAAATGTAGGATTTCTTGCATTAGCATTTCTCTTTGCTTTATCAAACAATTGCACTCGGCGTCAATATTCACTTTTTTCTGATGCAGTCGACGTATTTCGTCTCTGTGTACTTTGCAAAGTTCTTCTGCAGAGGAGTACGTCTCAATATGATGACAAGTGCACCCGTGGAGGCAGGACGTGAGTCTAGTAGTCGTGCGCGACACAGTTAATCCAGTACTTGGTATAGTTGTGTGTAACGTATGATTTAATTTAAATGAATCAATCAGTCCATTATCATCTACAACACTCTGCGTTGGCTTTGGAAGTAATTGCGAGGGTGATGGAAGGCTGACGATGTTAGGCATAACTTTAGTATATTCCTTAGAATAGGGTACTAACGGGATGTAATTTTGTGTGTCATTAGTTTTGGATATAAAGTCTGAATCCTGATCTGGAAATTGTGTAGAAAAGTCTGACTGCACCGACTGCTTTTCTTTTCTTATTTTGTCACGTAGCTCTTCGATTTCTTTATCTCTTTGGCGTATCTCATTTTCTGCCTGCACTTTCCACTTTTCAAATTCCTCTTCAAGATCGGTGTACTAAAGACAAATAGCATGCAAGAGTTTTAAATAAGGTTAGCTATTTATTTTTATCTCTTAGATAATACGATATTCTAAAAAAATATGATAATTAGAGAATAGAAAAATTTAATTACCTGCTGTTCAAGATTGAACCTTTCTTCTATTGGGGATAGCCTGCCATCGTTTCGACCTTTGTCTCCCGTGCCAAACTGTTCTTCGTATTCAGCCATTTTTGCTATTAATTCCGAAAACTTCTCGTCGCTGACTTTCTGTTCTTGTTCGAAAAGCTGCCTTTCTTCTTCGAGTTTATTTCCCCAATAATCTTCGCAATGTTCATATTCGGTTCTTATCAATTCCAAACTTCTCTCTAATTCGGCGCATCTTTCTAATAACTGTTTTTTCTCGTTAGCATGTTTAATCTCCTGCTGTTGAAGTTGCTGATTCATCCTATCTATATTTTCAACGTATTCCTGTCCAATGGCATCAGATCTGTCATTACAAGTCTGTGTTAAATTAAAAGAAATAATTGCTCTATCTGTTTCAACTTTCGACTGATCCGCACCAGGTTCCTCTTTACGCGGTGGGTAGTCTCGAAGACTAGTCATTTTGTTCTTTGAAACACTTTTTACGTCCAAGTTATTGAAGTTCCTGTCAATATTGTGTATCATATCGTCGCTGTTAGACATCCTCTTGCCAAGTCTCAATTTATCATTTTTATTTATCACTAAATCCCGTAACGATTCACTTGTACGCTCCTCGCATTCTGCTTCAAGTTCATTTGCAAGGCTTTTTGTGGACTCCGCTTCTTTCACTGAACACTAGAAAAGACACGTTTTATTGTATTTCAATACAAGTGTGTTTCCTCATAATTGCAACAACTGATATGCTTACGTTTTCGTATTTTTTTAACAGTCTTTCCAACTCTGTTATTCTGGCATTCAGAGCTTCGTTACTTTGACCTGTAAATAAACGTTAAAAATATTTACATAGTTAACAAGTGAATAGTTTTTCGTATTAAATAGTAACAAATAACATTTTCATATAGATTACCTTCATTATCTTCTGCTATCAAAGTCTTGATGGGCGAAGATGACGTTACCGCATCTCTATAATAGGATTAAATGTTTTTTCTTCAATTCTATCTAAGACGAGATAAAATCTATATAATGGCTGATTACCTGGTATTTTTAACACTTTGATCACGAATCTTCATTAATTCCAATTCGGATGCAAGTTCATCGTTTTGATCCCTCAAAAGTGATACATCTGATTGGAGTCGCTGTATGCGGTCAATTAAAGAAATAACTTGTTCGTTTTCTCTTGCCTCGACGTTCTCAACCTGATAACAAGTTTTTTGTATTAATTTCAACTACAGACATGCTGAGTTGTTCTAATAATCGTACCACATCGTGCTCTGCTGCCAACGTTTGTATTTGTAATTGCAGTTGATTATTAGAGATTTTCAGACTGGAAACTTGATCAGAAAGATTTTGGTTCTCGACTTCTAAAGCTTGGTTTTCTTGTAAGACATTTACAAGTTCGTTCTTCAATCTTTGATCTTCCTGCTGTAGGGTCTGCAATCGTTCATCCATCAATTTCAATGTCATAACATTTGCTTCGCGTTCAGAACGCAACTGCTTCGACAATTCTTTAGTCTCTTCAGCGTGTTTTATTTCCAATTGTTTTAATTGATATCGACTTGATGTTTCTAGTCGTACATGATGCTCATCAATTTCCTGGGCTAACAAATTTGCTCGTTCGTTAGCTTCTGTTATATCAATGCGCAGTTTGTCTCTTTCACCGCTGAGGTGTTCAACCAATGTGCTGTAAAATTAAGTATACCTTCAAACTAGAATATATTTTGAATTAAACATGATCGTCTAACTATTTGGAGTGTAGACTCAAGAAAATGCATGACATGCGAATAATAAAACTCACTTGAGACTTCGAACTTCCTCTTGATAAATCACAAGGGTAGCCTTCAACAAACTAACGTGCGTCCCCATGACTCTATTATCGGATTCATCACGAAGATTTTTAAGTTCTTCGCAGAGAACATTCGTTAGTTCTGTAAGACTAATATCTGGACTAGTAAAACCTAAGTCCGATAACAGAGTTGTTGCTTCATGTACGCCAGCAACTTCCCACATATCAATAACAATGCTGCTCCGCACATAACTATTATATTAAAGATTTACAAGTTAGATTTTATACAATATTTTTGTTCTATTAAATTATTTTTCATAGGATGATTATACTTTACCCAGTCTGAAGAGGACCAATCATTTGGACACTATCTTTCTGTGAGTCTTGTTTAAGCATATTAATATCAGATCCATCGCTCCATCCAGGACTTAATTGTTCCTGCAAGGCTTTCTCGTTGCGAAACAACAGCGAAAAATCGTCAAAACTTATTTGACCGTCGCGATCTATATCCAGTCTTTCAAAGATTTGCTGGATTGTCTAAAGAAAGACATTCGATTAGGTAACTGTTGTGCAATAATTAAATAATATACCATTTATCTGTCTTTTGAATAATAACCTGTCTAGATAATGTTGGAATTCCAATACATTGAGATATAACACATAATTCAGAACGATCAGTATTTCCATCAATATTAGTATTGAGCTTACTCCATAAATCACGCAGTCTTTGTTCATCCAAATTAATATCTATAATTTAATTTTTTAATTTTAGTAGCCTTAATTCATATTCACCGAGGAATATTCTATCATAAAATTCATATTACCTAAGCTTGCATGTTGATAATCTACCATATCAGACTTTTGTTCCTTCGACTTTGTTGTTCGTCCATATTTCTTAACTGTCAGTTTGGGTGCATTAAGTGTTTGCAGTGAGTCGTTAGCAAACTCTTTCTCAGAATAGTTAGAAACTCCTTCTTGCGATTTACCCAACAAGGCTAGTAAGCCATCCCGGAATTCAAGGAAAGATACAGACTTCCTCACTGGGGTTCGTTCCAGGAGACAAGATATCAATTCTTTACCACGTTCTTCTAGTTGCAACTTATCACAGAGTGAACGTAACCCATTCTCATCTAACGACGTTTCTCCTTCACTCAGGCAGCTCTCAAACACAGCTAGAAGCTGCTGCTCATATGGATCGTTACATCCTCCCTCCATTGCATTATTCTGACTTTGTTCAAGGTCCCTGCTTTCTGGAGTTACACTGTCTGCCTAAAATGATATAGTTACAAAAATATAAATATACATAGAACAAATATAATAAAATAAGTAAATAAAGCAATACCAGTGATATTAAGAATGTTATGTAACAGATAATAACAAATGCAAAAGAAAGAGTTTGATGTATCAGTGCAACTAAGCCAACTGTGTATTAAATAATATGATAATCTATAGTCGATTATACATTTATGTTTATCATATCTGTACTGGATACAGTATAATATTATAAGTGATACTTGTATAGATTTCGTAATTATTACAAAAGAGTGCTTGATAGTTAGCATAATAATATAGAGATTGAAGGAAAGCTTGATTTACATTGGATTTCTAATGCTAATTGTAAAATTTTACATACTTGAATACACGAGAACACCTGTCTGTTCTAACATGGGATAATATATGATATAGTACTGTTAGAATAACAAAATAAATCAATAACAGTGTGAATAATTCAGTTGAAAGAATAGTCTAAAGTCAGGGAATTCGTTTGTATAATTGGATAAATATCTAGAGTCATTGCTAAGGTCATTTAGTGAGGGTCAAGAACAAATTCAAATCACTACCATTTCTAGTAGTTGTCACTTGTTACAATGGACACAAAATATCGTACTATGACTTTACATATTTATTTATAGACACAATATATATAATTAAATTAAGGACCACAGTCAAACTACGCGCATGCATCTAACGATAATGTGTTATAAGGGCGACTTACAGTATAATCTACTATCATAACTTTATAGCGACTTATAATAGAAATTCACGACTGTATAAGGTATTCGTAAGTACAAATAAACGATGATGGTCAATTGCCAAAAAATTCGTTCTTATCTAATCTTCTTTGCAAATGATGATAACGCGTACAGCTGGCGTCTCGGTCAATCACTATTATGGTTTAACTGATACAGGAATTATAACAAATGGCTTACCTGCCGTATATCTAGGAGGATGCTAGCCGGGTATAGAGAATGTGGCTATTATTGATGAAGCGCAATGGCAGATTACAAATACTACACTAATGGGGGATCGATAGTCAATAATTGTTATAATATTTGTAAAAAATCGTTACTTCTTGTTTAGCTCGTCGTTGGCAGTTCAAGAGCAATCAGCTGATTTTACGAGCGAGACTATTCATGGTTCACCAGAAAAGGTTGTTGTACATCTATGTACGCAAATTTTACATCCTGGGAAAATATTTCAGGATTAATTTGATTAGCGACTTATTATTTTTATGTTTACAGCATATAAAGACAATTTCATATACTCGTTCAGAGATAACGAATAATTTGTCGGATCTGCATTACTTGATTTATCGACGGAATTCAAACACTAAAAATTTTGTGTGGTGTCAAGTGGTTTCAAGTGCTTTGGAGCACTAGAGAAGTGTTCGAAAATGAGTTGACAGCACTCGGAACATCATTGTGTCTCTGTTTATTGAATACAATCGATCAAGACACAACGATGTTCTCACCACTGTCGGCTTGTTTTCGAATACACCCTGATAAAGCTCCAAAGCACTTAAAACCGCAAAAACGAGTAGTCCTATTGATTGGAGCATATATTGGCGTAAAAGTGATATGTTATTTTTAGTTAATAATATTTTTATGCGGTCCTAAGTATCTTTTAAGTATTTTACATTAATTAATAAGGAAACAAATTAACTGAATAATATTGACCAAGAAATAGGAAGTTCTGTTGGATATAGTACCTTAAGCTTTAGACTCTAGTATAGAGAATCACCACGTTAGCAGCACCTGTTCTTTTCCATCAAAAGTGTAAATCCAATCTATAAAGTTCTGCGGTCAATCGGAAGAAGGATCGAGTAAAAGGTTGAAGCAGAAGTTCTTCAGCAAAATGGTATCGCTTTGTGGCAGAGCTGTTCTTCAAGCTTCTCGTCGTTCACTTATATACGCTCAAGCGAGATGCAAATGTAAATACCTTAAGTGTATTTTCACTTAATTATTAAAGTACATATACACTTTATTTTGGCGATTTTAACAATTAATTACGTAACGTGTCTGCCGCTATTGTAAATTTGTCTGTTACGTTATAAGAATGTGGCCACTGTGACAAATTGTCCGACTTACGAGATGTTCTTTAATTTGTAGCATCCGAGATGCCAGATCCAATTGACCATGCTACTGGTATAGAGAAGCGTCAGCTACTTGCTGAAGCTGCTGGCAACGACGTAAGTTTTACCAGATATTTCGGAAGATATATTGTAGTTTACTGCTGCACCCATATAAAGCTTAATTTTCAATGATTTAAAGGTTTATCAGCAAATTGGTCTTTATTATATCAATATCTTACTGAACTATTTTTACAATTTTCAAAGAATCTTCATTTATAAATCAATCAATTGGGTGTTTTCTATATATATATATATGTTTGGATTATTACAGTTCATCATTGCAGTTGTAGGGAATTTTTGAGATTTTATTGTATAGAACACATGCAGGAATGCAGCTTATAACCTTGCTATTAATATATTTTTCTGTATTTCAAAGTTTATACCATGAATATAATTAATGACATAACTTTATTTTCAGTTAGGTTAATATATATTTAGTAATAATAATATGCAGTGCATTAATTACGGTTAAGAGTAATATCCTATGTTATTTATGTATTTAATTATAAACCTGGAGTTTAAACAATTTTTTTCAATTAATGCCATATTTGTTATAGGATCCATTCAATATCAAACCAATTAAGCGTGGACCTAGTACAAAGGACTGTCCAACTTTAGTACCTAGTGCATTTGACAGTCGTATCGTTGGATGTGTTTGTGAAGATGAAGCTACACATGTTAACTGGATGTGGCTGCATCAGGGCAGTCCCCGTCGTTGCGAATGTGGACATTGGTTCAAACTTGTCTACAAAGCCCCCATATAAAGTTAATTGATGATAAGTTAGTCGATTGTTTGTAACATCTACATAGAGTCAACATTACATTATATACTCGTGGATACTGGCTTTATTTATCATCTATCCAGAAAAGAATTATCAGAGTAAATTGTCTAGTACACTGGTATGCAAAATCCTAAAACACATGTATTACTTGCATTCATTTTGATGTACATATGATTTTCCAATAAATAAAATAAAAATTGTGTGCCAGTGACTCAAAAATATTTTTTATTAGTGAAAATCCTTTGTCTGATTAGAATTGTGTAATCTAAGTGCACTTCATTTATTGCTCCGTATAAAACGTCTTTCTGAACACAATTCTAAGCGTATCGTTATCCATTTATGATAAGAACCGTCAGACGGCAGCATCATCGGCCAATCAAAAAAACAACCCGTGCGTATTCTCCGAGGAGGAGACCACAGTCAATTTCCATTGCATTGGTAAGACTGCGCCTTAGTATATATGTAGCATACCGAAAGTGACGTTCGTTTGACTTGATTGTATTAATGACAGTAAATAATTGTGATTCGATTGTGTGTAAATAGGTATTAAGCCAGTGATCGTAGGATTGTCGATATAGTCGTGCGTAGATTCTACGTTCTTTATCTTAACGTTAATCGAAACGCATAAATCGACGAGAGAGCACTCTCGGGGATCCGCAGGGAAGAAAGAAGTTGCTGTAATGGCCGCCGTGTCATGAAATGAAGGTGCCCAGCCAGTTTTGCGCTTCCACCATGGAGGATAACTCCAGCTCTCCCTCGCAAAATCACAACGGGCAGCTATCTGCTGGAGCGAACGTGTCCCTCGCAAATAACAAGCACCAGGGTAGTGATAACGGCACTGCTGGAGGTGCCGAAGGTGGTGGCGGTGGTGGAGGTAGTGGAGGTGGCGGAGGCAGCGCCGGGGACGAGAGACCACAATATTCCATGCCTGGAATTCTTCACTTCATTCAACACGAATGGGCTCGCTTCGAACTCGAGAGGTCCCAGTGGGAGCTGGACCGGGCAGAGTTTCAGGTGTGCTAACACATCCATCCTGTCTCACCCTTATGTAGCTTCCTTACAGATCACTGCAGGACTCTGTTGTAACCAGCTCGCAGCCAATGACCTGATGGTTTTCTTTGCCAGATTTTGCATCTACATTTATTATATTTCAGATAGAGTATATTGCAGATAATACACATTGTAATATAAATTTATATTTTAAGTCTTTAGACTTATGCCCAGGATATGCCACTGCTTTGTCAGTTGATAGATTATTCACTGCATAATTCCTAAATTTCTTATATTTTCCACAACACATAGTTTGCATAAATTATATATTTTTGGTTTAAATTTAGAAATACACATGCTCACTCAGTATTGTGAAAGTATTGTCTTTATTCAAGATACATGTTTGACATTTTGTTTTGCAATCAGGCTATATTATTATCCTCTTAATAGTGTACTAGAGAAAGAGATAGTATCTTCAAAGCAATTTATAAAAATACATTTTTATGTTAGTTGCACATATTTTATTAGTCATATATAATTAGAGTTATAAAAATTAAATTTTTGAAATTACAAAAAAGTCATTCCAAACTATATAGTTTACTCCATTATAAAAACACCTTATAACATGATTTATTACATAGATGTACAACCATATGGTTGGATTCTAGGATACATAAAAACTCTCTCTGTGAAACTAAATTGACTGTAATTAGCACATAGAATTAGATAGTGAGATATGTTAGCATATCTGCTATAGTGCAATATGTATTATGAATATAATATACTTTATATTCACATATCTAACATACCTTTTTTTTACATTGATCTTGATACCATGCAGTATAATTATATTTCATATTAAAAAAAATATTATTCCTAAGGAAATTTATAAATCGACTTCAAATTATGTTTAATATACTTAATAATGTTGCAGTAATAACATTTGTCTTAAAGGATATAGCATTTTATGTTTTATATGTTTGTATGTCTTTATTAACTCAATCATGGGAATTTTTTGATGTTATAGGCCAGAATAGCTTTCTTGCAAGGAGAAAGGAAGGGACAAGAAAATTTGAAAAACGATTTAGTGAGACGGATAAAGATGCTGGAATATGCATTAAAACAAGAAAGGTGAATATAGATTCTATTTTAATCCAACTTTTTTATAATCTTTTGGTGTCAATTGTTAATACTTCACTTGTTAAGGATGAATGATATGATGGAAATTAAGCAAGTTAGTTTTCCTAACTGCATTGTAAAACAAGTATTTCAGCATTATTTGCAGTGGTGGTTTTTTTATATTTAGATGTTTCATTTAGTACTGGTTTAAAATAAATGCAAAACATATGGTTAAATGAGCGAGGTAGAAAACACTATAGCCTTTCCAAACAGATCACTTGAGGTATATACATTTCAAAAGTAATTTACGAAAGAAGCACTGTTTTGAATGCAACCGTATTTAGCCACCATGTTATTCTAAATAATACATAATTGAATATTGAACGTAAATCGCGTTATTTTAATGTGTGCAGGGCAAAGTACCACAAATTAAAGTATGGTACTGACCTGGTAGTTCAAGGGGATGTCAAACCACCTATCTACGAAGAAGGTAGTTCCTGTGGTGGTTCTGACGGAGGTGGTGGTGATGGGGAAGCAGTTAGTAATATCAGCTGGAGGCAGGGTCGACAGCTTTTAAGACAGTGAGTAAAAAAGGACGAATTATTTGCGTAAAGAGAAAAGGTGGGGGAGGATGGCAGCTTATGTTACTTATAATTCGCCTGTCAAATGATTTTATTAGCATGTATATGAAAAAATAGTCGGTCGAAGTCTATTTTTAGTTAATATTTCAATTATTTCACATGTCTTTGGAAAATAATACCAAAAATCGAGTAATAATAGATTTCTTTAAAAAAAAATTCAAACCATCGTGGCGATACATAGCTACAGGATGGCCTTATTTCTTTTAGGTACTTGCAAGAAATTGGGTACACCGATACTATTATAGATGTCCGATCAAATAGAGTTCGATCACTACTTGGTTTAAATAATAACACAGATTCAGATGATCTGAATACTCCAGCGCTCAATGGAAATGAGTCTTCGAATAAGCGAGCCAGTGAGAACCAGGGTCGACGAATTCCAGCCAAAAAGGTAGAGGTAAATAATGATTCCTAATTGCTTCCTTGCAACAGGGGGATATAACAAGCCGCAGAAGAGATTGTAGCATCGAAATGCGAATTTTCTATACAGATGCGAGATTAATTAAATAAGGTAGTCAGTCAGTAATATAAAAGTTGTACATTGATGTACACTGCTTTGGCATAACAGTCACGTGAGATGGATACGATATTAGACGAATTCAAATCCTTCGAAAATTAAAGTATAGTAAATTATAATAAATATTGATCTAGCAACAGCCATCGTCCATTGCCGAAGCAATGGTTCTGGATACTGAAGCAGCAGTGATGGCGAATTTCGAGTTCCTAGCTCAAGCCGATATTGATATGGAGGAAGAAGAAGGCGATGTCGAAGAGGAACTCTATGACGCAAGTTCAGGATCCAAGCCAAATAAGGTAAACACTGATACCTAATTCCTTGGTGTATCAAAAGTTTAAATGATTACTCTTCTCTTTCATGAAACATATTCAGCCCATATTATTAACCGAGGACGTTGATGCTGAAGCAGAAGAAGTATTAAACGAATTGAATCGTCTCACAGAGACTGAGGAATCACTGCCTGGTATGATCTCACGTAAAAATTTAGAGAACACGGGAGAATGCTATTACTATCAGTTCAGATCAGCTTATTACTTTATAATATTTGCTGTTTGACAGTCTGAAGTCATTACTGTTTGAAAATTTTCAATTAATTAATTTCATCTACTAGAAAAATATGCTATACTTAAATTTGAATACTGAATGTTTACTTCTTGTTTTACGCAAGTGGTAAGCCAAGTTTTAATAAAGACCATACTTCACGTTTACAGGTTCTATGCATAGAGGTTTACAGTCCGATCTACGACGTCCGTGTGAGGAAACCGATTCGACATTGGGTTTAGGGGAATTAGCGCAATTGACAGTCAACAATGATGCAGAAGTAGCGTATGACGTGAGTTTCCCTAGAAACACTTCAAACCCATCGATTCCTAGTCTATAGTCTTCTTTCTCATAATACGAAATCGTAAGCGTTCATAGAAAAGAAATATTAATCAAGCATACATATAAGAAATATAAAGTAGACATCTCATGCGATGTATTTTCACATAGATGGCCGCGAACACGAAGGAGACATTCAGAAAGACATGGAACGCAAAATATACCCTACGCTCACATTTCGATGGCGTCCGAGCCCTCGTCTTCCACCCTACCGATCCCGTACTTATCACAGCGAGTGACGATCACACATTAAAATTGTGGAATGTTCATAAAACCGTTCCAGCCAAAAAGTATGTCTGATGAGTTCTCAAGCAAACATTTAAAACATATTACTTTTTACATATCTAGTAGCTAATGGCAAACGTGATGAATCTTTTCTTTCACGCAGGTCGGCATCGTTAGACGTAGAACCCTTGTACACGTTTAGATTGCATACTGGGCCGGTATTATGTCTAGCTATGAGTGAATCCGGGGAAGATTGCTACAGCGGTGGTTTGGACGGAATGATTCACAATTGGACACTTCCACCAGCTACCATAGACCCATACGATTTCTACGACCCGAACGTGCTCAAAAATACCCTCACAGGACATACCGATGCTGTTTGGGGTTTAAGCATGTATCATCCAAGATCACAATTACTTTCAGTTAGTGCGGACGGAACAGTTAAACTTTGGAGTCCACAGAGCAAAGTACCATTGCTCAACACGTACACCTCTGAGCAAGGTTGGTGCGATTATTAAATAAATCATTAGTTGATATCCATTGTGACTATGTGCATCACTTCTAAGTAATTTAATTAACGGCATCATATATAGTACGGATTTTTTAAATGTACAGATGGAATACCCACGTCTGTCGACTTCGTGAGAGACGAGCCCCACAAGTTGGTCGTAGCCTATGAAGGGGCCTGCGTGGTATTCGATGCAGAAACTGCAGCTGTTGTAGCGCGACTAGAAGGCAACGGCACAACAGGCGTTAATCGTGTGGTAGCTCATCCGACTCTTCCTTTGGTAGTAGCAGCCCACGAGGATAGACACATTCGTTTCTATGATCATCGTTCAGCCACTCTCGCTCACGCCATGGTGGCGCACTTGGATGCCGTTACTAGTCTTGCCGTAGATCCTCATGGCTTGTACCTACTTTCAGGCAGTAAGTATGATAGCGAAGAACACATAGAAATAATCGGTTAAAAGATGTAAAGATGAAATTGCAATGTTCAGAAAATGAGATTATTTTTGGAATTTCGTGTTTGTGGTTCAGGTCACGATTGCAGTATAAGATTATGGAACATGGATAATAAGACTTGTGTGCAAGAGATAACGGCACATCGTAAGAAATTCGACGAGAGCATCCTGGACGTTGCGTTCCACCCCTCGATGCCGTTCATCGCGAGCGCAGGCGCTGACGCCCTCGCCAAGGTATTCGTTTGAGCAATACCGCGGACAGGAGTTGTTCTCCGATCCGCATCGCGGAGAACGGTTTTTGTACTCATGCTCGTTTTACATAGTTCCCCCCGCCTCTTCTTTTCTGTACGTACCACACTTCCAATTTTGTTTCTACTCATTGCTCGAGATTCGACTGTGAGATTGGCAGTATAAATATATCAAATTACATATTCAGATACTCATATTGTAGGACTCAAATGATTATTCCGTAATGTTTCATTAAAAATAATTATATTTTGAGGTGTAAACCTTATTTGTCAATATAATCGCCTTTAAGTAGATACACAACTTATTGGCAGATTGATTCATAGGGTGGGGTGTTGGGGGGGAGGATGGGTCACGGAGGAAGGGGTACGGCGTGTAGAATATTAATTATTATAGTACCTATAATTAAAAGATTAAAGGGATCCCCTTCTTATCCAGAATCCAGGGAGCACACTGCCGCGGTAGCATAATATTTATCATTACGTTAACTATTTATTACTGAAATCACAGTTACTGCTGCACAGCTACTGGGGGTTATATTATAATATGATGATAACGATGAGTATAACGTTATCACGATAAGCTCTGCTAATTAGTCTCCCATTACAACACTCTCGTGCTACCTTCTGTATTAGTTGAGGTCAGCGTATGGTTATAATAATATTAATAATAACAATAATAATAATAACATCAACAATAACAGTAATGATGACGATGATGATAATAAGAATAAGAATAATAATAGTAATTCATAAGTCGAGTATATTATAGACATAATATTAATAACAATAAATTATAACTGTGTGTTTCTCTGTAATATATTGTATTTAAAAATAGACAACTGTGTAACTTACTATAATCAATTCTCTTTTTTTTTTTCGTTTCTTTTGTTTTTTCTTTACCCTGGCAGAGTCCCTGCTGAATTCTTGTGTATCATTTCGTATAGTATAATAACGGTTGACAAATCAGCGTTTGCTGCAAGTCGTCGTTTTTTTTTTAGTACTCTTTACTGATTTGTTATTACGTACTGCATGGTATTGTTTTATATTAGATATTGATAGTTGCTAGATGGAAATTATTATTATTATTATCATTGTTATTGTTATTATACCCCCTGGATACCAGTGAATAAACATGTAGGAGAATGATGTGATCGTTTCTCGCGAAATTAATAAATTTTACGCAAAAGCTGTCACGGACGTATTTTACTGTTATTGCTGTTAAAGCCAATAATATGGATATCACCGATAATTAAACATTAACAGGTGGTGCATTCCGATAATCCTTTTATTGCTTAAGATGAAGGTAAAATTAAAATAACAGAGGGTAAGTAAAGTAACTTTATAATGAGTAAAGAGAAGTTTAAAGTTGTCTAAACGCTCATGTATTTTATACGTAGTGTTGGATTGTAGATCAATCAGGTTATCGAGGTTGATGATCATCCAGAGCAACTGTATGGTCACGAACGTTTTTCACAGGACGTTGAAATTTCATGAAATTAAATCTGATTTCATGTTAGTAGTCATATAGTAAAAATAATTTTTTATGTACTTCTAAACGATTCCTTTTTGCAAAGGGGATTTTAGTAAATCGTTCAGGAAAATATATTACAACGTGTATGCAGCTTTGTTCCTTTTTTTTTCTATGTAAGATTTATTTAGAGGTACATCCCATTAACCAGGTAATCGGCATCATGTGCATATGGTCCGTGACCACGACGGCCTCGCCGTCTTACAACGCGCAAACGACATGCAATTAATGCAGCCATCATCGCTGTTGCGGTTAATCCTAAAGCCAATGATATCACTGCACCCTTTGGCCTCAATACTTTACTGTCACTATTGATATGCTGCAAATGTTCAGCCACCATGTGACTCTTATCGAGCTCCTTGTGATGATCTTCCGTAATTCTTAATTCCTTTTCATGTTCTACAACTAGTCATAAAGTATATAAGAATTAAAATAATTATTATTCAGTGTGAATCAAGTCTGTAACTGGATATTAAGAAGTTACCTTCAGATTCGAGATTTTTCACGTAATTTGAATTTCCTTGATTTTTAGAAATTGAATTTGATTTCTTGTCGGCGTGATCGTTTGACTTTTCAATGTGCACTGCTTTCTGGGTTTTTACGTCTGTATCAGTGCGGGGCTTGGTCCTTGATGGAATTTCTTCTTCATTTCCGGATGGCTGTGTGGGAAAGTGATGTATTGAATATAATTTTGTATTATGAATATTCTACACTGTTGATTGGGATTTTTAATTAGGGACATAGCCACTTCTACTTACTTTGCAAGGTGGGGGCGAAGCTGTATTTTCAAGTGATTCGTGCTGTGCAATGGACTGGCTGTGAAGGGAATTTGGGACTGCTGACGGTGCTGGTGGTGGTTGTGGTTGACCTTCTTGCCATATTCCATGATTCGGTGATGGGAAATACGGCGCGTATTGTCTATTTGCATCTATGTAAACTCCACTAGGCGTAAAAATATTTAGTTTATAATAGTCATCATTCTAAGCTTATCAACAGCATGGTTAACATATTGATTCATGTACCATTAAAAGATATTACAAGAATCACAAAAGTTGTACATACTGAATTAACTGACAAATGGATAGAAGACTTCAGAAATTAATAAGACTATTTTTATCGAACATACCCCTCCGCACCATTTTCCCCAATAACACCTGGACCCTTATGGTTAAATATATGCGATTGCTCCACTGAAAGTGATATTATTAATTATAATCTATATTTAATTCATAATAATTTCATAAAAAATGTTCCTAGAATTAACAACCTACTTTCATAGGGATTCAAATTGTTTTGTTCATGAAATGTATTAATGGCAGCATAAGCTGCTTTATTCTGTTCATAGAGGGGCTGATATTCCCATTGATATCCTTGTGATCCAATATTTAATTGTGGTTGCGGCATTACGACTTGCTGTACAGGATATTGAATATTCTGTGGCGGAGGTACAACTTGTCGAGGCGAACCTGACGACTGCCAATTTTTCGAATCCCTTTCCTGCCCTGTATGAGTATACGACGGAACTAATGATTTGTGATGCTGCATCATTTGCCATTTCATGGAATCTGGAGATGACAAAGGTAAAGGCTGTTGCTGTAATGAAGAAGCGACTGTAGGCCTTTCTGTAGGACAACCAAGTTCCGCAGCTTCGTCAGATCCGTCAGCGCATTGTGGTACTCCATCACAGGCATTGTATATAGCTATACAATCACCGGAAGTTCGACACTCAAATTGATTGCGACTGCAGCCTGTTAAGAAAATAATTATAATATTATTGAGATATTTAAAAAATTAATAACATTAACAATATATATTTCAATTTCACCTGCTTTCTTTGATATTGGCGTTGTTATCACTGATGACTTTGGTGTTTGAGTTATGGCAAGTATAGCCGTCGATTCTGACGCGGTATATTCTATTGATGGAGGATCGGCAAGTTTCCTATGATTGTACATCTCGTCTTATTAATAAAAAAATATTTTGTGAAATAATTCAGAGAAAGATTGTCTGCGTGTTACCTGAGGGACTCAAGTTCGTGCTCCTGTTGTGTCCTGCGTATTTGTTCCTCTAGCTCGGCGGTACTTGGTCCATTAAGATTAATATTAAGTACAGCACTACTGTAATTAGCGTGACTGGTAAATTTGCATTTAAAATCGTCAGGTGATCCACAATGGAACAGATAACAACTGCCTGGTCTCTGAAATTTGATAAATAAATATTTTTTATTATACGGGTCATATATGCTGTTACGCTGTTTACTTAGGAAACGCGCTCTATGTGTTTTATATAAAATATTAGTGAAATTAAATGTGACAAATTTCTTAGCGTTTATTACGGTAAACTCCTGACCTTTTCTTCAAAAACAAATACGTCGCACTGATCAGTCTCGCAGCAAAGCTTCAGACATTCTTCACGCGAGTCCAGATCTATCTCGTTAAGGTACTTGGCGCCCAGTTGACGCGAATCCTCAGTCCTGATGATTTTATCCTTGTGGATGTCGAAGCTCCGGACACACACCTGAAGGTTAAGCTCTGGTCGCTTATCATTTTTCTTCGTAATGCTATCGCCGCTCGTTAAATATAAAATTGTTATGAAATTTAGAAGAATACAGAATACGCGACACAGCATGGCTGTTTGCCATGGAAGAAATGTGCTGAGGGTAAGCGCGCATGCTTTTCAACACTGTACGGCTTCGATCGATTAAATTAACTATGTATATGTTTTGTCTTTCTTTTTCACTCTTCTGCGAGAGTTCAGGAGAGTATATATGTAAGGATGTAAATTATACGTTTTCATGTTTACTCAATGCCCCATTCTTTCTTTGTTGGACGACACATTTTCATGAGAGTTGTAAATATTGTGGTCCCATTCTTGAATTTTAGTTACGCAGGGCTTATTTAAAAATATTTTAGGATAAATATGAAAACGTTCCTTGATTAAATGAGGTTCTCATTTTTCATAGTAAAATATAAATAAACCACAGAAGGAAAACTTTAGATTTTCTTATTTATGCAATACCTGTCAAGTGGGCATGTGAGGATATAAATAATAATGTAAGGAATAGTATAATAAATAAAATCTATATATATTTTTAAGCTTACAACGCTTCAACAACTCGATTTGATTTGCTTTTCTTGACATTTTAATAACGGGCGTAAAGCAAATATTTACTGTCCGGGGTATAATATCAATTAGTATAATAAAGTCGCGTCTGCAGAATAAAGTTTATCGGCAGCATTTGCTGTGATTTTTTAATATTTTATCTTATTACATCTTCAGTATCAAGTTTCAATTGTACACTCTGGTAAGGAGCAAGTTTAGCAATATTTTTTTTTGTATCTATTGCAAACAACAAATTCTTCTTAGGGGATAGATTGACAATTCAGGTTTGTAAGTAAAAATAAGATGGGGATGTCGAGAATGACTAAATATATATAAAACAATTCATATTTATGTGGTATTGATTGTTACAAATAATTCCTTATTTTCTTTTAATGTGTCTCCTGTCCCAGCAGTGATAATTGTTTAAGAAATTGTCTTGCATTGATAAGAGTCGATGATCCGTATACTACTCTTCTGTTGGCACCACCGCCGGCTTTTTGCTGCAAGGAAAATAAGTTAATTTTATAAAAATTGTTTATGTAAATGAAATAGAAGTTTTCATTTACCTTTGCGTAATCTACTAAATTCTGATACTCGATATAGTTGCCACCGCCAACAATGAACACAATTACTTCTTGGAATGTGGTTCTATTTTTAGGAACTTGCTCAATTTGTTTTAATTGCTTGGGATCCAGATAATGATAGTCGTCAGTTTGAGGTGACTGTCTCATTTCAATCAATTCATCGACGATCTTCGTAACGGGAAGATTCTGCATAAGAATTAATAAGGATATGTTTAGTTACCTTTCCTAATGATTCTGTGTACTTTTTTAATACTTACATGTCGTTTAACAACAAGATTCTTGACTCCTTCCATAACGAAAGAGGAACCTTGGTTCATGAGCTTCGAAAACATACTGACTGTTTTTGTACCGCCACCTTCATAATTATTTTGTATTCCAGCTATTCTCGTGTAGCCTCTGACAAGCAGTATTTAAGTTTTTCATATATTTTTATTTGTACCACAGTCATTATATTAAAAATATATTAACGTTTCGATTATTTTGCTCACCTCCATCTTTTGATGTACGTTAAAGGATTTAAATCACAACCAGCATTGGCCAAGGCTGCTTCGTGCTTATTATACTCGGCCTGAATGTATCAATAATAATATAAAGCTTTAATGCAAATATCAATTTCGAGTCATGTCTGATAGCTTCTTTGTTTAAACTTACATCTGACATATTTGAGCACAGATAATAGATTACAAAAAGACGCAATTTATCCTCAGGCGTACCGCACTCTGGATCGTTAATAATTTCCAAAATGCTTCTGTCCAATGTCTGTCTACTCATTATTTTCTCTTCTATTTCAAAGAAAGTATCAAGACGTCGAGATTTGATGGAATTAAGAATACCTGCAAAATTCACATACATTTGTTGAATTGAATATATATTACCATCTATGAAAAAACAATCTCTCATACGCAAATCAGCCACCATTCTTCAAATATAAAACTGCCATATGAGTATGCTAACACTTGAAAGTACCTGTAGCTATAGTAGTATGCATGTCGATCAAACGTTTCATTTCCAGCAATTGTGGTAAGGAATTGACAGCACTGGTAAGACGAGCTGTATTATTGGATACCATAGAGAATGCCGCATCGTTATCATTATCGATACCCTAAAAACGTTTGATGTATCATTGAACTCTATAAATTTTCAATCTGGTCAACAAATTAAATGATTTTTACCATTGTCGATTTCAACTTCTTCACTTCTTCCTCAGAAGAACGATACTGTTCTAGCTCTTCTTGTATCGCCTCAGCTACTAGAGGGAAAGGACTACCTTTATGCTGAGACCAAAAACGATCCCTATTATCCAGTTCACAAGCTCGTGTCTTTGACCGTGCACCACCAGCAGGTGATCTTCCCGCACTCTCTTCGACGACAAGTCTATTCAAAGCTAATTCAAGTACATCATGAGCAAGAGCTTGATATGTCCATGTATGGTGAAGAGGCGTAGCCATGTCTATACTGCGATCAAGTACTATTAACAGTGGTCTCTGAAAACTGTGAGAGCAATGCTTTCTTAGTATTTCTAGGGACGAAAATTCATTTTGTTGGCATGTTTTTTACCTGAAGTGGCCTGTACCAGCAGTTTCCCCTTGAAATAAATTATTTCTCGCGTCCCATACATTTTCTCTCAGCTTCTTATCAAGTTTCTTAGCGACCATCTCAGCAGCGTTTCCTCTTGGGCACCGAATAATTGGAACGGTACCAAGTGTGACGAATACGGAGAAGAGACTATCAACTATGACATCCATTATAGATTCCATTTCTGTGTCCTTGATTTCACCCCGATTAATAGCTGAATATTAACGTGAGATAGGTATTTGAAAATTATGATTGTTATAAATGATATAGAATATTTCTTATGTTTAGACACTGCTTAAGTTGAATACTTGTATTTACCATGATACGATATAACATCGCTGTTTTGATGTCTCAGAATAAAGAGATCATCTTCCAATGTTATAAAGTTGAGATATTGATCAAACACCTGCAATAGTTATAATTTGAATAAGCTATGAATTATAAGTATTATGCTTTAAGAATACTTACTTTATGAATGTTAGCAACAGCTCCAGCTAATAATGCTGCAGATGCTAGATCTTCCATTTTCTGTCTAGATATTGGAGATATAAAATTAAGGTGGTAAATGTCATACAATCCATTTTGTAAATCTTGACCAATGCGTCCCAGATTCTCATCTGTTGGCGCACAAAAATATATTGCTGGTACTTCAGGAATAGAATCTCTGTCAGAGTGTAACTGCCTATCAACAAACAAATATTATATTTGTCATTTATATTATTTCTATGAAATAAACGTTGAAGAACTTAAATAAAGAAACATACATGTGTAACGTTATTCCAAGCTCACGTAGCTCTTTTATCGATATTAATGGTGAAATGATATCCTGTCCTACACGATCGTATATCAGGATTTTCCATGTTGGTACTGCAATATCTACCCTTGAGTCAGGCTCATTTAAATTTAACATTTGTTTTAAAGCATCTGAAATTGATTTCCATAGATGAAACATGGCTACATGTATCAATAAATTTTCATTTTTCTTAAATTCATATTTGTACATATATATGACACATAAAGTATCATAAGTAAAATACTATGCAATATATTAGACAAATAAGATTAAACATTATAAGTAATAATAAAATAAAGATACTTTAATATATAGTTATAGGAATTGTAATGAGTGTATGATAATGTTTTATTCTACCATATATTTATTTGGACATTGTGTCGGTGTAAAAATCATTGGTAATGTATACTTAATACATTTCGCAATATTGTTACCAACAAAAGTAACAATATGTAACAATTACTTTAAACGTATGGACTTTAAAAGAAAGCATATAGAAAGTTATACTTAATAATCTGAATATTAAGATTGTTTCAAAATTTGATTAACGTTACAGTCATAAACGAATTATTACAAACTCTATTTAATTTCTTCCTGTTTAAAATAAAAGTATGCATATAGAATCCTAACCTATAGGAAAATTAATCTTAAATCAAATACTTAAACGTCAATAGAATAATCTTAATTTGTCTTCATACTTATTTGCTTGTCCCGTAGGCTCATCATATTTACAATAGAAACTTAATATCACGCCGTTTTAATAGAATATCTTCAAATAATTATGCTGACGTCAATTACAGTCTGTCAACTTTTTTAGGAATTACTATTGTCCGCTGCTTATTTCTGATTTAAGGACTGTATGCATTGAAGAAGTCGAGATTGGAACTGGAATGAACTGTTGGACAAATATTAACGTTGACGTATGCGTAGCGCATGTGAAAGTCATTCAAAAGCCACACGTAACCACATATCTATTACGTAATTTTCTGAAACTCAGACTTACTTTTCTTCTCTCTTCTTGTAATTCATGCTTAACTGTGCTCGACCTCACGTGTGTTCACGGCCATTTGTGCGCTCTCGTCTTTTTCGCTGCCGGTGGAATCGTTCTCAAAATATACATAGATTGTTATTCTTTAATTGATAATGGCAACAATTTTGCGATCTTCGAGGTATATTCGAAGCTTATCTAACCTTTCCAGAAGAATAGCATTTACGCGTAATGATGCTAATACTCTATCTAAATTAATGTTAGATGCATCGGTTTGTTCTTCGTCGCCATCCTTCGCTAAGTTGGTTTTTCTCGGTCTATTAATGCATGGTTTTTGTGATGAAATATTTATTCATAATGAAATTTTTGTCGCACAGATCTTATGCAAATAAGGTGGCAATCAAAGAATCATCGAACCTTGTTGATATTAATAATGAATTATCAAAATTGAATGAAGATGCTAAACGTTTTGGTAGGTTACGTAGAGTAGATGTGGATAATGTTCTGCGCAATGTCAAGGAGACAAGTAAGTATTATACTTGTCTTAAACATTAGTGTTCTTGAATTGAATTTTACACTATTTCACATTTATTTGATGAGTTTTTATATGTCATTACAGAAAAACTATCAAGCATACAAGCTCTTATGCTAATTAGTTGCTGTGGCAATTTATTAGTGGATGAAACACCTGATACTAGGTTGGCGACTGTAAAAGACATATGGAATGTTATTGAGCGTTTAGGTATATATTTTAATATTAAACGTTTATTGTCTATAAACAATATATTTAACTATGTAATTTATATTGTTTAATAGATGTTCCAGTTGATATTTCACATTACAATGCACTGTTGAGAGTATATCTTGAAAATGAATACTCTTTTTCACCATTTAATATTTTGGGTGAATTAGAGAAGAAGAATATTGAACCAAACAGAGTTACATACCAAAGATTCATTACTCGATATTGTAATAATGGAGATATTGCTGGAGCAACAAAGATATTAGAATTAATGAAAGAGAAACAGTTGCCTGTGAATGAAAATGTATTTAATTCACTGATAACAGGACATGCAAGAGCTGGGTATGCTCTCCACTTATCGTTACACTATTCACAAGGGAGTGCCAGTATATCATTAATCCAAAACATTAATATTAAAACTATTTTGTTTTATTTATTCTTTTTAGAAATTTGGAAAATGCTGTTCATGTATTGAGTGTCATGAAACAAGGTGGAGTGAATCCATCGGCAACCACATATACAACACTTCTATGTGCATATGCAGAGAAAGGAGATATTGAGGCTATCAAAAATACACTTTCTACCTGTCAGTCTGAAGAGATATTCTTAATGGACAAGGATTATATGGATATTGTTTATTCTTTAGCTTTAAAAGGCCATAAACAATATATTGAAGAAGTTAGTTGAATTTAATTAATTGATTCATTAATTATTAACAGATCTTGCGAAAATGCTATAGAAGGTTCATTTGCCATTTCCATTGGAGTTGAAAAAATTTTTATATTTTAAATATCAGATTTTGGAGCATACCGTAAATATTTGCTAAGCTTTTTTTATTCTTTAGATTATGTCTTTTACACCAAAGAGTGCGGGATATACATTGGATGCTACGAATTTGGTACATAAATTAATTAATATTGGCGAAATCGATATAGCAATGCAAATACTTTTGTCCATTCCAAGGAAAGTGCGTAACGATGGAAAAAAATCAGTAGTTGGAACATTCTTCGTGAAGAAGTTGGTGTCCTGCAACGTGGTAAGTATTAAATTAAAGTAACATTAATCTGTAATCATTTTTTCATTGATTCTTAAACGTCTGTATATTCCAGTCACCTGAGAAAATCATTGAAACGTGCAAGTTTCTAGAATCAAAAGAACTAAATAATCAAGCTTTTTACGCTGCCATAGAAGCCAGTTTCTTAAAAGGTGATCCTGCCCTAACTATTCCGTTGCTTGAAGCTTGGAAGGAGACAGGAGCAACTATAAAGCAGCATTTCTTTTGGCCATTATTCGTTTTTTATGGAAATCAATCAAACTTCCAAGGTGCTCATTAAATATACAGTGTGCAGAACAAATTTGATTAAACATAAGAGAATAGTAGAATACATTTTTATTTAATTTTAATATTTCTTAATTATTAGGTATTCTCGACACGATTGACGTTATGATTAAAAAATTTGAATTGAATCCTTCAATCTACACCTTAAAAGAGTACGTTCTGCCGCATGCTGTTGGAAATATAGAAGAAATTGCGAATTCTTTGATGGAACATGACATTCAACCAATAATGATAATAAATGCTTTCGCTTACATGTTACTTGAAGACGGGAAATCCAAGGAGGCCTACAAATTCAGTAAGTAACGTATTAGTTTATTGAATATTAGATGCAACGAGTGATTGCTGAGATAATTTTATGTATTACCTTTCAGTGGTCAATTATTCAACACGACTTCTTGCCAACTTCCTTATAAGGCCTCTTCTTGATGCATTTATTATGAATGATGATGTTCAATCTTTTGTCAATATAACTCGACTGTTACACGAATCAGCTGATTTAAAAGAAAAAGTTAATGAGGATGAAATTGAAGACGCGCAACAAATAAGGTTCAACGTTCCTGATACACTGCTGTTTCGACTTCTAAATATGAAATCCACAAAAAAAGTAGAAGTTATAGAAAAGGTGAATATCTTTTATGCTCATTCGTATCTCTAATGCCACTTACGTGACAGTATCGATTTTTAAATTTTGTTTATAGGTTTTGGAAGGTTTTGTGCAGCAGGGCTTTACTATTTCTTCTGAAGTTGCCAATGCACTCGAAGAAAGTTTTCCTGACAAAATTACTCCAAAAATGTCAGAACTTCTCAACCAGCTAACGTCAGGCAAATTGGCTCTTAATGAAATACCAAGGCAAAGTAAATCGCGTTATTCATTGTTTGTAAGTAATTGTATGAACACAGCATTGATTTTTCTTTTTAACATTACGACCGTTTGTTTCAATGTTTATATGAAAAAAAGTATATATTGGATGTTTTTCATTTACGGCATATTTCGACACATTCCTGCACAAAAATGTTGTTTCTTTTACACAATGTATTTATGACTCTTAGTTACCTTTAGTAGAATAAACCAATGATCTTGCGTTCTTGTACAATTTAACTTGGATAAAGGAGAAGTTATGTCGGAAGTGTGTCGAAGAGTGCTGATTTGTTCCCTAAAGGAGGGACAAATCTATTGTAAAAGAAAAATGTCTGTTACTGATGCATCTTCTTCATATTGGATGAGTATAATGTATGATACAATAATTGATATGTTCATTTGCATCTTAAAAAGTTGAAGAAAGACCTTGAAAATATTAAAGCAAGAGGTGGCTTCACAAATGGCTTAAATAAGAAGCTTCTTACCGAATATATGAAGACTGAAAATGATGAAAAAGTCACCGAATTATTAAAGGTAATTTTTGATAACAGTAATTTACTTACAATTACGGCTACGAGAGTTGGTGCGGCTTCTGAAATATTTAACAATTTTATATTGTTAATTTAGGAATTGCATGAAGGAGATTTTGTATTTACCACAGGCGTTTATGCACAAATAATTGATTTTTATTCTGCTCGAGAAAACTTAAACCAAGCTGAAAAATATTTCAAAGAATTAAGAAACCTAGATCCAAGTACTCAATTGGATCTTTTGAAAACTCTAAGATATGCAATACTTCTTGTAAAGAATGATCGTGATAGTGGTGAGTACGGTGCTTCAGTAATGTGTAAAGTTTATTATTTTACATAATTGTATGAACTTCCTTTGCGAAGCTCATGTAACCCCTGCGTTATATTTTTTACAACAGAAGCACTACAGTTAATGAAGGATTTACCGAATTTCGATTCTATGAAAGAAGATCGAACTCTTGGGCATTCGTTCATAAAACGATCCGGCATGCTAGCGAGAAAATTATTGGATCTTGTAGCAGAGAAAAGTGATCCAGATCAGTTGAACGAATTTTACGAGGCAATTGTATCAAAGAAATTAGTTAAAAACTTCAATTCCATACTAAGTTCATTAATCAAGGTCCATCTTATCCGGTACGTATAAATATCCCAGTAATATAATTATTAATTCCTAATGATCCTTATAAATTAGAATAACGATGATATTGAAACTAATTGGGTTCATCGAAAAATAGGAATGATCCAGAGACAGCGTTAAATACGTTTGAGAAACTTGCTGTAGAACATAAGTGCACACCATATAAACAAGAGTTGGCAAAGAAATATATATTAACGGAAGATGCTGCTTCATTGCAACGTTTAACAGATATTAGTACTCAGGTACACGGTGAAGTAAATTCCTTGCACGACCTTGCAATAGCTTTTATTGAATGCGACCGTATTCGCCAAGCCAAGAAGATTTTTGAGGTAATAAAATTATACATTTTAAGTATTAGGGATAATTATCCTGAACGTCATGTAACGCTCATACCACACCGCGCCCTTCTTATAGACATCTGGATTATTTTCAAGAGACCACAGACTTATTACAGCTGCAGAGAACTATGCTGAAGAAGGAAAAAAAGAATATTTACAAAAGTTATTAGAAGCTACAAAGAACACACTTTTTAATAACAGATCAAAATTGTACTATCTTCTTCTTTCTGTACACTGTAAGTATTGTATCAATTACTCTTTTTTATTGCTTCATACTAGAATAGAAGTATACCCGTTCGGTATTGAATTATTGTTACTTCTTTCTATAATTCGATTATGATTATAATGTTTTAATAAAATATCATGCTGTCCACAGGTAAGGAGAATAACTGGACTGAAGGATTAGCCATGTGGACAATGATGCAAGAAGAGAATATTCAACCCTCTGAAAAATTCTTAGAGAAACTAGCCATGTTATTGTTAAATAACGGGCAAGATGTTCCTTTCGTTTATGAAAACCAACCATTGAACTCTGATAATAGTAGCAACAAGCTTATTACAAGCATAGAAGAACATATCAAGAAACGGCAATTTCATAGTATTAAGAAAATCATTGCCAGGTAATCCAAAATAGATTTAATGTTATCGGCAGGATAGTAATCATTAATGTATGCAGTAACAGAAAATTTATTTGTAGCGAAAAACTAAATAAGGTAAAATCAGTGTATACCGTTCAGATAGATAAATTACTCAATGCGGACGCATTGGACGAAGCTATAGAATTTACTAAGTCTGTAGTTACACAACATCCTCACATTGTACAATTACATGCATTTCGAAGTTTAATGGAGAAACTCAGCCAAGCTGGTAAAGTCGAGAATATTACAGAAATCCAACAGCTCACGCCATCGGTAAGCTAGAATTACATTAATGAAATTATAAGTATTAACATTAAATCTAAAGATATTATTAAAGTGATAATAATAAAATTTATTGCAATAGTTTAATGGTATGGTTACAGGTAATGTCGTCAAACTTGATTTTTAATAAACATTTGCTGATAGCATATAAGGCTGTAGGAAAAATTGAACAGTTTTTGGAAAATCTTGAGAAGAAAGTTATTTCCACTCCTGAAAGTGAATGGTCTCATTTACTTCATAATAACACAATGCTTAATATACTCGAATCAGACCCAAGCGTTGCTGAAACATGTAAGGAATCAATGCCATTTAAAAAAATCAAACACTTGCAATTCTTTCATACATATTTAATGTTTTAACATTTTAAATGCTTTTAAAGCTCTGTTAAAATAATGTTTTAACTTATTTTTAGTTGCGTATCATAACTATTATCGTTTTAGATAAACCGTATGCTGCGAGGTTGGCAGAACATGGCTTTATAGTACCCATGAATATATTATGGTGCCATTATTTATTGAATCATAATCCAGAAGCTGAAGAAATATGGTCCAAATATTTAGTGAATAGGGAAGACCTGTTGATAAAAATAATGTTTAATTTTCCCAACAAGAATGACATAGAGCTCTTAAAAGAATTAGTAACAAATATGCAGGAGAGTAACGTGTCTCTCCAGACGAAGGCTAACGCCTACAATGATATAATCTCTTTTTGTAGTAAGTTTAACATGCTGACACAGTCTCCCTATTAATCCAAAATAGCCAGTAATTATATATTAACCTAATATTAATATTGTGATTATTATGGACAAGTATAAAATTTGCTCAGTACATGTTCTATATGAATCTGTCTAAAATACTGTTCGATATAACAAATGATAAAGATTTTTTTACATGCTTCAGCGCAGTGGATTTACATTTTTATGTCTTTCTTTGCAGATAGAAAAGAATTATTCCAAGAGGGCCTAGAACTTTTAAATGAAATTGTCAAAGTAGTACCTTTAGAAAACGTGAAAGCTTCGATACTGGAACGCTTGAAGAATGGTGTTGAAAAGTCAGGACACTCTTTTCCTTACATTTTGGAGCCACGGTAATAATTATATAATATTTATATATTATTTCATACAGAAACAATGTGATTACTACGTATCTGCTATAGCATCTATAACGACCACCTAATCAATTAAAGCACTTAGATCAAAAATAGAAATAGAATCATTTTGTCTTCCGATAGCCATCTAAGTAAATTATTTTTTATTTTCCAGTAAAGCTAATGCAGCTTCTGCATAGGTGAACTTGCGACGAGATTAGCAATATATTATTTATCTATTATAATATTGAAGAACCCAACGGAACTGACGTATGGAATTAGTACTGACTTTTCTTCTTTCCTTGTTCACATAAGATTTCTTGATTAAAGACATAGTGCTTTTCACAATCTATCATGTAGAATATCATTGTCCACGAACATCATTGTTTGATACTGTAAGTATATATAAAATGAAATTTTATCGTTGTAACTATTATGCTGTAGTATCTACTTGTAAAAATTTATATAACGTTAAACCTTAAGAATAAAATACCAACAAGTAAAATTGAGATTTTGAAAAATGTCCTGTGGTATCCTAATAAAAAGTGGTCAAAACGCCATGTAAGTGAATTGTTTATTAAAAAAAGTATTTTGCTTTAAATAAAAAATTAAGATAATCAAGATAGTGAAAGATAGATAGTGAAAGCTGGTTGCCTACTGCCACAGAAATGAAGCACAAAGGCAGCGTATGAATATTGCAAAAGACCTGAAGAAGAAAGTTTGTATAATAATATTGGCAGAAGACAAAATAATCTTTAAAAAATTTATATTTACGTTTGTGAATGCATACAGAAATGTATAACACCGTTGATCATAAATACATTCGTAACTCTATATAAAAACTAAATAAAAATTAGTCGTATAATTATAAGATAATCTCAGTCACAGTTACATTCGTTTGATTTGATTGTTTGCTAATATATTTGGACTCTAATCGAAGTATTCAATATTGCTAGTAGAAAATTACAAATTCTGCGCGCAAACAGTAGCATTCGTATTTTCGTACTTTTGTTGTTCTACAAAAAAAAAAGCATATGCCACAGATCGTACAGATTCCTTTCGTTGATAAGTCTCAAGGTAAAATTCTGTTATATAATACAATATATACACATTTACACAACATTCATTTATCACAATCATTCCTATAGCAGGACTTAGATCTATTAAACACAAAATCCCTCTACTCGGATGACGACAAATACTTTGGCGGAAGATCTTTTTTTTACACGAAGAGATGATCACTCTTCTTCAACGTCTCACTAGTTTTAATTTATAAATAAGTGGATTCTTCAACATCCCTTACACTACTTTGCCGTTCACAGAATTGCTGTTGGCAATTTAAAGTTTTGCATAACTTTTACATATTATGTACTTTGCCTGTGAGGACATCGAGTTCGTATACAATTTCCTCGGGAATATCTTTGCCGACCTGAGCGTTTAAGTAGTTTCTAAGTTCTTCAGCTTCCTGTTGCCAAAACTCGTGTGGAAGTCTGAATAGTTCCTCCTCGTTAATCTTTTCATTAAGACCATTTAAGTTTAAAGAGCCTGGTTTAGGTATTAGACCAATGGCAGATTCCATGGCAATATCCTCTCCATCGATTCTACGGAGGATCCAGTCCAGGACACGGGAGTTCTCACCAAAACCAGGCCAAAGGAATTTACCATCTTGACCTTTTCTGAACCAATTCACGTGGAAGATTGCTGGCAGCTTTGCGTTCTTTGTGTTAGCCATACTGAGCCAGTGTTTAAGGTATCTGCCAAAGTTGTATCCGAAGAATGGTCTCATTGCGAAAGGATCATTCATTATTACTTTTGCCTGAAAAACAAAAAAATTTATTCTTTAGATGAAAACTTTCGATAAAAAGTTTATACACTGTTTGTGAACATTATACTAAGTATTATTGACATGAACTTTTGTTGACTCTTGTAGACAAAACTCACTTTATGTTCAGCCGCTGCCGTGGCTTCTGATCTCATAGTAGCTCCAATGAAAACGCCATGCTGCCAATTACGTGCTTCGTAAATAAGGGGAACTCCTTCTGGTCTACGACCTCCAAATAGTATCGCATCGATAGGAACACCCTGAGGATCCTCCCAGGAGGGATCGATTATGGGACACTGTTTGGCAGGCGTACAGAATCTCGAATTTGGATGAGCAGCTGGAACTTTGGAGCCACGGATCCATTTTTTGCCTAGCCAATCGACGATCTGATAAAAATTAACAGTCAAGTTATGCTTTGCTGATAAGATATTAATAACAAATGACGTTTATAAGTAATCATCTGAATGTTAACTTACTTCCACATCTTCATTGATCTCATTCTCCATTCCTTCCCAATAAACACCCCCGTCGCTGGTAGTTGCTACGTTCGTGAAAAGGGTATTTTTGAAAATGGTTTTCATAGCGTTGGGATTGGTAGTTGAGCTGGTACCAGGTGCCACTCCGAAGAATCCATTTTCAGGATTGATAGCACGAAGTCTACCATCCTTATCAAACTTCATCCACGCGATATCATCTCCAACACATTCGACCTTGTATCCAGGAAGGGTGGGTTGCATCATAGCCAGATTTGTCTTACCGCAAGCACTTGGAAAGGCGGCAGCAATGTATCGCTTTTTCCCTTTTGGATTTGTGACACCCAGAATCTATAAAGATCATACAAGTTGCAATATTAACATTATCCTATTGAACTGATTGATAGCTTAAAAACTAAAAATACCAGTAAATCAATCTCAACAAATATTTTATGTGTTTTATCATGGAATTGAAAACATAGATAAAATGCTGATTACACATTAAGATATAAGATCGCCGCAATCTTATTATAAAAAATAGGAAGCCGGAAAATAGTGCACGGCTGCGATAAGATAAATTCTCTCGGCAAAATATTGATCGTAGTTGAGTCCTCCTAAGAGTCTGTCTGATTGTGAGAGTGCGTCATTGTCATGAATATCGGAAACTCACCAGCATGTGTTCAGCAAGCCAACCTTCGTCTCTGGCAATCGTCGAACCGATTCTCAAGGCAAAACATTTTTTACCCAGAAGCGAGTTACCACCATAGCCACTACCGTATGAGACAATTTCATTTGTGGCAGGTCTGTGGAGGATGATTGTTCTCTCAGGATCACAAGGCCACGAAGGATCCACAGGAACCTTTGACTCGCTACTGGGATTTCCCACCGAGTGGAGACATTTGACGAAGTCATCTTCACCCAAAATTTCCAAAACTTGAGCTCCCATTCTGGTCATTATTTTCATAGAACAAACGACGTAGGCCGAATCAGTTACTTCAATGCCAATCTTGGATAATGGTGAACCCACTGGACCCATGCTGAACGGTACCACGTACATGGTGCGTCCTGAATTGTATATAATATATATTACTATGGATGAGATCATACTTTGTATATAACGTTTTAGGAGCACTTCAATTCTACTAACCTTTCATACATCCGGGAAAGCGCTCTAGGACAGCTTGGTTCATACCCTCAGGTGAAATCCAATTTCCTAGAGTTCCCTTGACGCCTTTCTGAGGGGTCGGGATAGTCTCACTTTTAGAAACGGTACTAATGAAGGTACGACTCTCCACGCGAGCAACATCAGCAGGATTTGTTCTTGCCAACCAGCTAAAATGTAAAATAACTTTGATTAGTTGATTTTTTGTGAATCTTTGATCCAAATGAAATTAAAAAATTATTACTCACCAGTTCTCGTACTTGGGTAAAGCAGCGATGGTGCCGTTTTTTTCCAGAAGCCTAAGAAGATCATTGTTCTCGTCTTCGCTACCGTCGCAGACGTAAACTTCCTCAGGTTTGCACAGAGCAATGCACTCTTCAAGGTAAGCACGTATTTTCGGAGCTAGTGGTATTCTTATGTTACTATGTACTGGAGTGCCTTTGATGTGGTCGTAGAGACCATCAACAAAGGCCGGTCCCTTGCCAGCGTGAGTAACCACGGAAGCCACCCTGCAAAAGAGACATTCAATCAAATTAGACATGGCCGAAGACAAAGAAGAAATCATTAAATCGTTGTAAGATAAATGAATACAAGAGCAACGGGAAACGAGAGTAATTTAAAATTTCCGCCAAATTAAAACGACACCATCGTGATTGCTAACTGTGTAAGACTTCAATTTGTCGGCAACCATTAGTATCTTGTCACTTATTAGGATTCACTGTGAAAACAATTGTCTTGTACAGAAACGTCAATAAATCCTAAATAAAACAAGAAATAATTCACGACAATAACACACTGTCTATTTTTCCATCCCAATTTCAGTATATAATTAAATATTCGTAAAGGAGTCACAAAGAAAAATGACTTACGGATAATATTTTTCCACGGCATAAGGCATCTTTGTTTTTCCAAAGGATTTTCTGCGAAGTGAAAAAATGGAGAAACAAACGTAATTGTTATTCCGATTGTTAATCCTCTCGACGTAAGCCTCGTTAGGAGAACAAATCTTCCTCGTACATTTAATTCGATTTTGTATATTGCTATTGACCAGCGTAGTAAAGTTTCTTCTGCTCGAAGTATATCTCGTTGAATGCTGTACAGTTGCGTTCCGAATAGTCTTGCTGATCTGCAACCTCGTCGCTGTCCACCTGACGGTTGACATATTGCCGTATTGCAGCCTGCTGGGTTTTATATATACGACGGAGTTCGCGGCTGAATAAGCCTTCGTAAATTCTACGTGCTGATTGGCTGAATGTCTCACGCCGAATTTTCAAGTTTACGTGTGGTGGGGGCTTTTGTAGAACACTAACGATACTTCTTCTTCTTCCGATGTCTCGCTAGTTGAACTTCGGTCGCAGCTGATGTAACATTGGTACAATTCACATGCAATCAATCCTACTTACAATTGCAACAGTATGTCCGTTTGTCGTCAGCTGACAATTTCATAAGGAATTTCAATGGGTTTATGACTTTTAAGATACTTGAAATCTTTTTACCTTCCTTGATACTCCGCTCTAACTTCTACTCACTACTCGTCCCGACGCACTTTCATCGAGCGCTATGCAACAAACAACTGCTCCGTGCGGACCTCTGATTTTATACGAAACCCCGTTACTGCTTCGTAGCATTCTATTTTTCGATTGCACTTGGTTTCCCCTATCTGAAACACGTCCGCGATGTTTGTCACGAAAACCAATGTTCTAGTCTGCCTGAATTCCGATTCGAATTTATCAGTTAAGCTCGGCAATTTCGTGTCTTGTTTTCCGCTTTTGTTTACTTGGTATATTCTCGCATCGTTATTACGTTGAAGCAGCATATATGCTGCAAAATATATATATTTTGCGAATACTATTTGCTTATGAAATATTATATTTTTTAAAATAATCTTTCAACTTTCTAAGAAACATTAGGCATTTAAATATTGAAAGATTTAAAGTAACCGAATCGTATATCCCAGTGTTTCCTTGGTTATATTGAAATCGTCAGAATTTTTTTTTTTATGAATTAAAGTAATCTATAAAATGGAGTATAAGAGTGATCCATAATACTGTTAAGTTCGAGGAAATTATTATTTATTTATTAATCTCAATTAAAGATTTATTACAAAAATTTTGTATAATTATATTTCATAGATAACTAAGACTAACTATACACGTGTCGCGTAGTAAAATGTAGACACATTTTTTGTATTTTCGGCGCGTCTCACGAGGGTTAGGAAAATTCCTTTGCAAAAGTAAGCCAAATCATATGCATATACGAATGGTAAGGGAGGGCTCGGCCATAGGAAAGGACTGGTTTGGCGATAATGGAAATTTCCATGGCAACTTTTTGGGGGTACCCATGGTACCCTGGTAGAGCGAGAGTCTACAGGGCTCCAAATGATAATATTCCATGGAAAATTTTCCAAAGCTGGAAACAGGTAGTCCCTTAAATATGTAGATATACCATAGGCTCATCTTATTTTTATTTCTTTACATGTCTACGAATTAATTGATCTTAATAATCGATACTCACTTATAAAAATCAAATAATAATTGTTAATGCCCGTACTAAATAAATGGAAAAATCCATCATTGTATTATCAGTGCATACTCGTATACATATTTTAATTAAATATTGCCCCAACCGCTCTCGCCTCTATCTGTTTATATGAAGTTGGTGCGTTGTAAAAAGTTCAACTTTGCAAAATTCTCATTAACACCGTGACTCCGTGTAATCTTGTAATATACACAAAAAAAACTGGTAATAAGTCTTGAGAAGAGTTTTTGACCTATTTTCTCATAAGAATTTTTGTTTCTGATATAGATTAACGAATACATTCAATTAGGCTACATTGATCCCGTGACAACATAAAATGGGCGAAAGAAATATTTGAAAATTTTTTCAAAATTCTTTACATGGCGAAATATATATATTTTTTAAAATCAGATAGCGAAGTAATTTTGCAATTAATTGCCTTAGGATATACGCATCAACCTGGTCATCTTATCAGTTCATAAACAAAAAAATATCGATTTACTTATCGATAACTGTCAAGTAGTTCAATGAACTGATATTGGATGTCCTGAAAGGACAAAAAAAATTCCAGGAAAAAATTATTTATTTATATAATTACCCATGGGACTTTATGTGATTAAATTAACTGAACTAATGACGACTAACATTAGTATCGTTATTCATTCTTTCAAATGATCGTTGAACTATGCGCAATATCTTCGAGTAACGAACAATGACGAGTTTGATGATCAAACATAGGTACATTGGGAAGAGAGAACAATGGCAAAGACCAAAGTGAAAATAGGCATTAAAATTCAATTGAATTTTGAAAATTTCCTGGAGGTGTCTTGGACAACATAGGAAAAATTCGTCGACGATAATGTCGAATTATCTTGGTGCCATATATATATATATATACACACACATATATATATATGTCACAAGAATTAAATATTAGATGCAAAAAAGTAGTACATGCATTCCTGTTATATTATTAAAAACCAAAATCGAACGAAGCATAAAATTTAATCGTCTTATTTTTCATATTTACCTTATATTTCCATTTAAGTCATAAAACCGAATGACTAGGTCAGACACGGTAAATACTTAATAATATATTCTAGCGAAGCATAGATGACATAATTTGACATGATACAGATGAGCGCAAGACGCCCAATACGGAAATATGTCAGTGAGTGAAGAAGATCTGAAAGAATTTAATTATTAAAAAAAAAAAACATTTAACACAGCTGTAAGACGTTTTTATTTTATTCTTTATTAGGTTATGTTTGTTGTGTTGTATATGAGGATCCAGTACACGAAACATAGGTTATGTAAGACTTTGAAGGACTTTTCGGAGTTTTCTGATATACGCCATACTTTATCCACGGGTACCAACAACTTCACGGTAAAATCGTTAACTGACTAATTAACGTGTCACGAAGTCATCGCGTGAGCTGCATTGATTGTCACGACTAGTCATTATCTTATGGTTGAACAGAACAAAAAAATTGCGGTTTTTGTTGCACCGGAAAATCTTGGATAAATGACAGTTGCAGCCGTCGAGGGATCAGCGTTATATCGTCGTTTAATTTGTGGCTGATTATAAAGAATTAATTAAGTAGGCTGTCGAGAGATAATGAGAAAATTATACACACACATATATATATATATATATTTTTATACTCACCGACTATTGTTCACGGTTGGTGCGAACGTGCCAGATGGAATTGATGTTTAAAGGAAAAAGTTCATGATTTCGTGTCAGTTCAAACTAGAAATTCAATACGCATAAAGGGAGACATGACAGTGCGTGACACGTGGATAAATGAGTGTGTAAAAGAACGCGGTTCGTAGTCCAGCTAATGTCTGGACTTGATAACTCAAACATTCCTCCTTCTGATAAAGAACAAGATGGCGGAGGCATGCCTGTTTTATGCGTTTTAATGGATCTTTATTAGGGAGAATACAGTGTTATGATCTAATGCGTTGGACTAAAAATTGTTGGTTAGGTTATGCATAACATTATTTGCATGTATATTATGATCATATAATATTATATATATATATATATATATATATATGTAGGTTTCAGTAATACGTAGTCTTTATATATGTACAATACTAGTCAAAAGTTTTCGTACAGTCAATACGTTTACCTGGCATTGCACCGTTCCAGTGCTTTCGACTACAACTGTATATGGGTGAGATTTTATTACACTGGTATGATCGTGATGATATTAAAAAAAAATATAATTTTATTTAATAATTTTTATAATAAATTTTTTTTAATTACAAATACGGTAAACAAGATTTTGTTATTTGTGATATTTAACGTATAGTTTTCCGTGATGCTTTGCAGTAATAACCAAACCGTTTGAATTGAATTTTTTTGTTTCAATAATTATAACTCAAGCGATATCAGAGAAAATCAATTTGTTTGCATCTGAATAACACCAAAGTGCATAGCAGAATGTCACCGTAGTGCAATGTCAATAGAGCGAAAAATGCATAAGCGGCAAAAGATTATTGCTTAATACGATTCCGTGTTATTCCTCGTGAATAATGACAACACTGATAATTTAAGAATTTTAATTAATCAAATTATTGTGTATATTTTTGGAATTGACGTTTCTGTCATTCTCTATTCGTCGAATGAGACGTTACACAATTTTCATATCGAATGATTAAATTTTCCTTAGTCCTTTAACTTCTTGTTATCGAAAACTATCGCGAATTGCAAATTAGTAAGAAATACAAGGATATCAAGATGATTTTATTAATAAATGATCTTTAAGAAAAGAAGATCAACATTGTCATATAATAATTATATATACAGCACAAGTAGTCAATACTGATTACAGTCATCCGGATGATAGTCAATTCTACTTTGAAGTATATTTGATGCGTGATAACATCACAATTATACCTGCAGTTATTTTTTATTGGCGAGAGATAAAATATTTTTTTGAAGATTCAAACAAAATTTTTAAATTGTATTAAAATTGTCAAAACAATTTTTCAAGGTCTCGTATTACTTTTATCGCGCATTTTACCAAATATTTTGAAAATTATTATTCCACTCTGATAATGATAGCACGTACCGAATGATAAGCTGGAGGCTTGGCAAGTAACTGTACTTCTGATTGGTCAAAACATTGACAAGCCCGACAAAGAGGCTCGATTGGAGTTATCATGTTTTTTGTTCGTCTATCGAGTATCGGTCGAAGTCGACGACCGTTCGCGATCAATCACATTTAATTAATAAATCATCCAATCCTATGTAATCCTAATAATAATTATAAGTAATATTTTTTATCAAAATAAAATTAATATCCGGTATTGCAATTGATTATCAGATTAAAAAAAAACGACATAACAATTAAATTTCATCAATTCTATCAATTTTGAGGTTAAGGCCCAAAACGCGTATCGTAAAATTTTCTTCTTCAACGCAAACCAAAATTTTAGGAAAATCATCCAAATCGTGCGATGGAAGACGGATAAAAGATCTCGAAAGCCGAGATCATTTTAATTGAATCAAAATCACTCCGAAGGATGTACACACAAAAGTAATTGGATGCCCGATGATTTTGTCATCTCTTTTAATTACTAAAAATAGCGTAATGATAACGATAACAAAACTTAATTAGTACTTTCATAAATTTGGCATTGCCGATAGCAAGCGAGCCAAGCCCTAAAATAATTTTATACAATTGCACGTAAGACGACGATAATTCAGAGCATACGAAACTTCCTCAGTTTCCGAGAATTACGCGGGTCAAAAAGATCGCGACCGTGGGTCGTTTAATTAAGAGATAGTTTTCATTATACTATACATGTCCAAAGGCATCTCGTCATTAAGTCCAGGGTACAGTGTCACGGTACACACTCTGTCCCCTTGATATCATATTGCCACAGTATATATATTACATATATATATATTAATACAGCCTGAATATTTCCAAAGAAAATAAGATCAGGGTTCACCTAAGTCCGTAGACCCGATCCTAATGAAATGTCTTTGCTAATTCATAATTATTATAAAATCGATGCAATATCGTTAAGTCGAAAGTTTCGAATGAAATAGCAGGATGTAATGAAGTACGGATAAATGCCCGTAATAAAATCGAGGAAAATCCAGTATAAACCAGTTAACAGTGTTCTGGTTGGATAAACACAGAACTGCAGAGTTGCACTGGTGTAGCGAGTTACGGTATTAAAAAAAAAAAGTCTACGTAGACAGCATGAAAAGTATATCTAACACCCTAATGCCAGTAGCTAATCTATCTACCTTGGAAAACAAGATTTCTATGCCGACTAAGAGTACTTAGATCCGGTTCGATCCAGTTAGGCATTCGTTATAGGTCGAAAGTATTACGAACGTACGTTGGTACCCATGATTTTCCATTTGCTGATTGTCGGATGTGTGGATATTATGTGGATGTAATGTTGGTGCGTCTGTCGTTTAAAATTAGAGTGATCGGGACCAGGAGGTTATCCAGTGGAGTAAATTAATCGTATATCATTGAAGTACAAGCCTCCGGGTTTAAGGCGAGACGAGATTAAGATATTGCTTAACGAATTAAAATTTATTAGATTGGGGGCTCGTGGTCATCGGAATTCAAAACAAATGCGTGTATGCATGTTTAAGGCGGGAGCAGAGTCACCTTGTCTTTATCTGGTAGCTCTTGGACTCCTCAAGATTGCGATTCTAAAAATTTGTTGTAGACGCTATGGATTATATAATTGTACATTTCAATGTGTTGGCTACTCTGAAGTTAGAATAGTCTGAAGTTTATGCTGAATGACAAAGTCGGAATGTGTCTCTTAAGACGTTTTGATAAATATTTGGTAGTCACTGGGCATTTAGTTCAATTTGAAACTTATTTTGATAATGAGCCGGTTTTTAAATGTTACACGTTAATAGACACTTAAAAAATTTTATTGTACGATTTTATTGTACGTTACGTAGTAAATTGGATGTTCTAGTTAAATTTAATAAACAATTGTTTATTGCTGTATCTATGGCATTCATCTGAATCAGATAATTCATCTATACAGATTCTTTGCAGACACTACGTCTTATCGGATTGTGTTTGTATTGAGTATTTTTATCTACTAATTGGGAGATTAGTGGAGTGCAATTGTTACATGTCTTTTTGTTATTGGACTTATTATCACGAAATCAAAATGTCTTCTAGTAATCCAATATATTCTAGATCGGTCAGATGGTATGCGGCCCTGGAAAGAAATGAATAAAATAAATGATAATAGTTGAGTTTCGCGATGTGATAATATTGCGATAATACATATGGAGCTTAGAAAGAGGGACTGTAGCAAATATTGCACATTATAGGTTAAATGTGACTCGATGATAACAATTTTGCAAGAAATGTGGAAATCCTTGCTGGGGGTCGACGTATCGTTCGAACGCAATATTTTGATGAGCATTTTGCAATATTTATCATAACCTCTTGGGTCTGCTTATTCAAGTTTCTTTAATCATTACGAAGTCGAAAAACAATTCTTATTTCTACATGAGCCTGCGCAAAGCAATTAGTATAAAATGAAATTGTTAATCAAAAAATAAATAAAAAGTATCACAGCAACGTCTTATTCATTTTTATTAATCTATTAAGTTTTTCTAGTTGATCAAACAAACCTGGTTATTATTGCAGGAAGAAGGAGCCGCACTACAGTCTTAGAGTTTTGTAAAAATTGTAGAAACGTGTTCTCCGTGTGCTTATGTAAAATGCAACTGGCTAAGGTATCGGCATTCCAAAGAGTCGAGCCCCCAGATACGTCACGAATCGCGCGCAAGAAACACGGAGAACGTTACGGGCTTTCATGTGAGCAAAATTCCAGTGCATATCTTTATATCGTTTACTAAGTATGTAAATATGTTTTTATTTTCTATTAAGTCGCTATAGTGTTCCATGATAATTCTTAGACTAATAGCAATTTTGCGAATTGATTTTGACTCATAATTGATGGTCACGACGATTTGTCATAAGTTCATGGCTGATACGATATACGAAGAATCATGGATATTCAGTTGACTCTTTAACTAATTCTTTAAGAAAATATGTATTTAATTTAAATACTTTAAATATATGCACGTTAAATGAAGGAAGGTATTAGATAGATAGACCGTGTGAAATTGATAAAGTGCACTTAAGGCGCTTTGGAGATAGACCGGAGGAATGTATTTGAAAATGTATTTGCAAGCAGGAGATAATGGATTTATATGAATACAGTTACAACTAACGTATGAATTCATTTATTGCTCTATGATTTATATGCAAGAATGACCATTGTATGGTAATACAATACCACTTGTCGAACATCTTTGTAGTTTCTCCAAGTAGCATGAAAGTCACAATCGAATTGTATCTTTCTGAATTGAGTGTGACATCTATAATTGAAATAATGTACAAAATTCAAAACTATCGGTAAAACAGAAATCTTCGAGATGGCGCAACGTACAACAATCTCTTCACGTTCAAATAATTTCTCATGGAATCTTACGATATATAATTACTATCTCGATCATTATTCTTATTATATGAAAAACTCTTATGTTAATTTGTAATTCTCGTCCTATGCTTATAAGGCGTCTATTGTGGCCATTACGAGAGTTTTAAGGAAGAGGGAGGATTTGGTGTTATACAACATCAGTTTTAAACGTTCAATCTAATGAGATGGGCCATTGAAACGTTTCGTTGCGTAACATCCGTTCATTTTAAAAGTGTGAGATATTTCCCTGAGTGTGTGAAATTTGAAAATTCGTCGAGATTACGCTTCAGTAAAGGGTTTGGTCTCAGTGAATAACAAGATTTTGAAAGGAGTTTCGTGACCGGGGTCCTTGAGAATAGACGTAACGGCCCTGGCTTGGTAAGCAGGAAGGGATGGAAAGTGCATCAGCTGTTCGGTGACAGTTCGCCAGCCGTAGAACAGTGGGAGTCGAGTCTCGACTGGCAGGAAAAGTAATATGGCTGCTTGTTGAGCGCTGCCCGTACGTCGTAGAGAGACAAAGAAACAACGCAGTTCTCGGAAAAATCGTGGCCGCCGCGCTGTTTATCGTGATATTTAACGGGCGGTAAAAGCGAGGGAACCGAACGTAGAATGCTGGAGCTCGAGGTGGTGCCCGAGAGGTCCCTCGGCTGCGAGCAGTGGGAATTTATTTTAGGCAAGTGACGAAACACTCGTAGCATAGCGCGACTCTCCTTCTCTCGTATTACGCAGAATTCCCTGAAAATGAAAATCCACTTGTGGTATTACACAGTTGATTGATTGTCTTCGTAATTTTGTGTGATTGTTCCACGGCAGTAAAGCGAATGACGCTCTCGATTTGCCTTCGTGCATATTCACTTCTACTTGTAAACAGTAATTTTGACAATCCCATGTAAACAATGAGAGTGGGAGTTCGCTTAAGCACTTGATCTCTTCTTATATAATTGGAGCATTTTTCCTAATATGCCCTGAGAAATCATTGATATCAATTTCATCGAAACACTATTGAACTTTGGTAGAATAATTTGGCAATTGTTTTTTGTCACTTTGAATGAATGTTTTTCTTATGCTTAATAATGTACTTGAATTAAGGATGTTTTGCATTACATGGTGATACTGTACTTTTTTTTATTAATTTAATATTCATTTAAATTGGATTTTTAAAGTTTCAGCGCGTGGCATCGTACTTGATTCATTTTTTATTTTCAGGAATGCATTTTTCTCAATCTGTAGCAATAATACAATCTCAAGTGGGCATTATAAGAGGAGTACAAGTCCTGTACAGTGATACTGTAAGTAGACAACATAAATCTTATTTTATCTCTATTATATATTTCTTAGACATTGACTGTCATTATATACTTGTAGTTATTTGCATGATCATAATTTACATGTCTTTTCTCTTTTCAGAATCCTTTAGAAGTAGATTTAGTAATAAATTTACCACACGATGGAGTGCGGCTTATATTTGACCCTGTGGCTCAGAGGCTCAAAATAATTGAGATCTATAACATGAAATTGGTCAAGCTAAAATACTGTGGCCTGCCATTTAACTCACCGGAGGTATTGCCGTCTATTGAACAAATAGAACACTCCTTTGGAGCGACACATCCTGGCGTTTATGATGGCGATAAACAGGTGCAAAGAAAAAAAAAACAAGATGTTGCATATCACATAACAATATAACACAGAAGAAAGGATTTATAGAAATTTACATTTTCCATTGCAGGTGTTTGTTTTGAACTTCCGAGGCCTATCTTTTTATTTCCCAATTGACTCCAAATTTCAGCCGGGCTATGCTCATGGCCTGGGTTCCTTACAGTTCCCAAATGGAACCTCACCTCTCGTAGCAAAGACTGCAATTTATGTGGGAAATATGGCAGCAGGTGTCAGTGGGAGCGACGAACATAAATTAAAATCACCAGCACCACCTCTGCCACTCGTAATTATTGTCACAATTCTTGTCTCTATATACATTTATAATTTACAACAAGATCAGTCAATTAAATCTTTTTATGACAGAGTTGCTATCACAATAATTTGTACCTGGAGAAGGCTGAAGTTGTTAGAGATAGAGCACGCACCCGAGGTCTAAGGTTACATCTTTTTACGGAAGGTAGTTCAGCAACAAGGGTTCTACTAGAACCGAAGAAGCACTGTTTCACCAAAGAGGTAGTAGAGAAGCAATGTATTCGTATAAATTATTTTTTAAGAAATCGTTGCAAATACAAAGAAAAACTGTGAACCTTTTTTTAATTAAATAAAGGTCTGGTTTGGTGACACGTGTGAGGACGTACTAAGCGCATTCGGTGCCCCGTCCCGGGTCTTCTTCAAAGCGGAGGACAAAATGCGAATTCATAGTCTGCACGCGCACAAACGAGACAAGATAAGACGATCTGACTTCTTCTACAATTACTTCACTTTAGGGCTGGTAAATATATACTCGTAAATTCAATGTCTTTGGAAGGAGTACAATTCTTAGCTTCCACATATATCGTAGGACGTCCTCTTCGATGCCAAAACCCAATGCGTGAAGAAATTCGTGCTCCACACGAATTACCCTGGGCATTACAATTTTAATATGTACCACCGTTGTGAATTCAATTTAACTCTACCACCGGAGAGCAGTCCTAGTACCGATCCCGGAAAACTCATTGACGTTTCGCCCTCATCTGTCACGGTGAGTTTGCTTGTATCGATATTCTTAGTTCTTATTCCAATTAAAAATATATATTGCATGGTAAATATTCATGAACATCGAGTATTGCTAATAATAAAAAAAAAACATCGCTTGTTTTGCAGATCACTGCCTATACAAAATGGGACAGAGTTAGCGAACAGTTAAAAGGAAGTGCACGACCGGTCGTACTCAATCGTGCATCTTCTACCAACACCACAAATCCATTCGGCTGTACATTCTGCTACGGCGTAAGAGACGTCATCGTGGAAGTAATGGCTAATCAGCACATTGCCAGTGTTACTCTTTACGCAGCGGCGTGACCCTCGTAAGCCGATGGATCCGGTACGTCGTATGATTCTGCTCCGTTCCGAGGAAAACACGTAAAAAAAAGTATAAACCAGAAAAAAATTCCATAAAATTGTCTACACGACGAGCTCGACCAGGAAAGGTCGTTTCGTCGGGAGAGTTATGGCGGTGCAAAAGGGTGAAGAAAATTGTGGATTTATTGTGCATCCATAAGGAGTTCTCGTTATACACAATTACTATATAGACACATCGCGTGTTGACGGCAACAATCTACATAAAAATGACCATCGTCTGGCGACGTGCGATTCTCCGTTCAAATATCATGGATCCTGAAGAAAATGACGCGTCACCGGTATTAAAGAAAGCAAAGGCAAATTATCGTCAAAGCGCTTCACATCGTCAAACACGGAATTCCATTTATTCCAGTCTCCAGGGCTTGGGAATATATTAATCCAAAGGTAATCGTCGTAACGAATAATCGATGGAATGAATCCCGTCTAAGGCAATTTGTTGCGGCCATTGTACCTCTGTTATTCGTACGAAACCTTCTGTCTTCGTCTTCTCAAAAAGGATTGATCCTCCAAGTGATTAAAATGGATCACATTTTATCACCAAACCAATACAACTCTGTGCTTGCTGTTAGCTGAACACGAGGATCACAGATCAAGGTTATGTTTTTGTTTTATGAAAAGTTTTGTTACCTCTTTATAGAGATGAATCCTCGCGAGAAGGCAAAAGTTATGAAGGAGTACGCCGCAGATCAACCTCCCTCCGGAATACCGAGAAGAGATCAGCGTAGAGTGTACGAATTCAATGCGCAGAAAGCGGACCAGGCTAAGTCCTGGCATGACGACGTCGTAGTGACTGGTAAAGCTCAATCCGTCAGAAAAATCGGAAAACCGTTAGCTTTTCGGAATTGGAACGCTAACGCTTTTCTGACTTTTCTGACAGATTGCGCGCGGCGGATTGAGCTTTACCAGTCACTACGACTTCGTCGTCATGCCAGGACTTAGCCTGGTCCGCTTTCTGCGCATTGAATTCGTACACTCTACGCTGATCTCTTCTCGGTATTCCGTAGGGAGTTTGATCTGCGGCGTACTCCTTCATAACTTCTCCCTTCTGGCGAGGATTCATCTCTATAAAGAGGTAACAAAACTTTTCATAAAACAGAAGATCAGACGATCAAGGATCACAGGACTGACTGAATCACCAAATGATATCAAAGATAAGAAGAGGAGGGAACAATTTGATATGAATCAAAATCTCAAGGGTGACGGTGATGTCTATGGATTCTTCGATGAATAACATTGATTATTCATCCTTATATGTTGATATAAACTAACGTGTTTTATCAGCGTTCGTCGATTTGTCTATGAATCATATTTTAATCAACAAGAAATTATCGCGTTTCCTTTCGCAAGATAATAAATACTTGCTGCGCTGAACGTACGCGCTTACGAGAAGCAATGAAACGATAGGAAAGTTGGACCACGAAAAGAAGAAAAAAAAAAGAACAGCAAAGGTGAAAACAAAGAAGAAAAAAAAATATAACTGAAAAGAAAAATGATTTATTCATTTTTATAGAATACACAGTGTGATCTAACATTATAATGATCCTAGTGTTCATCGATTGAGCGTGGAGTGATCTTTCGTTTAATAATTATTTAAAATTCGCGGGTCCGACGACTTGAGTAATTTCGAAATGCAATAGCAATTAATAATTTTGAGCTCTCATTGTCCCATTGGGATTTCGAGTATTCTCCAATTTTTCAAATAAAATTTCTCATTTCTCCACGTGTCTCTGGGCGTACGTAAATTTCACATATTCGGTGTGTTTCGAAATCGTGCAGCTCGTTATAGTTGCCATGAAAAAAAACTTTAACGACTAATCACTACCGCGCGATTCAAAAGAGTGATTTTCACGAGTTCGAAATACAAACGTAAAAATTATAGTCATACGAATTTACACCGTTCTTTCATTTCACTTCGTCTACACTACCTTCGCCTATATAAATACTAATTTATAATACGTTTCTCGTAACTCAACTGTCATTTGTCAATGATGATTTCCCTATCACTAATTCAAATGGATGCACCGATCCTACAATGAAGACTATGATCAGTATAGGTTGTCGCGTTACTATATTGATAGTTGTGATCATATCGAGCGAAGCAATTTAATACCTCCTTAGCTACATATTTGTTATTTCCATATTAAATAAAGTACAGTCTGATATTGGGTATAGAGCGACTGCTGCCGAGCAAGTTGCATTAGCTAGCACGATATATGTAGCCAATGAAATTGCGTGGGAGAGGAGAGGGGAGGAATAGAAGTAAAATACAACAGAGAAATGCATCATCGTATATGTATACGTACATAATTGCATGCACGTACATACGTCATTGAATAATTACATAAATCGTCGCATGACCATATATCTGCATACACTCGTAATAGATACTAATGCATATAGCTAGGGACACGCATGCACCACACACTCCACACATGCGCAACCTGTAAGAAGCATGTAAAAGAGATCTCGATTTTTAACGAAGTCAGTCTTGTATTCTGGGAGCAAAGTTCGTTTGAAAATTCACCTTAAAATCTTGAATCGTTTCATTATCGATACCGTATTATTCGCAAAATCGCACAAATTTCGTATCCAATTTTGGATTCGAGCTACGCTCTGTGTACGTATACCGGGTGTGTATGGTATGAATTCATGTGCGTACGAGATGACGCGTGTATGATAAGGACGTATGATAAGTGCATGTGTGAAGATAAATTCTTTTTTAAAATTTTCATTGTAGAGCGAATGTTGTTTTTTCTTTTCTTTTTAAAGGATTAAAAAATGGAACGCGCGTGGGTGGGAAGTAAATTTAAATTGGATTATATTTTATTGATAAACATTTTTATTCTTATTTTTTGATTTGGATTGTATATCGAGATTGTTTCGTTGAGAAATTACGTACGCGCGTTGGCTGCCAGGTATACAGTTAAGTGCAGGCATCTTAAGAGGAAGGATTAAGAATGATTTGTTCGTAAATTACTAATTAAGTCGTTAAATAATTTTTTTTAATCGATCGACGATCGATGTGAAACTACCAAAATCGAAGTTCAAAGCCTCTCACGACAGGCCAGTAAAATTCTAAATCTTGTATCGTCTGTGCTTGATCGACAGATCCGAATTTTCGTGCAATATAAAATTGTATAATAAATTTGGGTATGTAAACAAGTCAAACTGATATGTAGAAATTGATCAGATTTCAAAGAGGCTACGATTTCGTCACGTGCAAGCTGTATAGGAATCGAGAGAAAAAAAAAAGATGTGAGCAGCAGTTGCGCCAGCGAAAGAAAATTCTTTGAGAATATATTCGTACTCGTGGAAACGAGAGAAACTGATTACATGCGATTTGAATGAAGTACCTATACCGTACTGTTTGACAATTATTAATTTTTGTTAAGTAATGTTATTCGATCGTAAACACTTCGCATCGCATACGCCTTTTGTATGTTTACCTGACAAATAAAAGATCTCAAAAAAATAAAATAAAATAACTCCTTACACGCAGTACACTTTAAATTTATGTATTTTATCGTCTCATTATTCCATTCGCTGCACCGTGAAACGTATCACAATCTTCTAGACCTTCAAAGCTCGGCAACCTTTCCTCTTGAAGTTTGCGCATTGAATTCGAAGTAGTTCACGGGTGAAAAAAAAATTAGACTGGAGAAAATCGAGCAGGCGCACGTGGGGAGGTTCGTATGAATCAAAGTGGGGATTGGTGGGATCCATAGTGGGGAGACATTGTCATAGAGTGGGGGGATATGATGAAAAACGTTAGTGTGAGGAACAGTAGGAGCAGAGGGCTAAAGAGGGTTCATCCACTACGTCGGGGGGAGAAACCTCCCATTCGGTCGCAGACTCTCAGAACGTGCGTCACTCTCAGAGCTTGTTGAGTGTCTGGGCAGTTTGTTAGAACTTCTTAAGAAGGAAAAGGTTCCCTGTGAGAATTTTCAATCGTATCTAACTATCGTCTAACATTGTGTACATACGGTTTTGATTAATACGCTGGTCATTGATGCACGTGGGCAGTTTAGTTGAAAACTTGTGCGTCAGACAGCAGCGCCGCGCTGTGGAGATTCGCTGAACGAAGGTTAGGGCTGGGATTTGGTTTGGTGTGCCAAGGTGCAGCGAACCACGTGGCCGTGGAATCGATAGTGCAGTGTTGTCCCGCAGGGGTCATTCAACCCATGCCGGGGTCAACTCCTCATGCGCTCACTGTACGTACTCACGTATCTATTTACGTATCTCTGTGTAACGTAGATGCACGTACTTCTGCAGAGCATTTAGGTCGATACGGATTCATCTCTGTTTTTTTGTTCCTCAATTATACCAACACGGTGACCTCCTTCGAAATCTTCCAGGAAGAAGTATGTTTCTGTCCTTTATATTCGCTATGAACATCCCAGGAGAGACGATATCGAGGACGATTCTGGAATTTTATCTGTCATATAGATTATTGTACGTTGTTTTTATTACTTCTATGTGTTTTCTTTTATATAATCTATTTCATACCCTCGTCGATTCTTGCGGTGAATTCTTATATATTTTATTTGACTTTTAAATAATGCTTTTTCAGCTTTCTATCTTGTTCTTAGGTATTATGTGGATACTGGCGCTAAGTTGTCGTTTTATTTTTTCATTTGAGGGACAGTGCTGATTATAGAATGCGATAATATATGGATTTGAAACGAGTGTTCTGTTCCTTTTTGTCGAACTGTAATATTTTTTCAGGCTTTATTCATTTTCAGAAGAGAATGGAATATTTTTATTTATATTGTCCACTCAGCCCCCTTTACTTCCTGTCTCTCTTTCTCTTGTATTTTCTCTCTTCTTCGCACATCCGTCATGACAAAAGATAAATTTTCTCATTCTCCGGTTGGCAACCCTTTACGCTCCTCGACCTACCGTCGTTGAAGTATGGACTGTGTCGAAATCCATTTTATATTCCACGCTGTGTAAGCGATATTACCTTTTCACTTCCTAGCTAAAAGACACCCTTCCAGTTATCATTAATTTTCGATACGGAAATCAAAGTATCTCAGCCTGCAGCTCTACAATCGACCGTTTGTGAAAGGCAAAAGATTGGGTCATAAATTTTCTATTGTTTTTCATTTACCCCGTTTCAGTAAGCCGTGTCGGTAAGCTGAATCGATGATACATAATGTAGCAATTACCTTTCTTATACGTGACTCAAAGCGCGTGCCATTGATCGCGTTACATTTAACGCGGCTAGTCTATCGGGTTCGATGGAATCCGATTAGGAGGTCTAAGTAAGGAAGAACAGAGTGGACTGGCAGAGAGGGAGAGAGAGAGAGAGAGAGAGAGAGAAAAAATAAATAAAAAAAAGTTTAAGACTTAGCTTACTTAATGTCCCACGTTTCCAAGTTGGCGATCGAAGAGGTTCCCCTTTAGCGCCGATAGATGTCGCCAGTGTAGCCGAATTCCTATACGAATGTTTACCCCCATTAAGAACCCTCATCATTTTCACCTCCTAATTGGTACATTCGATTACCTCGCGACCCTTTTGGACTTTCAAAGACATCACGGTCCAACTATTAGGATTCATAGGACATATCTTCGGTAAGGAAAGTAACAATATCTGACAGTAAGTATTACCGTGTTTTTACTTGATTGAGGCTTTACCTTCATTGCTAATGGATTTAACGCTGAAAATGAGATTGACGAAAATCTAATACGTCAGACGGCTGACACTTTTCAAGTTTACCTAATGCGATTTCGCTTGGCCTTTAATGCGTTTGGATCATGACTTTCTTTTCGTACTTTTACGTTCTCCCTTGTGTTAAAATAAAAGTTTTGTCACAATATTTGAGCAATTCGATGAAGCTCAGTGCTTTTGTGCTGCAAAGCTGATTTCGCGTATCAGAATAGCAGCTTTAATGAAATATACAAACAGTGAATCGAATTTATGGACTTACGTAAGGTAAGTTGAGAAAAGTATTACGTAACCTAAAATCACGGAGGGTAAATTCTCACGGTATTACGTATATAATAGTGATATATAGTTATAGTAAATATTTGTATAATTTAAATATGCCGTAAGATAAACAGTTTGTCGTAGCAGCGATACACGTAAAACGTATTTGTCTTTAATTTCCACAAAATTTCATTGTACGATTATGAAGGTCAGTCTGGGAGGTTAGGTTAACCTTTACAAAGACCGGGATGCTTTTTGACTGACTTTTTGGTTTTTAGCGCTAGAACTTTTTCATCAATGTCATTGGGTTAGGATGAAAATGCTAACCTCAATCTCGCGCCACTAAAGTGACTTCCGGTCTTGTAAAGGTTAATATAACCGACCAGATAGTTATGGTTAGTGGAGGATGTCACTGTGAAAATTTCTTGAAGACTCGAAACTCGCTCGAAGATTTTTACCAAAGTAATCAGCAGATTTTACGTCAAATTCAAAGTTCCAGGCACAATAAAGATTTTCTTACGCTTCAACGATGCAGATGATTACGAAGGGCAAGTAGTACAGTGTTAAACTTTGAAGGTTATGAATCCGAAGGGAATCGATATTCTCTATTTACTCGCCGCAAATCACAATGGCATTTGTAACGATTGCTGCGCTTCAGAACGATTGAGTTTATCCGTACAGAAATGGAAGGTCTGTCGAAAAAGTAATTTTTACATGGACATTCGTAGATGCTTTGACGTTCGTCATATTTGGACGTTCCCGAATTTCTGTATGGATATAAGAAATTCTTGAATAACGGAAACGCATTTATAACTACAGTCACGGTCAAATCATACGTTATTCTTATCGTAGTAACCACGTGAAATATAATTAGAGATTATTCTAAATGGACAATGTCATTTTAAATATATAAATTAATGCGAATTCGAGGTCGATTTCAGTGCACTGATAAAATTATCAATTAATTAACTTCCTTCGAGGTCGAAGTGTGAGCTGCATAAAATATTCTGTAAAAAAAAAATTCATCAGCGTTACTGCCTCAGTGAGAATTATGTATGTTGAGAGAGAAGTGACGTTACTTTATGTTTGAAAAGTATACGTAACCTAACCTAACCTGTGGATATCGCGGAGAGAGAGTCAAAGATACGTGAATAATATATCCTGCAGCTTGAATATTATAGTACCAAAATGTACATCAATGGCGGAAGCCTCTATTAAAACGGCCACGTGTCAAAGTGAACTGATAAAGTGAATCCTTCTGTTAAAAAGCTTCGCTTCCATATCAACGTATGACCAGTCGTGATTGCAAATTGCCGTGCGGGATTGAAGTGTAAAGAGAAAAGTCCCTGTAAAGAGAACCTGGGTGAAATATATTTCGCGATCTTCTTAGCGTCTAGTAGCGACATCTACACAAGTCCTACGAAACTACGATGACACTTAGGCGACACGCAACTTGCGTTGCGATGACCAATCCAGGCAGAATTTCGTTTTCCGTATTCCATAATCATTAATTTTCTTCATTCTTATTTCTTTTTTAATCTCAGCCTTTATCCTCTTGTTATCTGTTTCCCTGCTAGGAAGCCAGGTCAGGCTAATGGATACAAAAGGGTTTTATAGAGGAAGTATAACTCAGCCGACGTTACTTTTTCGCCGCGGCCCTCTTTCTGAAATTGTTTGCCGTTTATCATCGGCCCGGCAGGTAAAACTTTTTCTTAATTTACACTGTAGCGTATCTCGTTTATCTGAATTTCGCTGCTTCACCTTCCTGCTGGTATAGAAGTTTTCCCATGCTTTCGATCCTAATGATTATAATTTTCTTTGGTATTTTATTCAGAATATCTTTTAATATCTTTTTTTTTTGTATTATTATTGCTTCTCTTAAGCGTTACGTCGATTATGCGGACTGTTAAATGTAATACCTTTCAGACTCAGAGGAGCTTACTTTGTGTTGCTTTTCAGGTACCGTTACGTGTGCCAAAGCTGTGAAAAAAAAAGCATAAAATAGTCCAACCGAAAAGTACCAAGGCGAAAGAAAGAACGGAGGTAAAAAAAAAGGGAAAGGTCAATTTATTTGAAAAGTACCACGGATAAAGAGAAACCGAGAGGGGGTGGGGGGGGGGGGGATAATACAAAATGAGAAACCAACAAAGTACAACCCTGTCGAAAATTTATCCTTTGGTTGTTCCCCAGAGAACAATTGAAACCGCTCGCCCACAAGAGAAAATTCTTGATTTATATTGAAGCAGTTCACTCGGGTTACATAATCCGGAAAAGTTGCTAGGACCAGAAAGCTTAATACGAAGTATGACTCGGGGGTGAAGTTTATCCTTATTAACGCAACAATCTTCGCCAAGTGTGTTTAACCGTCTAACTTACCGTAAAGATCCTTCCGAGATCCGTCAGAATTTCAAGAAAATGGGGTAACCGCGTACGTGATAAATTTTCGTAAATTAACCAGCAAATTTAGTAAAATCAAAGGCAGATTTTCCTTCAAAAATTTTCGTCCCTCACGAACGGACATTCTCCCTCTCGCTGCCGCGACATATTAAAATAAATCGCACCGCCAATTTCTTTCGCTGATAATAAATACCAACGTCCGCCATTGAGGTTTCGAACGGAAGAAACAAGAAAATGAAAAAAGATGAAGAGAAACTCTAATGAGACCCGAGTATTTTTCCTCTACTCCTAATTTAACTCTCTCTTTAACACTTTCAAAATTTCTTTTTCGCTATAAAGCTCGTTACGAGTTTGATTATCGCCAAACGGAAAACCCTCTTGCGTCCATTCCTCATGTACAGATACGTACGTCCAAAATTCACTTCCCGTATGTACAATATATACCACATATCCGTTTGCCCTATGTACGCGCATTTGTACTAATGTATTTAGTTGGAATTAGTTCGAGGCTCCTGCAGACCCGTCGAGGGAAACTATACTGATGATAATATACATATATATCTATATATCGTACATACAGTATCTAGGCAGACTGAGGTTCTATCGGGTACATCCAGGTACGTGCAGGTACGTCCAGGTACGTGCAGGTACGTATACTGGCTCTGTAACTCCGGAAAGAAAGAATAGAGGCAGGCTAGACGGTTGGTGCTGATGCACGGGAAGGCTACTGGCAGCACTGCCCGTAGTTCCTGTATTCCATATCTGTATATGGATAATTCTGTATAACAGTACCGGCTATAAGGATTATAGGTGTGGATGTAGGCTTTGCTTATATCACGTTCAACCAAAGCTATCAAGCTGCCAGAAACAAGACTCACGGCGGTTGGTTGGTACCCGTGGCTTAACCTTTCGAGCCTATGTGTTTCCTATACCGGCAGTACTGGTTTGCGTTTCTATGGACGTTATACATTGGTAACGTTGGGAATAGTGCCAGTGTCAGTGATAACGTCAGTGGCATCAGCTTTAACCCCATATCCCTAGAAATCCCTAGCGGTTACGATCTCTATGTCTTCTTGGAGAAACTAGCGCCTCCCATGACAGGATGGCGAACGAACGAGTCACGTCATGCGCCGATATTCTCTGTGGCTTCTATATGTATAACATAGGGATCGTTGGCGGCAGCTAAAATTAATTTATAAATCGTCCCTCCTGTGGGACATTAAGGGGGTTCGGTTCGATTTCATAGCTGAGTACCGTGTGCTTGTCCTTGAAATCTTTTCTTTGGCTAATCTCAAAGTTCTCTTAATGGTTTTTTTATCTAATTTTTTTTTGCTTCGGCCATCCCTCTTGGCTGTTAGGGGCGAAAAATTTTATATCTGTACGGAGGCTTAACTAATGAAATGGATATGAAAATTTAAGAATTTCTCTTGAAAATGAGCTTGGATAAATCTAAGGGTGAAACAAAAGTTAAAGCATTGTTATCTGCTGTCGTGTATAATATATATTCGTGGACAAGATGAGGGGGAGTGGAAAAATAAAAGGTTAACGGAGAGGGTTGAATTAGTCAGTAGTTTGCCGAGTGCTCTGTTACGGGATCGCTAGAGCGCGAAACCTCGCGGTCTGAATTTGCAAATTCACGAATTTCCAGAGAGATCCCATATGCACCCTATACATATATGTTCGAATATAGCATATATTTTCAATATAGCTGGTATATCCTTGTACACGTATATTTATGAAAGTTCACCGCCAGAGGAGGATCGGGGTCAATGGAAAAGTTAAATTCGCGAAACCCTATCCGGCAATCCTGGATCCCCGTAGTAAATTTTCGTCTAATCGGGCGCGAGCGTCTCTCTCTCTTTTTCCTCTCCAAGGACGCTTTTCAATTTTCCAACTCTGCAGGGAAAACTCATTTTTCTTTCAAACGTGAAACAGGGACTCTGACAATACGTAAAACTCTTTCATGTTTGTACGTTCAATCGATGCTTAACCATACACACACACACATATAAATATATACACATATATTTAAAATCGTTTAAATATTTTCTCCTTGGAAATGTCAAGTAATCGCCTGACGTATCCAGCTGTGGCTGTAAAAGATTTTCAAAAAGATAATATTACCAAGCAGAGCCAACTGTGGGTCGTATACGTAATTCAATTTGAACGGGGGTACCCAAAGTTGCATCCGGTGCTGATGGTTGGGCGACGAGAGGCAAAAGTAACGTAAAGAGAATTGCGTCGATGGGTAATTAAAAATTTTTCTATTCGAAATTTTTGAATGCAAGTTGAACTCAAAAACGGATGGTAAGATTTGACGAACTTTATGAAAACGCGGAAACAATTGGTTGCCGACCACTTCGTTCCTCTTGGTTCGTTTTAATTCGGCGTAGCCTTGGTCGCGTTATTTTAATTTAAATTGCATAAACTCCTAAGCTACTATATTTATTTTTCATTTTCATACCTAACTGTATACCGTTGGTATTGTCGTAGTTCTTTGGTGCTTTGTGTACACGTATATAAACGTTTACACTGAATAAAGGCGACTACTAGCGCCTGGAGACTCGTCAAGAGGCATTAGACTTATTAGTAAGCCGGAGGGCTAAATAAAAGCGAGAAATATAATTGTCCTTCCGCTCGGCTTTATTCATTATACTGGCTCGTTAAGATTCTGCAATCATGGACATGCACGAATTATTCAACAAACGATATTACACGTCACGCATCTGCGCTGCATTTAAATCCTTTTTCAATGAGTCGCTCTAGTCACCAGTCAGCAGGGCTGAAGTTTAATTTGGATCCTACTGCGTCACTGGGTGCTTCATCGGTAAGATAAAAAACGTGTGACCTTGAGATACGCTTATGGGTAAAAAAAATATTAAAAAAATAAACGGGATATAAAAAATTTTTTTAAACTAAAATATACCTGTTGTTAAAACCGACAATATCTTTGTAAAATATTTATGAAATTTATGTACGTTACACGACATTTCTCAAAGGAACACTTTTTTTTCTTTTATCCTTTATTTCCCAGGTGAAATTATCTTTAGGCGACACTCTACTCGCCTGCCATATTCGTTTCTGTAACTTTGATGGAGGGAAACTCCATCATGGACGAAAATTGTCCGTCGATTGTGACCAATTTGCGTCCTAAGCCCAATTTAAGAAGGAAAGTTTTCCGAGAATCATTCTAGTAGACTGTTAGTACAGACAGAGGGCAGCACGTTCGCTGCCGTTTTTCGATAATATATTAGGACGTTGCGTTAAGTTATGATATATTGAGGTTAGATTGACGCGTGCTTCTCGTTGAATGTCATGCGCAACAAAGGATACGTTTACGTAACCCGGTAGGTAGCGGTTACGTGCCGTAGGGCAAAGGCAGTTTCCATCAGTGTCCTTTAACACCAGCTGGCGCCAGTTTCTTTGCGACGAACCTTTATTTTCTCGTTAAGGACCCTGCACGCATACGTATATATGTTTTTCCGTAGGTTCAACCAACGCGATGACGAAAATTGAAATGGATTCACAAGGAACTCGCTAGGAGAGGATGTACGTCATAGAGTTCTGGGATCAAAGGATTTTTAAAAAAGGTTTTACATCCCTCGAAGGGCTGTTCTCTCGTACCCTACGACTGCTTCGTGAACGATTCCGGCGAGGGTTTGAACCGTTGAAAAAGCATGGAGACATTGTTCTGGATCATTGAACGTTCATCACTTTAAAGAGGTAGACACTGACTAGTGTCACGTTCGATATACATATATACATATATACATATATATATATATATATATATATATATTCTCAACTGAGCATTCTGTTTACTCATACTTATCTCAGCGAGTATTTGTTGAATCGATCCTGTAATACCGGCAGGCAAAGGATAGAGACACTCCAGGAAGAAGATCCCTACGAGGATCAGAGGCGATATCCATCTTAATCAGGTACCTCGAGCTGACCTTCTCCATCCGGCAGGTTACTCGTCCCCGGGTAAAAAATTCTTAACGCGCGAGTCGTCACGATTCTTTCACACGAACGGCACTCGGGATCGCGTTATCCAAAATCTTTTTTTTTTTCCTTGATGAAAAACCCTGATAATTTACTCCAGTTGGCCGATCGCTTCGCCGAAATACAATTAGCCCCTTACTCTTTGTAGATGCTTCAAGAGGATCCGTGATACTGGGCTGAACGAAGCGTGGGTCAGCCTTGCCCAGGCATCCGCAGTCAGCTCAAACCGGCTGTTTAGAAACCGGCAGAAGATTTACGACGTCAACTTCAGAGTTTCGTAGTTAGTGCAAAGTCATTAATCGGCAGCGAAATCATTCGTGATGTTCGTAGCAGCCGTTAAATTTTGTTGGGTGGGATGGCGTAATGGGTATTGCATATACTATCTATCTACATACAGTATACTAGTTCTTGCTGAATCTATAGCTCAGTACAGTGGATCTTGATATAACGTTCAGAATATGGCTGCAGTTTACTGATCCAGCTATTTTCCTAACCCTGCAGATCAACCTGGGCACTGGAGGATGAACTTGGACAGGTTCTCCCAGACTGGCTTTGCCGAATACATAATGGATTACAATAGCACGCTTAACGTGTACTTGACTCGGGAACTTACTTATTCGCTTACTTGAAGTCAGGGCTCGCGTCCTGTGTATTACCCATACGAACCTCCGAGACTGGAAAGCTGGATGCTGCAAGCTACATCGTCCTCGAGCCATCAGTCCCTCTCAGGGTAGAAACTTCGGAACTTACTTGCCTACTACGTTCAACAGGATTTCACACTCTGAGGAAAGTTTTCCTTAATTAAGGTTGATCCTGGATAGGTGATTCAGGTTGTAAAATTAATATCCTCGACTGATCGATCCTAGTTGATAATGGTCTTTGGTAATCGATATTTTTAGATTTTTATCGAATAGCAAACGAGAACGTGTTATAAACTGATGTTCAACTTTTAATCGCCCTTGCGAACCTCATGAAATTTTCTAGGAAACTTGGGAAATCTTATTCAATGAAATTTTTATAGCCGGTTTCTGGATAAAGATTGTAGGAGAAATTTCTTTTCTGTCTTAACGCGCATGTAGTCAATGATTATTTTAATATGGATCTTTATATCCGCAAATTGCGTACAAAGATGCGTGGCTGTATGTATAGTTTTTTTTATTTTGCTTTCTTTGATATTATACATTTATCAGAGCGTGTTTACGGATAAGGGCAATGACTTGGGGAAACTTGACAGTGACACCTGAGGATTGATTGTATGGATGAAAGTCGAAGTTCCATAGGCGTGGAAAGGACTTATACGATGAAAAGAAAAAAAGGTCATTATCTGACGCAAAGAAAATATTCTGAGATGCGATTCTCCTTGATTTTTATATATCGTTCGATTTACTGCGTTTCACGTTTGTTTCTTTTCGTTTTTTCGCAGTTCTACCTCTCGCTGTTTTATTATTTTCAGTTTTAGTTATTCTTTAGATTTTTTATATTCGCATCTGTCAGGCAATCTTGGCCCCTACGGTTCTAGGCGAAAAGAAAAAAAAATAGGGTCAAGGCTGTATGCTAAGAAACGACCTGGCCTCGCAGATGAGACATTGAAAAAGTAGCATTCCGTCGCGTGGGCTTTGTCATCGTCTTATCGATTCCCTGTTTGTTTGGAAGTCACAGTCGGGTTTCACGACTCCCATTGGCGTAGATCAAGTAACTCAGGATGGCCGCGTAGCATAGCACAGCGTAAGTAGCAGCCCGTAGAGCACTCGGCTCGAGAGACTCTCAGGAATACTCTCGGGCTACCGTACCTACGCCGATCGTCGCCATAAGGGACTGAGGCTCCTCTAGTCTTAATGGCTTTTAAAGAACGACAAAGACTCTTATCGAAAAGGGTTTCACATATTTTAATCTTAATATTCATTCCCTAGCTGACCATTTTCATAGCAAGTTTCAGATACGTCTAGTTTGATATTCAATTCCCGTCGCGACGATAGCTGTCATCTTGTCTTGTAGTTCGGTTAGTCTGACGTTTTCACGGCAGCTGGGTTCACTATGGAAAATTTAGAGCAAAGCTGAACGGTTCTGCGCCTCTATGGAATACTAATTGCCGTATCACCATATACACACGCGCATATATATATACACATAATATATACACACACACACGCGCGCGCGCGCGCGCACGCACGTTCAACTACCATCCGCCTGGGTCAAATGAAACTGCCATTGCGCAACGGTCGACGGTTAGGAGAAATTTCAAAATCGGAAGGGACCTTCGTCAGAAACTTACCTAAACTTACGGGTTATGTCCTATTGTTACTCGTTTGAAATTATGATGTACTATTTTCAACCCTTTCACTGCCGGCGGAAAGTATAGTTCCGACGTCTTTTTTTTATTTTTATTTTTCCAACATTAAATATATCTACCATTTTGAGTTTTTCGAGCCTGACATCTAATTCCTAATCAGCAAGTCAAAAAAAGGTAGAAATTCCAAAGATCGCAAAAATTTGCTGAAAAAGAGAAAAAATGTACGACAGTGCAAGAGTCGAACAAAGAGCATTGGGTCAAGTAGCTTAACCCTTTACCACCGAGTGTATTATGGCCCAATCAGCGAAAGAGTAGTAGTCGAGCATAAGTCAAACTGGGGGTAAGCAGGTCTTTCGTAACTTTTTGACTATGTATATTTACTTAATAGCGCTCAGTTTTGAGCCCTTGAAAAAAAAAACTGAATGGTCGATCTATGTTAAAAATCAGTGTAAAAAATATTTTCCACTCGGCTCTAAAGCGTTTGAAAGTCGTTCGTCGTTCCGATAGCTACTATGTCGCTCGATATGAATATTCGAATTACCGTGTACGTAAGATTTATTCGATTCCCAATGAAGATCCTTTGCGCGAGTTGCACAATAGATGCAATTTGCATTGTGAATTCAGAAGGGGAAATGTAGGTGAAGCCGGCAGGGAGGAGAAGGAGGAGAAGAGGTTGTTTGGTGCTGCTCATGTTTTTTCGTGCTTTTCTGCTTATGAAGCACAAGGGTGAGTGGCGCATGCGCATTGGGCTCGCGCTCGCGTTCCCGAGCAGTAATTCGTGGGGTGCGAAAGCGAGTAGCAGTCAGTATAGCGTTGGGCCGAACACCAGTAACTGTGGTGTCTTCTCACGAGGAAGGTACATTGAGTGCACGACATAAGTTTCGTTTATTTAGACTTCACGTAGACAACGTAGTATTGTATTTCTATCGCGTGACAAGGACCGTCTGCGTCGCCGATAAATTAGGACCGAGAACAATGAGCCCATTGATCCAGTGTATTCGCGTGAATTATACCTTTTTATAATATACTCTGTTAGAGGCTATTTAATGTATTTTTTAATGTAGCGTCTCAGAGAATCGCCTCGGTAGGAGATACAAAGAAGTGGGAGACAAAAGTAATTTTTGTCAATTTGCAAAAAAAAAATAATTTTTTTCATCGCTACCTTTTTTTCTCTTTTTTATACTAACATTAAATATGAATTCTCGTGAATTTCTAGAATAGACTCACTCGATGCAATTTTTCTCGTCTACTGAATCCTGACTTCGTATCGAGAAGGTATTTCGATTTTATAACGTACGCTTTGCTGATAGACGTATACGCGATAAGAGGTATTTACACTTGCCATATACATTTCGACTAAAGTACTTTCGGTGCATGTGTACTGTACAATTGTACTCGGCTTTTCACTCCTTTTTACAAATGTTTACGTTTCTCTAGTAAACTCGAGTATGCCGGTCAGCGTCTACTCTAGAGCGGTAATGGACCCACGTACTTCACATGGTGTAACCTAGTCTTATACGGTATCAAAGTAATTTATTGTTCGCTTTTATTTTTCTGCGGTTCTTTTAGTTTTTGCGTGGTAGGAGGGTTGAGGATTTTTCTTTTTTTTTTTTCGTGCAGGCGCTGTTTTACACCTTGAAATTATTTTCTCGATAGGGGAAAATAATTGTTTTATTTTACGACGTAAAATAATATTTCAGGACATTCGTGGAATTGGTCTTTTTTTTGCGTTTCGAAATCTGGGCTAGACTCGAATATTTTGAAGGATTTGATAAGCTGCGCGCGTATTATCAGTGGGTCTGTGGGTTCAATACGAATGGGTCTTGTGTATGATGGCAGGTCGGACTAGGTTGGACGAGCGATTGTCTCGCGCGAATTACTCGTTTTATTTTCTACCGCAACGTTGGACAGCCTGTCACGGGAGGACATTTAATCTTCAATAACAAAGAGAGATGGATACTGCGTTCTGTATCAGAAGGATTCAAGAAGATCCTTCTGGGTGGAGAATGACGCTGACAAGGAATTATCCGTGTGTATATATATGTATATATACATACATATAAAATATTGTACAATTTTTATGGATAGTACAAAAAAGATCATGGGACAAAATTTGTTTAAAAAAAACCTGAATTCAAGTAAAATGTATTTTTTTCTCTATTTTTATGCAAAAATTTACTTTGTTCATAAGAACTCGATGGTTGGTTGCGGGAACACGAAATAGGGATGAAATATCCTTTCATAGAAATACACCCTGATCCTTTCTCTTATCTCTTTAATCCACGAGATTTGTGAGCTAAGTGGAAAATCTTTGGTTGACTACTTTGGCATTATTGTATAAAAATATCTCGAAAGTTCATTCCGGGATGAATTTTTGTTAAATATCTTGGAACTACATTCAGCTAGACAATCCATTTGACCTAATTTAGACAGCTGACCTTTACTTTATTTTTTATCGCGTTTCCCTTTGTGCCCCCCTTTTTTTTTTAACTCCTCTTGCTCCTCCATCTCCTCTTCGTCCTTATTCTTCAGAATGCAGGGAGTAACCAGGTCCTCTCGAGTTGTTCCATTTATTGGGGTCACTGAGCTTTCTCAGGACCTTTATCGAGTTCAATTCCTGCAAAGGTAACGCACCATGTACATATCTGTACGGTATCTTTGGCTCGATTCATATTTCTATGGATATATATATATATATATATATATATATATATATATATATATACACACACACTAAAAGATTGAAGAAATATACTTATACGTAGCTTCTATCACTGTCAAGTAAAATATTTGGCCAACCTCTACCCTACTTTGTAAAAATAGAATTGTCGCAGGAGAATTATTTGGCGAAGGTCCTGTAGACAGGATACGGCATAAGTTCATGAATCTCGACAGTTATTTTATGTACAAAGTACATCAGTGAGGAATTGCTTATAATTTTTTTTTGTTTATAGACAATATTAAATTCTGACGATATTGATATTGAAATTTGACTTTTTCATTTAAATAAGAAATATATGCAAATGCCTACAGTACGCTAATGCGGACGTCGCCGACGATAATTTATTTTCGAAATTTCATACGGCACAGCGACATATTGTCTTTTGAAAATAACTCGTGAAATTGGTTTTTTTTTTTCTCCAAAATTACGACTATTTCAGAAGCGAATGAAATCCCGTTTTTATGATTGGGAAAGCGGTAAGAAAGAGGGAGAAGGTCGTAGAAATTTCGAAAAAAAAAAACAGTCCCGTTATTGATGATACGATTTTTTTTTTCCGTAACCTGCGAAAATTCAGTTCGAAAAATCAAGATAAACTCGTCGATTGCCACTTGACTTCACATCAATCGACCCTTTCAGATCTTTGTAATCTCCGAGTGCGGTGTAAATTTGTCGACAGCATTATTGCTATCTTTTAATCAAAATTTTTTTCACCAGTCCCATATACAAATCCCCTGTTCGCTTTTGGCCTTGAATAGGCAATTCGAGCATCGCGTTACGCCACGATCTATCGCAGCGATATCAGCCACGTTAAACCGTTTATCAGACGCGCCAGAGTGAAATAACGTTAGGGCAGTTTAAAAAAAAAAATAATCGTACCACGTGCGAATACAAAAAGTCAAGCTCAATTTACTACACAATTTTCAAAATCTCTTTTGACGACAAATAACCGAAATTATATATAAAAGAATTACTTTTTCGTTAAAAAAAAAAATGTAATTTCCTATTTTCAATTTCGCCACTCGAGATTTTTTCAAAATCACCCAAGGTCCTTTAGATAGATATTTTAATGAGCGACTGTGACACAATGTTACGATCGAAGTCATTTTCGTCACCCTGCCAACTTGACGTACATTTTCCATAGGACATTTCCAACGACTGTTCCAGTACGACAGTAGAGCCTGAGAATTTTCAAAGTTTCAAATCTTCACGAAAAGACATTTCAATACTGTTACGTCGGCTGTCGTATCGATCGTCCAGCTGAACGCTGTTACGAAAATTTTCCCCTTTCATTCATTTTCTCGCAATTCTCAACCACATCCCATTTTCTTTGTTATTGACACATTTATCCCAGCGGGATGCTGCGGGCGTCGCAATAATTCCATTCTTCGGCACAGATGAACCCACCAACTGTAAAAACCATAAGCAGAAGATTTTTTTTTAAAGATCTCCAAAAAATTTTTTTTCACAGTATCCAACACTCCTCGTCTCGTTATAACACCGAGCGATATGAACGTAAAATTTGTGAGTCAGTCGGCTCGTAAAACGCCGCTGGTGGTGCAGTTAATGTTACTTATAAAAAAAATCCCCCAAGGCTTTTTACGTTAGTACGTATGTACAATCTGAATACGTAAATAATAATCATAACAATAATCAAGGTGCATAAAATAGACTAATATACTGGGTGATACGGAATTAATTTCCCGCACTACGTACGTCGAACAAAACAGGAAATTGAACAGGGAGATTATGGCGCCACCAAATCGGGTTAATCATTTAATAGATACGAGCTGTCAGTGGGCCACGGGCAATCTGATAGCGATTAAGGGAATTTTGCAAAACGAAATTATTCGATTACATATATACTATATATATGTAATATAGTGTACGTGATCCCTGTGTAAAATAAGCCACGGGTCATTAGGCGCGCCTTATCACCCAGTCTTATCACCCAATCGACCATATTGGAAATGAAGGCTTGAAAATACTTGAGTCACTTGAACGTTACAAAATGACCTTGAGTGATATCGTTGAGATTGTTAGGCTAGAGGTGCTATCCCATGCATGGAAGACGAAATCGGAAAAATATTTTGGTGGGGATTGACCAATCATCTTCGTTCCGAAAATTTCAAACGATCCCTGGGTTCCCCCTGTATAAGAAAAAAACGAAAATTCGTAAAGTGTAAAAATCAATTTTCGTTGATTAAAGTCAATAATAAGAAGACATATTGGGATAGCGCCCTAAGGATTTATCCTTGTTCCTCACCATAAGTCACTTGCCATAAAGCTTCTTACGGTGTCTGATTTTCTTCGTAACAATGTAAATGAGTGTAGTTTCATGAAACTGAATTTCAACCCTTAAAATTTGCACAGTGTCGCACAGGGTCTGAGGGTCACGAGACGTGGTCGTCCCGATGGTCTCGTTATCGTCAGAGTATTTTGTGGCTGTTTTTTCCAGCAAGTTTTACGGCCCTTGTTTTAACGCCAAAGTTGACACGTTGAACTTGTACCCCCTTTACGCAACAGTGATAACCCACGATAGTGGCTATAGGATAGTTTGACGTCGCTACAAAATAATTATGGTGAGCGCATGCAGCCTGCGAAATGGTTCATAATCATGCGACAGGAAAGAGACGCATTTCAAAGCTTTATGGACAGCATAAATGAAAGAGATTTTAATGAGAGTCAGGTGAGCAGCGAATAAATGTATTAACCATTTACGACAGCGAAGCCAGTATCGACGAACATTTTGAAGATTGATAAGGGAGATAAAAATTATTTTTTTTTTGCAAACACTAAAGGATGGCACGAAGTGGATGGAAAGGTCAGATTTCTGTAGGAATATAAGATCCTATCTTGAAGGGTTGATGGGTTCGAATATAGAACCGAGGCTCTTATCTGTACAGTGATAAGGCGAGCTAGTCAAATTTTAAGGGTTAAAAGAATAAGTGATAAGAATCAACGAAACCTTTCGCGAAGTTTCTTGGAAAAATCCATAAGAGACTCTGGCTCGAGTCAGAACACTTGGGTTACAGAAATATTACGGCAAGGTTTAGGTTTTACCTGAATAACAAAAAAATTTCAATCGGAACCACATGTACGTTAGGGTGGCAGGCGTGCGTCAGGAGCTCCAGTGTTTCTATCCTCTTTGGGATCACTTTGCTTCCTAATGCTCAAAAGCCAAATTCCAGCCCTGTGTATTGTCCTGCGCAACTATGGTATTAAGGGGGTTGTATTTTCTGGGGATTAAATCGTGACACGTGTCAGCCATGACTTCCTTCCTGAAGTCTTGGTGACTTACTACGAGAATATACATTGGTTCATGAAGGGTTGGCCAACCTTGACATTAGTAGTTCTATGTATAGGAATTAATTAGAGGAAACCTTTTTTTTCCCAGGGAAACGTCACTATTTCCTCAACTACGTTTATCCTTATGGATAATATCCTTAGCATAATTTATCACTAACGATAGCAGTTTCCTTGTGGTAATCAATGCCAGCCGATGGACTCTCGATTCTTTATCGCAAATTTAACCCTTCATTCTCTTCAGCAAAATTTCATTGGCAATGCTCAATTTTACTAAGGGTAACGTTCTAGCCAGTGGCGACAGCAGTTCGCAATGACTTTTATTTTACGGTATGTAACCACCTTTAACTTTTTTCTCAGCATCCATCCAAAATGGAAAGCTAACATTTTATGGGTCACTTGTGTAATTTAGGACGGCACTTAGTACTTTAATTTATCGCGTAATAAACGGTCTGACGGTTGCTCGGGTCTTTCTACTAGCTGAAATGCTTAGTAGGTTTTAACGTTTAAAGTGTTTCTCGCCTGGTATTATTTGGAATGTATCGGAAACAGCGTTTTCTAGTTTTTCGATGGGTCGACTTTATTTCGACGAAATTTAAACTAGGAATACGCGTAGATATGACGTATTTTTCTTGGCTGCACGTTGTATATATATATATACATATACACATGTGTATGTATATGTATGGATAGAACATTTCCTAAATACCTCAGCCATTTTTCATTTTCTCTATGCATGTAACACGTATATCCTGAAACAATGTATTTTTTATACGGCAAGATTAACGCCCCCTTACGAGAAATGTACCGTGGAAATTTTCATCATGCCGTTAATGTAGGGCAATTAACGAAATTTCAAATTGCCTAGAATTACGTTAAACGCCATAATTTATCAGCTCTCAACAGTGATCCTCAATCGTCTGCATTATACCTAAAGGCTCTGTACGGTCTGCAATCGCGATTTTACGGCAGGGATATAATTGATCGTTTACAATTACCGGCATGCACGGCCTACGGTGTTAACAAAACGCGGGCCTGTCGCCCAGAACCTTCGTGTCTCATGCGAACGGAACTTAAATGCCGCGACTGTACTTCTAGATGGTATAGCGACATGAGAGAGAGAGAGAGAGAGAGAGAGAGAGAGAGAGAGAAAACAATAAATGGTACATTGCATAGTACGGCAGACCGATATATATATATTTTGTATTTGAAAATTTAATTAGGAAATTGAAAATTATGCAGCTCGATATCCCATAATAAATTATATTTGTCGCTGAAATTGCTTCTATCAAAATGCACCCTTAGGGAAAGCGAAGGGATACCAAGGTCGCGATTGGAAGTCAGGATTGACTTATCTTTAGAAAAGATTTATTGCATTTACAATGAACGGTGTTACAGTGGATTACGGGTAAATCCATTTTGAATGCGTTGCAGTCGCTATGAAAATTAGGTCTGAGATTGAAGGTTTTAATATTGTACTTAAGCGAGGGTGAAACGACGTTCCTGATAAATTTTCGGGATCAAATTTATACGTGCGTTCTCCCCGGGTTATCTCGTGGCGTATTGCGTGTCGAAAGATTATCTGAGAAAAATGTTTTATATATATATATATATATATATTTTTCCTAGTGAATTACGAGACTCGAAATTGCCTTCTGAAATGAGAAATGGTAGAAGTTAGGATGCAGTGGAAAGCAGCGATCGCTTTGTATTATTATATCTGTACGAAATGATTTTTTTTTCTTCTACGTCATCATTGTATGCATTACGTATGCATTAAATAGCGTGCAGTGAATATAAAAAAAATTGTCAATTCCCATCGATCGAATTTACATCGGATAATATATATATATTACGTGAAAATAAAATCTTAATCAATGTAATTAATAGCTATGATTATGATTATAGTCGTCTTTCTTTTAATTTATTGATCGTATAATACGTGTATGACGTCACGTGTGTATACACATACATAAGTATGGGTCGAATGAAATTTCTGTAATATGAGAAATTCTCAAAGTTACGTAACGACTGGACATCCACTGTGATTATTATGCACACGATGGACCACGGCTTAATGATAAACTTTGATGTAACGTCGAAGGTGAAGGGTCAATGGATATACGTCGAGCGTTAATTAACAGTTTAATTGGCAAATACGCAGTTGTTCCTCTGTATTTGCTTATTGAGCGTCATAGGATTTGCTCGCAGTCAACTGTGCCACTTTGTGTGGACTGACAGTAAAAAAAAATCTAAATTCCACGAGCAAATACATAAATGATTCAATCAAACTGTTAAACGTGCGATTTTGGCTTTTGCAAATTTAACTTACCTAGGAATAATCTGTCATCATTAATTCAGGGTCCGCATCAATGTATCAGAAGTCATTTGGTCCATTGGTGCATAAAAGTCTAACGTAGCTAATTTCGATGTTCCACCTGTCCCACGAAATGTAAACATGGAAAAAAATGATTTTATCATTCCTGAGGCAATTGACGTGAGAATTTTATTTAAAAAATTTCTTCACCTCTCTATATACATTTTTCGTATTACTTTGTTTCAGGCGGTTCGCGTAACAAGAAGGAATCGCTGACAAGTGCCGGAGGTGAAATTGAGTGAAGCGGAGGACGTTTAAAAAATTGACGAGAAGCAATACGTAAGGAAGGGAATTTCATAAGACAGTGAAAGAGAGAGAGAGAGAGAGAGAGAGAGAAGGATGTCAGTGAACACAAATGGATAAGGATACCAATAGAAAGGACAAGGACAGACATACCTATGGCCATAGGCTGCGTCCCGGAAGTCGCGAATGTAACAGGAGCTTCAAGAGTAACTTTACCTATTGCACGAAAGCTTTAAGCGAACGTGGGGAATACTTAACCCCGATCGCTTAAAGTACCGAAAGCACTCTAATTCCAGTATAACCGAGTGGCTCGTCGAAGGTATCGAACCGATCCTTAAAGGTACCGAGAGAGGACTAGAGCTTGTAGGAACAATTTGGAGCTGGTGTCCTTATAGTGTTACGGTGCTAGTCGGAATTTCGACATTTCGTCACGTCTTCCTATTGGGGTTGATCGTCGTCATGTCCGAGGGTTATCACGCGTGAGGCTGTAACGGGGAGATGCTCGTGTCGGTAATGTCGGGGTCGTCCTTGTCGACATCGACAAGGGTGGCTTACAATCAGCTGATCGTCGGGGAGGAATCGGACGCAAGAGAATCAAAGTGGAACGAGGAGGACTCTGGAAGAGGAGATATATAAAAGAGCCTCGTGACGGAGAGCATTCGTACGGCCCTGGCGCGGCTGCGGCACGGCACCCCTTCAGGGGGTTCTTTGCCAAACACCCCGAATCCGCCCTCCACCCCTGAACACAAGGCCCACGTGAGTATGCTTCACTCTGTATATATGATCTTTCTCGATGAGATATTTATTATTGATTTTGTTAGAAGCTGAAAACATTTTTTTTTTTTCACAATTTTTCTCTCTCCCTAAATAAAGACCCTATGGTTATACCTGGGTACGTACCTCGTGTAAATACACAGGCTCGCTTTCCTCTGTTTTAAATAACGTGCTGGATCTTTGAGGACTAAGGCTGGATATCAGTTCCGTGTTGTCTACTGTATACAGTGTATATAGGAATTTCCATTTTCTTCGATAAAAACCGTAAAGAGCAGGTCCACGCGAGGCGAACGACCCTTGTGAGTTCTTTGTGCTCCTATACGTGACTTATGAACTGTCCCTGTTTATCTCACTGTCGGAATATTTCTCTGCGAACTTATACGCTTCTCTTGCGTCATTGGGATTGTTATGCGTCCCTGCGTCTAGGAATCGTTATATCGACTTCAGAGAGGATCCGGTTACGAGATGCTTCGAGTCAGACTTGACGGAGCCACATTTTCTTGGCTGATCTCATCCTACGATATTTCCTTGATTATTGGGTCCGGCGAGCTATAATTTTCTAACCCACCACTCGCCTGGACAAAGGACAGGGTGGACGAAATTTTTTTTTTTTTTTTCCTTACATCTTTTCATCTCGATTCGTCGTTTCTCCGGCGGTACGTTCGGTTCTCCGCTTCGGTACTCGCTGACAAGTCGCCCAGTTTGATCGAACGATGACTTTTTCTACTGCGCTTGTCTGACCCAGAATTTCGAGAGCGACAGTAGCTACTAAACGGACCGAGTGCCAGGCGAGAATTGCGAACGTGTGGCGAGAGGGATTAATGGGTGGGATTAAAAAAAAATAGGGATCAAGTCTTTAGCCTGAGACCAGGTCGCAACGCTGTAATACAGTTTGTACGATTTAAGTATGTCTGACCGTGTCGAGCCACTACTACTTCTCGCTGTGTTCCACATATCGAAATAGTAGCTACTGCGTTCGGAATAGCTGATATGTATAATGGCTGTAAGCATTCTAAAAATAAACCTACAGGCTGACTAAAATTAGTCCAGACATCGTATGAGTAGCTATATATATTACATATACGGACATTACACTGTGCGTATAAAGGTATATAGCATATACTACAAAAAATGACGTAGGCTGTTTGCATTTGGATATTAAACATTTTTTGAAATTTGATTATCGTGTTGTACGTTGCAACTTTCATGGATAAACAGTAGTTATAGAAATTCACGATTCGCCCTGTGTAATACAGTACCTATACATATATATATATATATATACATTGTTGGTCAGACAGTAGCGAGCGGACTCTGTCTGGCTTGCTAGTGACTTTTACTACTTCCGTCACTCTTGGATAATTCCCAGCTGCCTTCCATCGCGAGACTCAACGTATAATGCACGCGAGAGCCATTTAATACCTGTACGAAATTTCGTATGTCGTCTCGTGGCGAAAATTTGGACACCGACAGCCGTTAACGTTGAAAAAATATATTTTGAATTTTTTTCTGTCCATTGACATTTTATCGTTAAAAGTTGTGTCAGACAAAAAATGAAAGTGGTATCTCGAGGACAAAGAAGAAAAGATAAAAAATATCGAAGGCCACGTGGTCGCGTGTCTATTTCACGGGGACGCGACCTTTAACCTATACTGGGATCGAAGAAGGAAAATCCCTTGGTGGCTGTTGGCTACCATCCCTCCTCCGCAGCAGGTATAGTCTTCACGTAGGATTCGCAACTCTGTGGCGGCGCCATTGTTGACTGTACCCCGTCTTAGGGCTCCGAGGCTGAAGGGTGGAGAAGCTATTTTTATTCCTTTAGCGGAATTATCTTGGCTTATCTGCACTCAGTCAGTACTTAGCACAGTCGAGGAGAGAACCGTTAACGACTCCGGAAAGAACCTCACGTTATTAACGGTTGATCGTAACCCGGCTGCTCCGTACGTTGTGCTCGACCCTCTGGTTCTACCTTTATACCAGGCATCGTCCTATGTCGTTCTATGGGTGGTAAAAGTTTAAATAGCACACAACGGCCGGTTGGGCTTAACCGACCTTAAAGGCAATAGCCACTGTAGAATCGGCGAATAGGGTCGAATCAAAGAAAAGGGACTGTTCGTAGGCTTCATCGATAAATCAAAACTTTTCGTCGGTCCCTGCGTTCCTCCTGCTGCCGGACGGCAACTTGATCCTTCTGCGCTCGCGGAAAAGTTCGAGTGGAAAACTATGCTGATAGTCGGGCTTGCTGGGACGACTTTGGTATTACTTGTGGGGGACTCTTGACTTTACGAATTCTTTTGTTGGGATAAGATTGCATTGGGGTTGGATACACTGCTTAAAAATTTTTTGAGAATTTTTTAGATTGGGACTTTGGCTATTTTTGTACGAGACTTATTGCGTTGTAATTTTTGTATCTTTTTGGAATAATATACAGGGTGTTCTTTTTGAAATTTTTTTTTTCAACTTTAGCACGTAGGGAGGGTATATTGTTTATGGGTCGTTTTTTTTTCTTGTTTAATCGATTGTTTTTCTTGTAATTATTTATTTTTTTTTTATTTATCGATTGGAACTCTCGGTTACGCGATAGCGATTTTAAGGTAACTTTTGCGAAATTTCAAACTTCTGGTACTCTCGTGGGTTGGTTTACTGGTGGCATATGGGGGTACGTGCTGATTACGTGGAATTGGCCTAGTTGGCGCGACGCGTGAATGTCCTGTGCTTTAACGATACGTAGGACGGTTTTATGGAGCGAACAGTGTAGATTGAATGACATGGAACGGCCGAGTCTGTTATCGGTTCTCTGATAGTTGGCCATGTAAATCGAATTTACGTTGGATAATTGAAGCGCCGTTCGATCGTAAAGATCTATCAGATTCCACGTGTGATTTATTCGTAGCACAGTCGGTGCTCTTCCTGTCGATTATTTGGACTTCGTTTTCGTCCTTATTTACGTGCTAACAATAGTGACCTTTTTTCGTGAACAATATGGGCGCTGGATTGAAAAAAAAGGTGTCGCGAGTGGGTTTTTCGCAAATTTTTTCGATACTTTTACGACACATTTTCTTTCAGTAATCGTACGCGAATATTCATATCGAGGCTTGTCGGGGTTTTTTGTGCAATTTTTTTTCAAGTTTGAAAATTTAATTTTTCTTTTTTTTTTTTACTGGTTTCTTTTTATTCTTCGTCCTACTTTTTTACACGGGTGCCGTCGAGTTTTTAAGTTTTCCAATGAGACGAAAAGTTTTGAGTCTCGTCAAACCTTGTATCTTATTTCTAACATATCAGAGATCCATCTTCAATTGCTTTTGGGCAACTCGCGAAATCCAACGAGGTATAGAGAAATTCGCCTTTACATTCCATTCGGCTAAGTAAACACTTGACGGGATCCTTTGAAATTGTATGGACGATTCTCGAATATGATTTATTATCGAAGAAACAGAAACTGCACGTATTATATACTTATATTCACCTTTTGACACTAATTCTCCCTTCTTCTCTTTCTCACTTCTGCTTGTCCCATACAGATTCCTGTTTCCCCTGGTGGTTCTTGGGTTGCGGCAAGTTCATGTTTTCTGGTTCAAAACTATACTCGGGGGAAACACGGGCCGAGTAACGAGCGGATTGGGACTGAATAATGTTTATTTCCATGACGGCCATATTGGATTTATGCTGATTTCTCACAGTAAGATTTAACGTCAGAGACGCGACGATTGGTTTTTATAGTCAGTGGAGGTGTAGAATTTTTTTTTTAAAGCCACGTATATTTGCCGACGCCAGTTTACTTTAACAGTAACGTTGGTTACTTTCAAACTGTAAACATTGAAATTTCTTTTTGTATACGTTTGCCGTGTTCTTTTTGAATTCCCTCGGCCTCCGTGCAAAACAAATGCCGATAATAGAAGAGCAAAGAGTGGGTAAAGAAAATATGAAGAAATCCCATTTACCGACAAAGCAAAATATAGAAGAGGAAAAGAATTTGTAATTCCACGTGTATCAGGTGTGTACGTGCGCGTTTACCTAAAGCGTCAAATTTTTACTTTTTTTTTTACTTTTTCTTCCACGCTAAACTCTTTTATCGTAACTCATTAGTATATTTTAATTATTTGCCAGTTGCTCACGCACCGTTTGGCAAGCCGATCGCTGGGGAGGAATAATAAAAAAGAGGGTTCATTTGTTGCGCCCTCATGCGAATATATTTGCAATTAGCTTCAGAGCCCAGGATATTATGGTAAGATTCGGGGAGGGGCGGGTGGGGGGGGGGAGCTGGTATCTCGAGGGTTGCGAAAGAGAACAATAAAGGGGGTGGTGGAACGCAATATACAGCTGAATTTGTAATAAATCTAATTCCAATTATTTTTTGTTGTCTTCGATCCTTCGATGACCTGATTCAGATCCAACAGGGGTCGCGGGGTCGGAGTGGGTAATCGCGTTTCCACGGGTTCCAAGGGATGAAAATCCCAAGAAATAGGGGATGGATTACTTGGAGGAATATCGAAGAATATCTGCCTCCGACCTCTAAAGGAACGTGAGGTTGTAGGCAGGTGGAAATACATACTTTATATATATATATATATATATATATATATATATATACTTTTCATTTTGAAACATAAACATAACACTTTGAGGGTGGGTTTACCTGTTCGCGTCTAAAAATTGCGGATTTCTCATATTTTCCATATATAAATAAAAAGGGTAAAAATCAGTTATATATATCAATCTAGAGACCACAGGTATCATATACGTATATATACTATAAAAAAAAAAGTCTCGATCTTATTTCACGATAAACGAAAAAAAAATCCGCATAAGGTTTCCTTTCGATTATTCAAATGAAATTCGTAATTGCCTAAAAGCAGCTCATACAGAGTTACAGTGATGTCACGTGAATTTCGGTGAAAGTAAAATATCTCGGTAAATTGAATGAAAAAGAATGTAGTCCCTTCGAAAAAAAATTGTTAATGAACAAATCGTATCAAAACTTCAAATTGATTTTGCGAGAGGCAGTGCATTTTTTTTACATTTTTTTTCATTGACTCACCAGACATGATTCTCGGCCAAAAGCCATTGGGGAAATTTTACTCACAAGAATGTTAAGTAGTCGAATGTCCCATTCTTTTATTTTTTTTATTTTCGAGATTGACCAACAAGACAAGCAAAATAAAATATCTCTTTGTCACTCGTGGTTTTATAAAGCAACGCGTAGATAATCGTAAAAAAATTTTTGTATCGGTGACGAAAAAAAAAGAAAGTCATCGTGACTGAGATACAGTTGAAATATGAAGTAGGAGAGTTTATAGATAAAAATTTGAAATATTTTCTTATTTCTTTCTTCTTCTTCTTATTCTTAATAATTTACTTGCCCGCCCTCCCCCCCCCCCCCCCTCTCTCTCTTTCATTTTCTACCCCCGTTCAACTGCACTCTTCGTGACCTGTTGAGTTATGGCGCAGCTTTTTCCTATAGGCACTTCTATAGGGCCTGCCTTGTGATTCATTGCCAGCGAAGAGTTTTATTGCGAAACGCCTGGGTCATTTCTTGTACGGTGTCTCAGGAGTCTATAGATATAGCTATTACTATCTCGAATACGAGTATATCGATGAACTGGAAATCTTTGAAATGGGTATAAATAGCTAAGAATCCAAGTAAAACTGAACCACGTGAAATTGAATTTTAACCTTTTTCTTTCTTTTTTCTTCTTCGTTATCTTATCCCATCTCTTACCACCACCTTGGACTTTTCTTTGACTTCGACGCCACTTTCCGTAAAGGGTGTATCGCATCCCCTTTCCCACTCGAGTCTCACGATCGAATTAAGGCTCGGAGTGACGCGACGTGGAATTGGGAACCACTTGGAGTTCGATTTTGAAACAGAAAACTCTGAGAAATCCAGCCGAAACTCTCACCAGGGACAATCGCGATACCAAAGCTAATTCAAGAAGCCTTTATCAGATTGTTTTCCAATTTTGCGGCCCATTTCCAGGATACGACGATTCCCTCCGTATCTCCTTGTATGTCTATATATACATATATATATATCCCTTTCGGTCACTCTCGTTCTCGTTATCGCTCTCGTTCAATGGTGTCTCTTTCTTTTTTCTTCCTCCTTTCTTTTTCTCTTTCTCCCACATCAGCTCCACCGGCCGCCGAATGCTGCACGGTTTTCACGCTTTGATATCCTCGCGTCTGCGTTCGCACAGGCGGCATTTCGCAAGCAATGAAAATACTTTGTTAACGTGCAATAGCGTGGAACTAAAGGGTCCTCGTTGGGAAAAAAAAGGTTTTGAAAAAGACGGGGGGAAAAAAAGGTACAGAAATACGCTGGAACTTCGTTTCGTGCTTAGTTAAGTGCTAACTTTCTTTTGCGAGTTTTGCGTCTACCCCCCTCCGCCCCCCACCACTCATCCAGCGAATAAAAGTTTTCAGCGTCGTTAGAAAAATAGTAGCTGCATCCTCCCGCACGTCCGTAGCTATAAATGCGACGCGGCGAGGCAACTACCGGCGCACCAGAATAAAGGACGAAATTTCAACGATTCTGCCCATAAGCAACTCCTTTCGAAATCTCACTCGCCTCAGACTCTCGTATATCGCGAATCCCCAACCGCCCTGCCTACCTCGGGACTGGATATAAACGTAGCCTCGGAGGGCGGATCAATTCGGTGGGGGTTGTTATGGCTGTTACTGGGCACCGGCCCATTAATTAGAGATGGTCGAGGGTAATTAATTAGGCGAATGCCGACGCAGGAGAATTGGGCAGGTTAAGTTGCTCCCGAGATAAGTAATTAATTACACAAAGTAGAGCTCCTATCGGTACTGTTAATTGGTTATTTCTCAGCTAATTATTTATTATAATTTTTTTATTTTGAATTTATTTATTTTTATCTACAAAGCACCTATACACGTGTATATGTATGTATACACGTTTATATACGTATCATCTGACTTCATTCTCTCGGCGAAGCAGACGAATAAATTTTATAATTCGATATACTCCTCGCTCTAGGGAAATCAACTATTTTTTTTCATTTTCTTTTTTTTTTCATTCAATTTAAAAAAAGTGAAAACGTTATTCTTTATTTGTGACTTTAAATTGGTCCTTTGTTCGTTTTACACGTCAAACACAAAAATAGTAGAGGAAACCCCTTTGCCAATGCTAACTATCTAAATGTAAATGATACCGAAGGACATCAGGCTGTCGCCTGATGAGAATTCACATGTTCCTATGAACCGAGCATAATTGAATTTACCCGTAGAGTCGTCTATTCTATGTACATTATGCCTTTGAGGTATCGATTGAGTAGAGCTAAAGCTGTTATTTGACAAAGGGAGACTCTTTGTCGAGAAATCGTACGTATTTTGTGATTTGATCATTACGATTAACCTGTCGGTCAGTTTCGATGATTCTTGGTGTTTTTACTGCCTGTCATGTACGTATCAATAGTGCGGTTGGGGAGAGACCTAAAAATATCTTTTTTTCGATCACTCGAAAATAATAATTATTTTCGTAACGATTCTCATAGAGGATGACTTTTTTTCCTGCGATTGGGTACTAGACGTTTATTTGATATTTATTAATAATTTTGGATTTTTCTGTATTAAATCAGCACGACTGCATTACTGCAGTTGAATATTACATGAAAAGCTGTCTAATGATTTGTACACCATTAGGCACGACGTGGTATTTGGCTAACGATGACACGTATCATTTATTTGACTATTCGTAATGATCCGTCTCGCTCGACTCCCATTTACATCTCCATTTTCCACTCGATTCGTTTTTGAATTACGTCATTTCCGTTTTCTCCACAATGTACATATACATATATATATATATATTGTTGTTATGATATTTCTAAATTTCCTCTGCATTTACGTCATCATTAATATTAACCACCAAGTCTAACCATCATTTTGAGTCATATATTGTCACTTTTGAAAATTTGTATTATTCAGTAATGAATTAAATCGTTTCACACCGTCAATCATTGTACCTTTTATATTTTCATTAATAGCCCCTTGAGCAAATTGATAATTATTAGAGCGCATTAAAATTACGTTTAAACGATTGCTTGCGAATCGAATGATAGTGCTGATTAATATAATCTTTATATGATTTTATTACTGTGCCAATTTGCTATGTGAATAAGGGTAGTGAAAAATATACGGGTTTCATGTTTCCGACTACGAAAGGCTTTTATCAATGGTGCCGATAATCAGGGAGACGGGATGGTACGTTTGGTTTATGGAAATGATTATGGACTCAGTGGTAATTTGGCGATTGGTGCATATGGCATATTACTGTACGGCCTCGGGATATAATTTTTTATATTTACATATACACGATATGAGCACAGCAAACGAGGGATAAATAATTATGGAGAATTTGCACTATTGAATGCGAAACTGAGTGCTTTTACACGCGTATGCATATGTTTAGGCAAAGGTTAATTATAGGAAGATAGAAGCGATACTGTATATATTGTAAAGTTAAATAGCGTTATAAAAAAAATACCAATGCGCGACGCACGGTCGAAGTGTTAATTTCAATGATTCAAAAGAAACATGTAGGATCTTGATAATTGTAAAAAAAAAAAAAAAATCTTTGGAAATTGGTAAAATTCTCTTTAACGGTTTTACGGATCTTTATAGACCCACGGGATATTTAAGTTTTCAGCTTCAAGTGGGCCACCCTGTATATACACATGTATAGGTATAGGGAATAAGGATTTGATGAAAACGAGGGTGACGTTACGGGTTAATTCCCTTTGGGAGGCTGACGTTGCCTTTAATGCTCGAGCAATCATGAATTGTACCTGAAGCGTGCTTTACTGTAATTGGATTCGAATTCTCAATGCGATTCCAGGTGCGTAGGTAAGCAATCTTCAAAGTCTTAAGTCTCGTTCAGAATCGTTTCTCGAAGATAAATTCTTCCTCCATCTCCGCTCATTTCTTTATATCTCATTATTTCCTTGGAAGCAGCATGAAATCGTACGAAATCGCTGAATGGACGCAGAAGCCACGAGTGATTTTATCGATCGTGAACTATGGTTTTGGTGTGCATGCCGCTTAAAGACTCGCCGCAATTTCCCACTTCCCTCGGGGCATATATCAGCCTATTGTCATGTAGTTTCGTGGGAGACAATAGCTAGGAATTGACCCTGGAGCTATCTGGTGTCACTTTCGTAACAATTACGACAGCTGATTCTGTTCAAGGTTAATTTTGGATTGAGAAAGAGAAAAAGAATTTTTTTATTCAGCTTCTCTGAGTATCCGAGAATCTTCTATGTATATGTAGATCCATATGTAATAGAGAATCCTTGATCGGTGTCTTTACGGTTGTTCGAAAACAAGGCAGATCCTTGGGGATATTGATAAATTCCCTTGGCTGTCTGATAACGTACAAAGTTATGGAAACTCTTCACCTTTGAGTGGGATCTCCGCTGGAGTACGAAAAGTTTCTTCTTCTCAATCCTCCTCTCTTTTCCAACTGCGCAACCCCATTTTCTTTTACTTTCTCTTAGTTCACGCGCCTGAATTGCCTCTTTGACCTCCTCATTAGCAGGTAGACAATTTCTTGAGATAAATTTTGCCTGACCTTACGTGCAGTAGCTAAAGCAGATACGTATATTATGCATGGTATATTATATATGTATATACATAAGCAAGCGCATATGTATTTATACAACTGTTTAACATGCAAACTTTATATCATGTAGTCAAACGTTCCCCGGTAAATTTTGTTAACTCTGTTACGTACTCCATTGGTATATGCGGTATAGAATTACAACGTGCAGAAAAGTTTCTTGTAGTCGACATTAGTACTGTGGATTCATCGTGAAAATCACCACGTTGCATAATATATATAATATACGGGGAGGTTAAGTTAGGGTTGCGTGCGTAGGTACGTGATTAAATTTTTCTCGTACGACAAAACTAAAACATTCCTTCGCGACACGAAGTTCGCTTGAGTGTGGCGCGTCGGGAGTTGAAAATCCAATATGGCGCCGAGTGTCATCGCAGCGTAATGTAATGCTTCTCGTGTTTTGAATCGTGCGAGTTTCTGTCACGTGCTGGATAACTGTTTTTAATTGGCGAGACTGATAATTAATCTGCAATTGGCAAGCTTGTTAACGTTCAGTGGAAATGTACAGGTATGAAGTTAACCTTTTTATTAAAAGCCTCGTTGACAGTGTATCCAGTGTCATTGCAAAAGAAGCCTTTGTCATTTTGCTTCTATTGTCTCTATGTGAATTTGTGCAAAACCAGTTTCCATACGCTGCTGCAGTATTGTTTTTTTTTTTTACAAACACTTTTCGACCCCGTTCGCAAGTACAAAAGCGAAGTGTAGATGGCGGTAGTTGTATCCAACATGGCCGATCTGTTGCAACGTGTTTCGGCGTTACCGGTAAAATCTCATTATCAAAGGACGCCTTCTCGTTAAAAAGGCTTTCGAACGACTCCTGGATCATTGTGATATCAACTCCGTGGGAATAAACACGAAGAAAATCTCGGGCTTTATAGGCACAGAATAATATTCAGCAAAAGTAGTAAACAGAGCACAGAAAATATACACGGCAAGGGGTTACGTAATATTATACTGCGTAGTAGCGTTCTTGGCTTTTAAATGAAATATATACAAAACGTGCAATACGCTACTGTTAAACGGAGACGACCCTGCACCTGCGTCAAGGGTGGAGCAATTTATCCTACGCCGGTTATTCCGCACACATTGCACATGCGGTGTGTACCTCGCATGACCTACATTACTCAGTGGCTCGGTGGCACCTAATAATATGATACGATATAGGTGACGTTCTCGATCGATTGTGCCATTGTACCATTATTACACGAAGATAGACACCTATTGGTTTATAATCAGATAAATTATATGGAGTTTGAATTTCAATAATTGTATAACGATTTCATTGCCATTGTCATCACTGCGACAAACCGTTGAATCGCAGTACTCGGAATACCTCGGGTATTTACGTGAGTCTATCATTTCTGTAGATAAAACAGTTATTATTTCGCTTGGATTAAGCAAACAGATAATATTACAGATGAAATGTCTGTGGATTTATTCAGATTTGTTTGATATTTCAAAAAGAAGAGCTGTATTCCCCACACGATTTTTCGAAAAAAAAAAAAGAAACACCAACAAAATGGAACTTGATGCATTAATATGTATGGAGCGATGTGCAATATCACTGACGATTCATTCTGCGAATGCACATTTAGCCGTGTATCACCAATTGGATCTAACGGGTCGTGTATCGGGTTTTCGATAAATGTTACATTTTGATTATCAATAAAGCTGAAGTGTAATTTTCGTTCTTCGGGTCTATTATACCTTTTCAATGTATATCCTTTCGTGAGCCTCAGTTTACCAGGATCGTTGTCAGGATTTATTTCAAGGGTGTATTAAGACGGAACGATACCCAACCTAAAAATGATAGGTCCTACGTGCACGTTACACCTGTGATTTGGTCCTTGCGTGTTCAGGATAACAGTTGGCCCTCTCAGGTCTGAATTATGTATCTAGCTAAGATGATTAATGAGAAACTGGCTAAGGGACGGACAATGAATTTCTTAAGATACGGACCTGCTCGAAAATTCGATTCGATGTTAATGTAATATATACAGGGTATTCCAAAATAAAAAGACATGGAGTACATGATCAAGCAGAAGAGGAAAATCTGAAACAAAAAGTCCTGATCCACTTTCTTTTTTTTAACCAATCTTCCCTTTCAGAGTTATAAACAATTAAAGCTAACCAATAACACGCGAGCTTATCCGCTGATTATCCAAGAACGCGTTAAGTGCGGGGGGGGGGGGATAAAGGGATGCTCAGCGGGCACAGCCGTGCGTTGATTGGCCAGCTTCAATTGTTTATTGCTCTAAGAAGAAAGCTCGGTAAAAAAGAAAGTGGATCATAATTTTTTGTTTCAGATTTTCCTCTTCTACGGTGTACTCATTATCTTTTTATTCTGACACACCCTTTACATTACCCCGTTCGCCATGATATTTTATATATTCCTTAAATACCTCTCGACTAATTCTCTCCTTCTCTCTCTCTCTCTCTGCATAGGGATGCTCGGAGAATCGGGGTTCCCCGGGCAGGAGCGTAGGATTGAGGGGTGGCAGGTCTGATTTCGGGGGGTCGCAGTCGTCGCCGTCGCGCGGTCACCACGCCACCGAAAAATCTCAAGACGGAGACATCCTGGCTCACGCGGCTTCCGCACTGCGTAGATTAAATTTTCGATCAGCTGGCGGAAGTCGTAGCTGTCGCACTGTACCAAAGCTCGTCGTCATGGGATCCAGTACGACCTCTGACACAACCATCAACACCAGTACCGATAGCGCAAACACGATGGTCACAATGGTAGGTTATACATATTTATATAATAATTAATACTTTATATCATATTTACGTATTAATTATTACTTTATATCATACAGCAACTGATGATAATTTATCATCCAGCTGTATCCACCTACCCCTACATTTACATAGACATTGTTATCTCTTCAGGTGACAACGACCGATGGTGAACAACCCGAAGATAGTTTGGATCTGATAGACGGACCGTCCGAAATGTCACCGCCCCCTGTCACAAGCCAGTCAAGCCCGACGTACCCCTCGCAACATCAACAGACCCCCCAACGCTCATCCAGGCTGAATTCCTTCCAGTCGGAAGGTACTGGAGCCTTGATGAGAAACGCGCAACAGCATAGCACTGCCCCTGGAGCACAGCAGGGCCCCGTTCAAAATTGTCTCGGTGACGGTCCTGGTGCTCCTCCACCTACGCCCCTGATCGGGGCCCATCAAGAGCCCAGGTTCACCTTCGTTAGTGGAAGGACTCCGCCTCTGCCAGACCTTCGAGTCACGGACTTCTTTAGGTGAGGACGTCTCTCATCTGTTCGAGTATCATACACGGTGTCGACTTTTATACCGAAACGATAATTATGAGCTGCGGCCTCTCGTACGCGTAATAGGTTATGTAGACACGACCGCGCGCGAGCGCGTATAGCATCAAAGGATTTGAGAAATAGGAATATAGATAATACTCCGGTCGTTGGTTAAGGTTAGGAATAGCTATGATCGAGGGAGGTTGATAAAAATCGTTACGACATCGGCCATCCGCCTTCGTTGAATAACGCTCGAGCAAACGAACCACTCGATAATCTTTACGCTCCAATTCTCTTTTCCACTGAAATAGGGAAATTCATTCTCCTGGTAACGCTCTCTATATTTCTCGTAGAATTGTCAAGTAATCCTTAGGAGAGCCCATTAGCGATTTCTTACTAATTACCTGAAAGTGTCTCAAGGGATATTGTCGGATAACGACTGTGCCGCTTGTCAATTATATACTTGAGAGTCAATCTTCGTTCGGTGATTATTCATTGATCATTCCGTTAATCTCTCTCTCTCTAATTAGTCCTTTCTTGACTTAATTTGACTTTTTTAACCCCTTTTAGTGTCGATCAACGAATTTTACCTAAGCGAGACAACCGAACGAATTTGACGTAATTTAGATAGTTTTGAGAGAAAAAATCATAGGAAAAGGAGGTAACAATGATGTTTTTAAAAATCCAAAAAAAAAGGAACATATTACGAAATAAAGGAAGAATCCTTAAGATTTTTGTAAATTTATTTCGAGCCAGAGTTCTCGCGATGCGAATAGTAAGGCGCTTTCGGATACGCAACGTTATTCGGCACTAAAAGGATCGACGCACACGTCGACCGAGTCTTTGAATTTGTCAAATTTTTCATCTATCAAAGTTACTCTGAACCGAGTCTGGATAAAATAATTTGATCTATAAGAGGGAAAATCCTTATATATGTTCTCAGTACTCCGGTGAGAGGATCCGTGGATGCTGGCCAACCGGATCCGAATCAGATAAATTCGATGCTGGCGTTGGTCGCGTCAAAGGAGAAGCAAAGTGTACAAGTGAATCACGTAAATGCATCAAACGCCGGGAAGGATCTTCAGCAGCGGACGGAGGCCGAGAAGCAGCAAGATGGGGAGAGACAAATTGGTCAGAAGATGATAACGGCGAACATCAATGTCACGACGAATCCATTGGACATATCGCTGTGCGACAGCCAATCAACGTGCGCTACTCAGATTCCAATAACTCGAGGAAGAGGACGCATAGCAGGTAGGACCTTCGTCAGTCAAGTACAATCAATCGAACGGTATATCGATTAATTAACTTATCGAGCGAAAGGGCCGGTTAATACTTTAATATCCGAATTAAACGTACTCGAGTGAGCTCGTGTCTGTCTAACCAATTGAAAATCCTTAACAACAGCAGAAGAAGAATAAATGAATAAATTTTCGTTGAAACGATTCGAAAAGCATAAATATACCGTGCCACAGTCTCCTTTGTCAGCTCGATGGTATTATATGTAAATTCAAAATTTGCCCGTTATCAGTGTTATCGCAGTGATTTCACAGCGAGGAAATTTCTCTAATATCAATCAGATTATTCCGAGCCCTCGCCCCCACCCCCCCCCTCCCCATTCTACCCGATGAAAGTCCTCATAAGTTAAAAATGTCTATTCTTCCTTTTTATTCGCGCGTTTTTCAACAGGGACCGTATCAGTGTTACCCGAGAAAGGTCTTGAACGGGTGGACGGATACGTATATCGTTAGTAAAGTAAATTGAAACACCCGGTAGATAAGCTAACAAACCTAGGCCTATACCCATATGTGAAAGAAAGGCTCTCGTATCGTCAGTATATACGTATCCATAAATGTATGCGTGTGCGAGAGCATCGAGTCTGTGATTAAAAAAAAATTGTTTAAAAAATCCTTTACCAATCAGAAATCACCCTGTTCCTGTCCTTCGAAAAAAAAAATGAAATTGATGTTCTTTCTTTCAGAATCTCATCCCCTCGTTTCAGCCATTCATTCATGGATCAGGCTCTTTTTCCCGTTTTGCGCAATAGGTATAGTCCGCCCGCCACGGGTAGGACCCCGACAAGGTTAAGATCCCCTTTATAGAGACTTACTCATTGTGTTACCTATGTCCGCGATCACCTATAAGCGCATTTCTTGCACACCTTCTTCGGGGTCCTTCTCGTGACGTGCGAACAGTACATTTATTTTCCATGCCAAACAGTACAGAGATAAATTCCTATACGATGCGTGTGGCAGTTTTTTCGCTTTGTGTTTTCCGTTGCGCGTTCGTTGCGTCCACCTATTACACAGACACCACGTTTTTTTTTTTTTTTTATTGGTTTTCTTATTTTGACATCACCATGCGCGAGAGAGGGAGCGAGAGAGAGAAAGAGAAAAGAAAGGAAAAGAGAAAAGGAAGGAAAATTGAAAGGCCGAAATTTTATCCGTCTATCCGTTTATACGTTTCCAATGGAAAATTCCACTGTGGCTACTGTAGACCCTAAGGAGGATCTTCTGGACTCTTTCGGCTCGCTCAAGGTCTTTCGGATCACGCCTTTTCTTTCTCGCCTTACTTTTAACCTCTTTCTTTATTATTTTTTTTCCCCTTCTCCAATCCCTCTAACTATTTCACCGGCCTCACTTCCTCTTGCGTGACCCTTGCTTCACCTGTCTTTCACTTTGACACGCGATCATCTCCCGCGCTCGCTCTTTTGCATCTGTCAAGGGAGTCTGTCTGCACTCACGCTCAAACGTTATCGAGCCTGAGCACAGGAGTACGAGTACTCTTTTTTTTTTTATTATTTTTTTTTCGAGTGTGCTTTTCTGTCTCTTGATTTTACGTGCCTGCAGTCTACGCTCGTAGTTCAGAAGTGGTGACTACCGTTGTTGGTACCTTTGACGAAAATTACAGTTTACGTCATACCTTTGAGCATACTTGTCGAGATGATGTAATTCAAAGGTATATGTATTTTTTTGTAATAAAAAAAATTATTTTTTTGTTATTAATACTCCAAATATTTATTCTCGCCGGGCGAACCAGTCTTGGGCGAGAGAATGAAAATTTTCTTGGACGCTTCATTCCTCGGCAAGGATGCTTTCGCGAATTTAACAAGTATCTAAGGGGTGCCTCTGTACTCTCCGAGATCATCTTGAGAAATTGCTAAGCTTTGACGTATTTTTACGGATATAAATACGCGCATGACTGGCAACGTGCTTGATAACGTAAAAGGAAATTTATTTCGTCGAATACTACAAACGTACTTTTCCATTTACTTCTTTGCTTCCTTCTTTTATCAGTAGGCACGTCCAATATCGCCGATATACATAAATGCTTAACAGTCGGGTCTAGTCGCTATTCTGGTATTCTTTAGAACTCTTATACTCGCGGTCGTCCATAAATCGTAGTACCTCATTCCCATGCTATTCAGTGTTTTCGATGTAGCATATCGATTTCTCGTACCGCTCTCTCAGAATTGGCCGAAGGGAGAGAGAGAAAGAGAGAAAGGAAAAAGGAAAAATCCAATTTAAAGAAAATCCACTTGCGAACCTTGCGTTTTCGATTCGTCGTATTTGCTCCCTCGCTAACTCGCTCGCTGGGCGTTTGATGTGCATTCGGCTTGATTGAGGATTGGTATGTGCTTGCAAATACAAAAAATGGACACACGGTATATACACGCTTTATTAGCGAGTCAGTCTGTGAGTTTGCTTGAACTTTTGCCACGTGCTTGTTGTGGGGTGACGTTGGTAAAAAAGATTTTGATGATCCTGGACCGCTACGTGATCCTTGGGATGGAGTCGAGGTACCCACGAGATAGGAGAGTAAGAAAAAACGTTTAATTGGATGAGACCAGATAACGTATAAGGATACGCTTGTGGCAGTTCCAAGCAAACGACCTTGACTCGTGCTTCCGAATGCGCGCTGCGAGAATGCCCCTGGGACGCTGGTTAATGCCACTCGTACGGGGGGGCCTTCTTGCAATTCGCTCTTTATACTCTTCTTTGAGAGATGATGCTAACATTGGATTTTCTCTCGTCAAGGCGGAACCGGAGGAAGCACCAAGAGGTCCGCACAGGCCACCATCGTTGTCCAGCAACCCTCCCTGTCGTTGGACGCACCTGCTGCCACGATTCTTGTGCTTCCCGATGCCGACGCTCGGCGTCGCGAGGAAAGTAAACGCCAGCTACTCGATGTCGCCAATATTCTACCGCGTCAGGAGAGTCACGATTTCGAGAGGAAGTGAGTTCAAGGGATCTTGCCCGATGGGATATTTTAGAAGCGGAGTACATACATGCTGCTGATAAGTTTATCATCGTGACCTTTGCCCCAGCTTTTTTCCATTTTCAAAGCCATTTGGGATCCATGGATTTATAGTAATTTACACTGGGCGCTCGTGTGTGCTGTTCAATCGATTTTAAATAACGAGCCTGTAATTCGCAGAGCGGATTGGCCAATGGCGGAGGATCTCTGAGGCTTGTGCCAATTTTTTTTTTTTTTCTTCACGTCAATCATGGTAAATTTTTGACTCGTGACGTGTACTACGTTTTACGATCAATTGTGATGGAAGTAGCTACTGTCTGCCTGTTCGTGCCCACGATTTTACCATCAACCCCGTTCCTGCTATTTGGGATGGAGTAAATGGAAAATTTTCATTTGTTCCTGTTTTCGGTGAATGGCATTATCACGGGATCGACGCGGGCGCCGTTGTCAAACGGAAATCGACGAAATCACTGCCGTTGTCGTTAGCGGGATGTAGAACGAAAAATTGAAAGGGACAAAAAAATAAGGAAAGTTAAATCATATATGTGGGATCGAGTTATACGAAGAAAATTTGTCATTTCTTCGGGATACGTCTTTCGTGGTTTCAGGTTTTTTTTTTCCTTTTTTTTTTCCGGGGCGAAGCTTAGAAATCCTGGAAGGCGAGAGCCACGTAAAAAATATTGAGAAAACACACAGCGGCCTTAATGACGAAGCTTTTGCGTCGCTGGGCTAAAATTTCTCATGGGTTTCGCAAAATTTCCAGCGAACGAACGTTCGGGGGCTTTGGGTTTATTTTTTCTCTTTCATACCTTACGGAAAAACATTTGGTCAATTTTAATGGTATTTTATTTTCCTTCGGCGCTTTTTATGCTTTTATTTTACTTTTCTCTCGTCGCTATCCGAGGGTAGATTTTTTTTATACCGTTAAGCTATAACACGCAACGATAAGGGCTTCTTCCCCGATGTACGGAAAAGCTTAGCTATTTCCTTATTTTTGTATCGGAAAATTTTACGCGTAAAGCCGTTAAACGCGTTAATGAACTTTTATTGTCTCCCAAGAGTAATTCGCTTTTCCATTTTTACCTTTTAACTACCACGCATCGAAGTCTCGTAACAAGAGGACGCGTTGGCGACATGGTCGCCATTGTACAATTTTTACGGGAAAATACAGACTTTCTCACTGAATATGCTATCTCTAGCTGTTATATGGTTAGAAATAATGAGACTTTACCACTTGCGGTCCTGCCTCTGGAAAATATCAAATTTTGAGAATTCAAGAAAATGAACGTGCCTTGTTGAGCACCTGGTTTTTAAAAGGTTAACCAACGATAGAATCAGGCGCGCTGCTTCTGCAGCGTCAGACATTGATTTTTAATCCTACAAAATGTCATCGGGTCTACTCATTTTTGATTCTTTGAAATTTCACTATAAGCATTTTTTTTTCGAGACCCTCGTCAAAATTCGTAACCTTTATTTTCCTATCACTTCCGGGTCATTATGTCTCTGACATAAAATTAATTCCAAGGTATAGACTTGCATATAGCACGCGACTTGATATTTAAGCCTTGAGATCAATAACACCCCTATAGTCGTCGATTACGGTTTTTCCACCAGAAACCTTTTTCGACCCTCCGCCATAAAACGCTGTAAAGGTTAAATTTGATAGTGAATTTCTAAATGTTCCCCCCTATATAAAATGCACAGTCCCAATGGTTGTTAATATATCGACGTACGTTTTATTTCCCTAAATTGAAATTGCAGCAACTACTTATTCACGAAAAATATTCGAGCTGTTAACCAAACGTTAGCCATTGCTGTATAATCCTACGTAGGTAGAAAAGAAAAATGGTGGACATGAGTGAAAATTTTTAAAAAATTTTTAACATACCAATCGCCCGTACAGACGAATCAGTGCGATCTCCATTTTAAGTCTGCATTCGAAATTTTCGAACACGTCTCTTTCGTGCTTTATCGAAATTGGAATTTCACCCTCCGAAGAGTACTCGTGTACGTAGAGAAAAAAATTATGCTCCTTTTTTTTGAATCTCTTGAAAACCACTTTAAATGTATTTCTTTCATTTTGTACAAAAAAAAATGTTCCTTACTCCGCTACAGATACACAAAGACCCGCACAGTCCATTTACAGTTATCGAATACGTACGTGTATCAGTATCCAGAGTATCGAGGACTGTCTCATGGATTACGGATATTGAGGATTTAAAGGGATCCTGAACTTTTAGACTGATTGGCCGGATTCCTTAAAATGTAAAAAGTACAAGAATCTCCCCTCGCGCCGTAACGGATCGTTCTTAATGCCTTGGAGAAACGAGGACGAAAGAAAGGGAAATACAAAGAGTAAAGAGAGAGAGAGAGAGAGAGAGAGAAAAGATAAAGTCAAGAACGTAGAAAGTTCATCGTAAATTCTCTTTGTCTGTTAGGAGATAAAAAAAGAATGTACTAGACCGTAAATTTTCAATTGCTCGATAAATAGAATTTATCTAGCTATCTATAATGTGTATATATATATATATATATACATATATATAATAGAAAAAACAGACCTATCAATATAGTACAGATTTTCCAATAATTGTATCGAATCGATATGTAAATTTCTTACTTATTTTTATCCTTGGTCCCAAAGTACATTACGTCACAATACATTAATGCGTCAGTATTTGGGTTATTTCGATATACGTTTTTAATTTATATGGACATGACGTCATAGCTAACCACCCACCACTTATTTCTCTTTTACGAATATAATACCCATTTGTGCCAATGATAGGTACTCGTGTCGAGTTCCTTGCACTCGTGCGGGGCACTGGGACAACGTTAAAGCTTTACCGTTTTTCGATGTGTGTATATATATATCTGTGCAAGAAAAGCAGTCTCGAATATCGGAATTCGATTTACGTCAAAGTACGGAAAGGAGAAATCGATCTCAATATTCTGGGTTTTGAGAAATAACTTGGCTGCTGCCTACGGCGGCACGCTCGCCGCGTGCCCTTGCACCTTTTTTTTTAGGCTTGCAAAATATTTCGTAGGGAACTCGTGTATCGTATGTATGTGTATATATATATATATATATATATATATATATATATATATTTTAACATGGTAAAAGTAACAATTGGGCATACAAATTCATGGGAGGATGGAAAGGGACGTTGGGTCGGTATCGATACCACGTGGTTATGCAGTAGCAGATACATTATGGGAGGTAGCATCGCAATGATACACGTGCGTAGTTGTAGATATTAAATTATTATATAGGCACGGTATATTCTTGTAAAATTGGGTAAATAAGTAATGGCGAAGACGGAAATTTAAATTTTCGTCTTAAGAGTGGGGCGAGAGAGGAGGGAGTGGGATATATAATGCTCCTAGTCTATACTGGTTGTTGGGATGATGCATAAATTTGAGGTTAAGCCGGGATTTCTTGTTGCGATCGTTTGCAATAATGGTAACGGACTGGAAACTTAACTCCATAAGATCCAGCCATCGAAACGGCCATTTGCCTGGATATAAATTGTCTTCGGAATTTCTATTCATTTTTTTTCTTTTTTTTTCTCTTATGGACAGCATAGCGTTGCGTTCACTCTGTCTCTCCTTAACGTTGTCTATCGACGCTTAAAGTGGGTAAATTTCGTTTCCGCAACCGGATCCTGACTGGTGCTGCCCTCTAAGAAAATGATTTTGAATTGCAGGTGGCGCCACCTGTGAACTATTCTCGAATACGGTTGTTTCGGTACGGTTCATCGTCACGGCCTTTCATTACGATAAGAGTCCGCCATTTTGATCGTTTTGCGGTTTACGTGACGAGATAAGCTTGAGAGGGGGGGGGGGGGTGTGATTCACGAATTCATAGATAAGGCCCTAGCTTTGGGAAATTGACAGTCGAAAGTTAAAGGTAAATCGAATGAGGACGATGGTAATGATGGTTTAGTTAAGGGTAGCGTACACACTGAATATTTGACACTGATGGATCTATCTTGCGGAAGTAATCCTTTTTAACTGTTAATCAGACTCGGAGTGGCGTCTTGTGCGCCACTGGCTGCGTTATGTAATTTTGCGTTTGGGATACAAGGGATGTGGTGGAATAAGGGTTGACGGTTGAATGTATTTTTTTTGTTCCTTGAACGAATTGTCTGTGCTTATTATTAATTTTTTTCTTGTATCTTATGATCCCTTTAAAGAATTTCCCAGAAGGCACCCTTCTTCCGTTACCATCTAGTCTGTAAGTGGTGGGTGGTTTAATATTAAATTACTTGCGCTACCACCAGTAACGTTTCCAACCCTTACTGATATATCATTACCATCGATATCAGCCATTTCATCTTACCGGAGGATCGTAAGAGCGAGTAAATACGTGGAATATTTCCTCGTGAAGACTCGCTAAGTAAATAGACAAAGGGATGAAGATTTTGAAATTTTGCTCGACGCGATTCGACTAATTTTTTCTTTTTACCTTTTCACGCCCTTCGTGGGTAAACAGTAGGGGCATAAAAATAAGGTAGACCACATAAAAAATTATTACTACTCTCCAACCCTCTATCGCGAGATATGCCGTAGGACAGAGTTCGGGCTGATCTTTCAAGGAGTATCGATGTGAATGGGGTTCCTTGAAAAATCTAGAATCTTTTGCCAAATGCGAAAACGTCCAGCAGGGATATTCCAGATGGAAAATAAGGGTTGGTACCGGTGCTGCTGTTGCTGTTACTGCCGTCCTCGCTGCTACCACTAGCCCAGTTTAGCTCGGGTTGGATCTAGGGGTTGGCCCCTTTATGGCCACTTGAGCTCTGGATTTCAACCCTCTTTTGCTTTCCATCCCTTTTACTCTGTATCTACCTACTACCTAACCCTCCTAGCAACCTACCAACCTACCAACCTAGCTCTAGCTAGCTGCCTTCTCTACCCTTCCAAAAAGATTGACTGTACTCTCTCTCGTAGCTTCAGTTTCAGAAACGCCCTTATCTTTGCTCTGTCGACGTATACCCAGTATCCTAGGCTACACTTGGAAGGACAGAAGATACCGCAGACGTACTTATCCGGTGAAATCTTGGTCGTCCCGCCTTTTCTTTTGCTTGTCTTTTTTTTTTCTTTCTCTTTCAAGCAATTCTTTGCTTATCCAAAACCCTCGGGACTTTGTGGAATTCGGAATGGCCGCATATTGAATTTTAAAGAGTGGTTTGCCCACGGAATTTTGGACGGCGCATAAAATTTGGACGGATTAGCATTTCCGATGTAAAATGATAACGATTTATTTTTTTCACCTTTTTCTCGCTCTCTGCTTTTAGAACCGAGTTTTATTATTCGCGTACATTTCTGAGACACCTTCGCTGCTTCGTTCTTACGCGCGATTATTCATTGGGACGTTTTCATGTAAAATTGTGACGTATGAAGATTTACCAGGTCGTAATCGCGCTCCCCTTAAACTGTCGTCAAACAACTGTCCGCATTCCAGTGGCGTAACAGCACCTCGCGTATCTCACCACTTTTGGGAGGGTGTATTACACGATGAATTAATTAAAGGGATTTTAAGTTTTACTGTGGGAATTACACGATCCCCCGTTATTCCGTGGCACTGACACTCGGAGCACATTTCACTGAGAGTTACCTTGCTTCGTATCTCGATGCGTGAGACTGTAGCTTATTTATTTATTTATTTATTTATTTATTTATTTATTTATTAATGTAAAATTTCACAAGTTTCCCTAGAGTGACGAAAAAAAATCGTAAAGGCTCCGGAAACACGGAATTCGTCAATTCTTAATACATTTCGTAACTGGTCACACTGTACATAAAGACTTTCCTCGTGGTAGAGACGAAATTAAAAGATTTCATCGACCAATTACCTAAGAGAGTCTTAGTTTCTCCCGTTTTTACCTACTGCTGTCTGTTTGTATTATTATTTATTTATTTTTTTTTCCTTACTCGCGGAAAGACACCGGAAGTCCCGGAACGTAATGTCCACTAAATTCGATTAAAAGTATCGTAAAAATGTTTGCGGAAAACTCATTTAAACTTTTCTAGTTCAATTTCCATTGGGATTCTCCACAGTGACACAATTGTACGCGTCACGGAAATACTCGATTCGATGTGATTTCCTCTTTTTTTTTTTCAAAATTAATTAAATTACGTAAAACATTCAAATTCCGATATGTGAGTTAGGAAACGAAAGAGAAAAAAAATGTGCCTCTAACGCACCCTCAATTCCACAATGACCTTCCATATATTCTTATCGGAATTTGGCAGACAAAAAGAAATCAAACTACCCTTGCGTCTATCAATTATTGAAATTCTCAATTTTTCTCTTCGAAGAGCAATTGGGTCATACGAACCTAACGCGTCTGTACTATACGTAACGCGAAGTAAAAAGTTTTCATACTAGTTTTCAATATTGTGTAATAGCTTCAGAATCTCCCATTGTTTATTCATGCAGCATCCTCGGGATGGACCATATTTGACACTTCGAATCTCGATTTTACCCATGCTCTATACATTTTACATTTTTTTAAAATGATTTTCCAAATTCCTTTCGTCCATTTATCTGCTTATCTGCTATTCGTCTTTCCGTAATTATCTTTCTAATGACCCTATCCTCCCTTCGACCTGTTCCTCTCGCGATATAGGCTTGTTACGGGCAAGTGGCGCGTGACATCTACCGGGAAATTATTACACGACCTCACTAATGGAACTGCCAGAGAGGAAACCCCTTTGTGCTCCAATTTAATTTCGACCTGACTAATTTCACAAGACGAGAAGTAACGTAGTTACCAGGCGATGCTTTCGAACCAGGAACGCATCAATTTTGAAAAAAAAATTTCTTCCTATCCAACGAGCACAGCAAATTGAGATTTTTTTAAATTTTCATGAAAATTGCCGTAGAAAGTTTTATCTCCTTCGAACCAAAAACAAGGCTTTTTTTTAGATCGTCTTTCCTTTATTCTTTATATCCTTCTTTTTTCACTAAGCGCTTGATAGGGGTAAATACTTCACGAAAAATCATTTTTCGAGTTTGGGACTTTTTGAAGATTTCCAAAAAAAAATTATTTAATCAAACTTTTTTTCCTAGCTTCGAACAAAGGTCCTTGATATTTTATTATCAAGCGAGTTTCGAGAACGGAGAATTGACGTGAAATAAGGGAGGATCTTTTTATTAACTCCTTGACAAAAATAAAGCTAGGACGAACCTGTGAATAGAAGAGTTTTGGAAAGCGAAGAAGATGCCAAGTAAAAAGAAAAAAAAATGTCTACGTCCAAGTGAATGATCTTTGTTATAAGTTATATACAATCTTTCAATAATTAACATTGAGACTGTACATTTTTTGCAGCAACTTTTTGACTTTTATACAAGATCCATGCGTATCTTTTTTAACACAAGAACTTCCTGTTGTCATATCGTCTTCTAAAACATAGCTGCAACAGATAGAGAAATTAGAAAATTTTTCGAATTCTTTTATCCTTGCCATCGTAAAAGCTTGTTCCCATAATTATACGAAAAAATTAATCCATACGCCTACACACTTTTAACATTATTCCAGCAGTCAGCGCGTTCTGTCGCTCCCTCAAATAGTTACAGAATCAACGAAATAATCCATTTAATGACCTAGGACCTGCTGACACTGTCAGTCCTCGCGAACCGCCATTAGATAATTCGCGGTCGTTAATCATCGCGAACCGTCCCGTTCAGCCTAGCATTAAATTTCATTCGATAAGTAAATCAGTGTGTTCGTAAAATTTCAAACGGCCGTAACATTCGCTGGTTAATGACCTTTGCAAGAGCATTGAGCATTTCGTCAAACTCCAAAAAATCCCACGATAATACTCGCGAATGCATTCTTGGTTCGATCGTAGAAAATTACTATTTATAAATAAAAAAAAAGAAAAACATTTTTCATAAACAATTAATACCTAACCCAATTCCACTACACGTTGTTACAGATACGGAAGTCCGCACCACAGCCGTTCCCAATCGGTAAAAACATCAGGAAGTCGTTCGTCTGACCGTCCGAATTTTTTGGGTCTTCCTCAGCAAAGGTCAAGGGTCGCGAGTATGCCAAACACAAACGAGGAGCAGGAATATTATCGGCTAAGGCATTTCAGCATCACCGGGAAGTTGGTCGTTAATCGCGGTGACTCCCTGAAAAGTCGTCGTTCCCGTTCGAACAACAGCGTCGCCTCGAGTAACTCCAGGTACGAAAAAAAAAAAAAAAAAAAAAACATCACCAGAACCCCATCTCACACTAAGGAAAAGACAGCAGAGTACACCTCCGTCCATTAACATACGGTAAATCTCAAGTCTTGTATAAATGATTTGAAAAATTGTCAAAAACTGACAATTGCAAACGTAAGCAGTTTAAATAATCCCCTGCATGTTCCCTTGACAGTGTCTCACAATTCCTACTACGAAGAGGGTGGAAGCTCTAGAGCAATGACCAACAAGAGGATTTGATTTCTTCGGGTTTCTTAAGATGCACGCAGGATCAACGAAGAAGAAAGAGAAGATAGAAAACAATTACTCCCATATAACGAGCACTGAGTAAACCCACAAGATGTCGTTCAGACTCCAATGTTTCGTTACTAATTCGAATCAGTCGGATTCTATGGCGTCTAGCTGAGCTCTACCGAATACCTAGGGATGAGTCTTGGCTAAATCAAGGTCGGCCATCAACGATATAATCCTAGAAATAAACTTGGCAAATCCACTACCGGATACGCGTTGACCATAGCGAAAGGCTGACACGGCATAAGGAGTTCCTAAGGTCACTTGGTAGACACCTTTGAAGTGGTTATGATAAGAGGTCACTTGCCCGAGTTCAGAGCGATACTTGTCCACTTCTGTGTAATTAGATTGACAGCAGGTGGATAACACGATACGTGTACAGTCGATCGATTTCGATTAGGTAATTACTATCAAAGTCACTTTCAGGCTGCCTTTGATTAGGCACTGTCATATCCGTTTTGAAAATTTACTCCTCGGTATGATAACTCTGTGTGTTTACCTGATTCGAGAACTCTGCAGTTTAACTCCTCTGTGTCAATGATAGTCTGACGTACTACCGCGTGTTTAGTTTGAAGTAAATTTTCATCACTGTTATATGGCTCTGATTAGTTTTGAGAATTCTGGGTTGTTCCGGTTGTTGTTGTTGTAGTTGAAGAAAGTACAGCGCAAACTGTACTCTGTATAGATCACGGTAGTTTGTAATTAGATTCGCGTAGAATAATTATCTGATATGAGTAACAAGGGTGCAGTCCTGAATTAATATTCTTGACTAGTATATCAAGAGCGGAATTTAATATTTAATCGAAAGTCTCGGAGGTGACGTGTGAGGCGCATTAGAAGTAAGGACGAACCGACGTATTTAATAGGTATCCAGTATATTTATTCGTATACTGGTATTTCAATATTACTAGAGTCTTGGCACCTTGTGCCAGCCAGTCGGACGGGAGGCGTCGACTTTAAAGCTCGTAAAATGAGAAAAGATGCATATTGTAGGCGAATCAATTATTTTTATGAAAATTTATCGCGCTAGAATCGTATGCGGAAGGCGGTATATGTATCGTATGTGTCATACGTATATTTTATGTGTACAGGCGTGTAAATCCGTGACAAATTGAATAACGTCCGTTCGCATATAAATTTCATGCAATTCATTGACATACTTTTACACTGTGCGATGGACTATCGATTTCATTTTGTCTAATTAATTGCCGAGCCTAAACATAATGAATTAGTCGATACGGAGTGTCGTCGTTAACGTTACACGAAAATTTATCTCTCTCCGTTCTTTTTATTTCTTTTATCTTCATTCCTCTCTGGTCTTGCGTTTCGTGTTGCTTGCGCCAAAGCTTTCGAATCACGTAATGGATTGGTTGGCGCGGGAAAATTCCTTTTCTCGATGAATGACAAACGAAAGAAGAAGGAAGAAAAATATCCGTCACTCTAGATCGAACGCGTGAGTTTACGTGTGGCGTTGAGGTGACGTAGACACACGTGTTGGACCTTAGAGTGACGGCGGAAGTCATCAGGGATCCACGACGCCGTTGGGAGAAGGATGTGGAAAATTTTTTTTCCCAAATTTCAATTTATTCATAAGCATAACGGCGCTAGGCGAAATAATTGTTTTCGACGGTGCAATTAAATGTGGGATTTACAGCACAAGCGACAGCTCGTGCGTCACGGTGCGAATGTACCGCGAGAATACGAGATTTAATAAATTTTGGGTTTAACTACGAGATTTCGGGTGTGATTTAGTCACGAGATAATAAAACGGGGTCGGAGCGTTTTGAAGAAATGACAGTGACGATAAGTGAACTGCGAATGGGATTAATTTACTATAGTCACAAAGGGGGTGAAAATAAAAAAAGGATCTAATACGATCCTTCTCAGTGAACCGAATCCCTTCGAAACAGGGATGCTGTGCGGTGCTATGGATTTCATATATATATATATATATATTGTTATACCGGGTTGGTACTTATTGTTTCGTCCCTCTCGCTGTTACCTTTAGTTAGAGTTTCCCTTCTTGAGCCGGATTAAATATTTCTCCATAACGCCAAGTGTCTCACCTTTCAGGAAATCTCTTAAAGCAAACACATTTTACACACTCTTCGGAACATTTCGATCAAGCAGCCCTTTTCACCCTTTTGAATTTAGCAACCCTTGTCAAAATTCCAGCATTCCCTGCGCCAGCCCCTATACCTCCTATGTTTACGCCATATGTTTTCGAGTCCTGAGCAATCCTACCGGAAGTTAAGGTTTTACTTTACCATAGCAGAAATTTTCGCTCCACCGAACAACCTGACTTTTTCGCCACCTTGGAGCAGTTGATAAGCTATATCCGGTTTTCTCGGTATGGGTGTTTTTTTTTCTTTTTTGACAAAATCCACGCAATCACGTCCCATCTGATTATTCGCTGTGGGAGATTGAATGGGATGCCTAGGGCATTTAAAAAAAAATAAATAAACTTCAGCACATGGATGATAAGGGAAACTAGAGCTGGACAATATTCTCTGGAAATTTATAGTTTTAGATTTTGCATGAGAAAATCCAAAAAGTATATTGGATAAGATCATGTTCATTTGACGTGTTGTGTCAAGCATTTTTTTTTTCAAAAATCTCCCATATATCGTTGCGTCATCGTCTATTTACTTTAACTACGACTACCCCTCTTATTCTGCCCGATGCATTCCTACACGCGTAACACGTATATACCTATATAGGCCGTCTAGAATAAAGACAATGTATATGTATACATGTGCATATGATCCTTTCCAGAGACATTTGTGCCTGCGTATATATATGTGTATATATATATATACATATACATATACTAATTGAATTACACGGGTCACTGATCTTCCAGTTCAGCAGCGTCAGTGAATTCTCTGTTTTCCATCGTACCTCCAGAGCTACACGTGGCTGCGTATCCGTGCACCCTCGAAAATTAAAAAGTCCCACTCAGCCCCTGGGACGGTGTCCAAAATTCCGAGCTATTAATATTGTAAAAAAGAAATAAGAAAAACGAGCCTTGTCAAAAAAAAAGTGGTACCTCGCGAAATTGCAAAATTTAATTTGACAGCAGTCCCACGTGTTCGTTTCACCAGTTACGGGGTTTGAGCGAATTCGCTAAATCACAACGAACACCAGAATATTGCTCCTGGAAGCCATGAGAATACTTTGGTTAATCGGATTAAGGGGAGAAATAATTTTGCGATTTTTCTACGTAATAGTCAGCGGAACGCGAAAGGACCATCTCCACGTCCCAGGAGAATTCTCAAGTTGGCAACATGGATTCTACGATCCGCAGGCTTACTGCTAGTCCCACCCTTTGCACCTAACCGCAACCCACTTCAATTAGTGCAATTAGTAAGAGCAAGTATGTACCAGAGTTCTTCGGGGTCGTGTTCCGTTATCGGGAATTACGCGACTGGAAGGAATAACAAAGATTTATTAAACCTCTCGAACGTTCAGTCAGGCTCGATTTTCGATATGGCAAAAGGTGTAACCCATTTTTAGATTTTATGACCAGGACTCTTTTGTCATTGGTAGCTGTACGTTGCGTCTAACGTTGTGTCTAGGAATAATCACGACTTATTAAACCTCTCGAACTTTCAGTCAGGCTCGATTTTCGATATGGCAAAAGGTTTAACCCATTTTTAAATTTTATGACCAGGTCTCTTTTGTCATTGACAGCCGTACGTTGTGTCTCTGGTGTCATTGGGAAAATTGTCAGACTACAGGAACAGACTGTGACAGGCGCAACGTTGTAAAGGAAATTAATGTCAAATTATTTCGTTATGCGAGATACGAATTTTGGCCCATCGACATTTTCCTGACAGCTTTGTCGTCTTCGGGAAAAAAATAATTTCGTCCCGAGAGACATTTACGATTCATCGGCACCAACATTTTTCTTCGGGATCCCAATGATCTACGTAGTACGATAATTTTCGTACTTTCTTTCTCGCGCTGATTTTAACTTTTGTCCTTCTATTCGTTACAGCACGGAATATCTAACGGCTTCGTATCCTGGATCCGCAAGGACCTCGGCTGCGGGGTCTTTGGCGAGTTCACGAGAGAGCAGCGCCTCCCAAGGACCCACTCGTTATCGGGTCCTGATGCTGGGTGCTCCTGCGGTTGGCAAAAGCTCCTTGGTGTCTCAGTTCATGACCTCGGAATATCTCCACGCCTATGACACTTCGATCGGTGAGTAAAATTATCTTAATTAATAAATACATTTTAATTGGAACTTTCTCTTAATCGACCTGGTGACAACCCCTTCCCCCCCCCCCTCCCCCAACTCACTTGAAACATTTCAGTGAAACGCTTCGACCGTTATCGAAAAACTTTTTCTCCTACAATTAGCATCTTTGAACGACTTTGTCGGATGTTCGAGACTTCATTTTTTACCTTGCTATTTCTTGTTTTATTTATTTTATTTTTTTTTTCTAACAGGTACAAACGATACAAACTCTTGCTACAAGAAACGCCGTGAATACCTCGTTATCTTGGTCATCAGGGCTTCGTAGCCATTTTATAAACGGGTTTATTACGCTCTTTGAGGTGGCAGACGAATCTATTACGTTTTTCGCTCGGATCTCTACTGCTTTCACAACCGTCTATTGATCTCGTTAAGTTACACTTTTTTAAATTTCTTTTTTCTTTATTTCGTTACTCCTGCAGAATCTTTTTTAATACACGTCTCCTTTCTCTGTTCCAGCGAGATCCTCTTAGTATCCTGCAACTATTTCCAAAACGTCCTGTCGTATATCTCACTCTTGTAAATTTCTAACTTACGACCGATATAAGAAACTATCACCCCCCCCCCCCCCTTAGTCATCATCGCCCCCCTGATAAGACGTACCTGCGAGAGGGGCGAATCCGATCGGTCGATTGGAGTGTAAAATTGCCGAGCGATCGTGACTCGTGGAAAAAATTAATTCAGATGGCGCTAGTGTCTGGCATGAAAATTCTTCTAAATCATCAGAACCATCAGTGACGCAGTATCGTCGTTGGATCTCTGCAAGATTTTTTTCTTGATTTTCAAAGTGTTACTTATCATCATGATAACTCCCGGTATTTGGACGCAAATCTATATTCGTCCCTACGGCACTATGCAGCAACTATCACGATTGACGTGTCAGGGGTCCATCAGTGATAACACAAGACTCAACCACCAATAACACAGTTATCGGTAAATGTTCCCAATCTCAAGCCTCTACTGCTTCAATCAGCAATTATTCAGCAAGCAGAGATCATTGTTGATTTACTGCAGGATCGATATTGCTAGCTTCATCTAGTTCTAGCCAATTAATAGACTGGCAGGTGTATCGTGTTATCTGCTGCGTTATAACTAAGCAGCCCCATCGTATGGCTTAGCTATGCAGGTCTGCAGTATCGTAGTCGGTAAAAACGTGACGTAGTGATTTAAGAAAATTGATACTTTTATTTTGAGTACGAATGGAGCATTAATTATATACTTGTACGGACTATGTCAAGAATTTAGATAACCTGTACGAGATAGATAAATAGATCAGCGATTGATTTTTATATGAAATATTGTGCATAGAGAAGAATGCGTTCTTCGTGGTGGAATTTTTGAAAAGAAAAATTTTTTAGGAAAAAATCACTCGTTCTCGCTCGTAAAACGTAGCCTTTTTTTGTTTGGCCGATAATCCGCTTGTAGGACGAGAAATTAAATTCATTGTATTCTGGTCTAAGAGGCGGGTAAACGCGAAATGGAATAAACTACGTGATATCAAGGCATAGAATCTAGTAGAATTAAATAATGAAAATACGAAAAAGAAAAAAAAGATCCTGATACTCGACAATTCACGACCTTCCATTCGCGTGGAGATTACGTTCCTATCTGCCTGACTATACCCAGGTATTCGCGTTTCCAGCAATTCGATTAGCGTACCTTACATTTTTATTATCGTGGTTCAAACGTTGCTTTTACATTATCACGTATACCGGGTGGCACAGCTAAATAGGTTTTAGATACCTTGGGTAAAGCTTTTGCCTGATGGCAGATACTTTTATTCGGGCCACTCGTTAGTGTACGTAGCAATGGTAAATAATGATTGGCACATTCTCATTCTTACATTATTATCTTTGATAAATTGCATAAAGATATACATATGTCCTATAATTTTGCGTATCTGTATACGAGGATACGATCGATAATCAATGATGTGTCCAATTTTTCCATCTAACAAACATCCCTGATATTTACCCTACTTTCTTTTTTGTTATCTTAGAGTCCCTAATTTCCTTGGGTAAAATAATATAAAATTGCCATCAAGTAATCACACGTGGAAAGACACGCCGATCGTTCGATCAAAATGCAATATATTTTTTCACGACAGTTTAATGATCCTTCAGCCACCTTCATACGTAGTACACAAAGCCCACATATAATATCCCTATATATGCACGGAGGCGTCGACCATCTTGAAAAAGTCCAAACTTTATCGCCCACCTACGACACAAAGTTCGCACTCGTACGAGATGTTCGGCGAAATCCGATTAGCAACTTCGATTTTCACACGACAGATGGCGCCGTGTGATATTTCCTTAAAACAACAACAACAACAAATTTTGTCAGTAGCCGTAAGATGGGTCAGAGATCTCTCGATGGCGATGGCAGTAATTTATCTTAAAATTTGTCCCGTCGATTAACCAGAAATTAATGAAGTGGCCAATTAAGGTGGCAAAGTGTCTTCAGGGGGTTTGAAACTAGTAAAACCCATCGTATCGATCCCTGCGGTATATACTGTGTATCGTGCTTAATGAATTTTTGTACGCATAAGTGTCTCGAAATAAAAGATCCAAAAAAAAGAGCCACGAGCCTGTGACGGTGGGTAATTGAATTTCCAAGGATGAGGAACGTAGTCGAACGACGCTCGAGCGTCCAAAGCACTTCGACGCCCCCTTCCCGTATAGGAATAAGGGACGCCTGCGAGTATGGGGTGCAACGGTCCGTTAAACGTGAATTCGTTATTATTCCGCCGAAAGGAAATTCAACGGTAACCTTATAGGTTGGTGAGAAGTGAGGTTAGGTATTGCGGAGCGGAGGGAAGACGTCGGGTGAGGTTAGGTTGATGTTACCGGCACGTAAAGGCTTATATACTGATACTCTATATAAAGGCGTCCGCGTAACGATCTCGTAAAAGATAAAAGACCTGGTGAATAATCGTTTACTCAGGCTGCTGGGGTGGTAGGGCGGTAGCTAGGGTTTTCCACCCTAAGGGCTGACACGCGTGGAAACAAAAAAGCACCGGCGCATTTATTACGAGGACTACTTTTACCTAGAACGAGATTATCTAAGCATTGTTATCACGTACAAAACAACCCCTTGTTTTCGCGAATCACTAATCTTCCCTTAGAAGCATCTAATTTGAGAGAAAAAATTTTTTTTCACATCCCACCGTTCTTTCGAATACTTTTCGTCGGCCTTTTGAATATTTCACGTAAATTTTTGCCTTACATTCGCAAAGAAATAAAGTCCCTAGGGTAAAACGGATTGGGAAAAAGGTATATTACGTTAGCGAATTTCTATATAGGATTTCCGAGGGCATTCTCGTGTTACGTTGGCATATCGCGCGGGTCGCTTCATAGAAACGAGACGATTTACGTAGACGCGGTTAAAGTGTATTAGGTAAGCATTGAGGTTAGGTATGGCTAAAAATTTATTTCGCTTATTTACTCTCTTTTTTTTTTGCTATTTTTCTACAAGTTTCATTATAGGACCAAGAGTTATCGTGGATATGACTGATTTTATAGGTTTTTTTTTAGCAATCGTCGTAAATAGAATTTTTAATGGGATTTTGAGTTCGGGTAAATTCTTTACTTAAAAAATTCTATCTACTCGAGTATTGTCGTTTTTTTATCGTGATTGATGATTGGTCGGCTGACCCACATAAATTTCCTCTTTTTGACAGTTAGGATTACCAGGGACCACTCTTGTCAGTCTAACTTTTTCGAAAATCTTTGGTGTCTCTGTACGTTATATTATATTTTCGTTACCTCTCTTTCCCTTTATCGCTCGTAAACAATGCTCATTGTTCCCATGATGAAGGTTTGTCACGACTGTCCGGCGATACCGGAATGAGCAAGATGAACGTATGATATGTATAATATGAAAAAAAAATTAAAAATGAAACGAACAACGAACGACGAAAAAGCTTAAACAATTACATGCTGATCCGCTCGTAATCTCACGTGTGAAAATAACGAATCGTACGTATCCCCTATACGTGATATAATCTCCGAACATCAATAGCAACAGCTTTTCGTGGTTGCGCTTATCATTGAAACTGGTGAAAATCACTTTTCAACATACATATTTTTCCTATTTTTTTTTTTCTAAAATACCTTCGACGACTTAATATTTATATTTGATTTTTTTTCTTCAAACATATGAATCTTTTCAAGTGCCGCAATACTTTAAAAAAGTGGGGTTCTCCCTCCATAGAAAAGTTTTGAAAAAGCTTACCACAATTTGCGTGCATTTTTGTTTCCTTAATGTGTGTTACACGTATCCAAAGTGCCGCGTGCACGGGATGCTTTTAGTCCACTCGAGTATTACCTGCGACAGTTACTGCGAGAGTATCTGACAAAAAAAATTTTTTTTTTAAAACATCCCCCAAATACGTTCAGGATTAAGCAGGCTTAGAAACAGCGTCCATTAACGCGACTCAGTGGAGGGTCACACGAAGGGATGAAATTTAACCATAGCCCTAAACAAGTGACGGTGTTATACCATAGAGGGCTTTGGCGTCGAATAAGTGTGGTCCGAGAGTGCCAGCCGCGGTTGAATGGTTGTCAGGGTTAAAAGCATAAGATTCGTCAAATGTCTGTTCGTCGCTTCACATTGGCAAGCGTGAAAAAGCTAAGGGGACCGTTGAAATTTTTATATTCCTATATTACCCGTCCCAACGCAATTCACCCTCTAAAAACTGAATATCCGCAAAGTCCGTAATTTTCATTACATCCCCCCCCCCCCCGCCCCCTTACCGATGTGTCAAGCACATACTAGCACAAAAATAGATCGTAATAAGAAGATCAAACTATTATAAAAATCCACAAGCCACTCTAATCAAATTTTACCGATAACAATGTAAATTTATCAAAAATTCCTAATTTATGTAAAATTTATCTTAATTTCGAAAAAATAATATATATATATCAACGCAAACGATACGTTGAAGCAAAGCACGTGGGGTAAGGAGTTCTTGTAGGAATATTACGTAACGCCTGTTTATCCATAATGGGACAAAAGGGGTAGGTAATACGGGTGAAAAGAAAAGCTATCGCCGAGAGGCGATATCCGTACCAAAAGGAAAAGGAAGCATGGAAAATGGCATCGCACTAAATAGTTATTGCCTTAACCCAGTTTCGAAACTGTCTGCGTGACGATCCGAGTCGATTCGTGTTAGCCCATCCTAGAGACCGCATTGGCGTATTTGAGAGTCGCAGAGACCCAGAGAGGGTGGTCGCGTCGAACGTTGATTTTTTTGGGGGTTTTTCCATCCCTTAAACTATAGTTACTATACAATGGGACCAGATTGAAACGGTCCGCTCTGATTGATGTATATCGAATGAAATGCATGTATCTGCTATTGCGCGCACAGCCCCATAGAAATATCTCTGTATTATGCAGATTTATTACTATGTCTGTCTACGTTTGTCAAAACTAATTAAATCTTCCCGATCGATGTTATTAAGCATGGTTGTATTGTGAGTAGCAATGTGTGTTACAGATGACGAATCCGGCGAGAAAACCGTGAGCGTCAAGTTGGACGGCGAGGAATCGGAATTGACCTTCATCGATCATTCCTGCGCCGAGATGACCGTGAGTAAAATTATTTTTCATTTTTTTTTTTTTACATTAAATTCTCCATACAATTTGTCAACAATGTATACGATGATTTTTCATGAAACGTCTTTTTCATGAAAAGCCACTATTTTTTTTCGAACGGCCTGGAATTGCATCGCATAAGTATATATCTCTCTCTCTCTCCCTCCCGCACTTACTCCCTCTCACGGTCTCTCTCTCTCTCCTACGGCTTAGTCCACGCGACAGTATATTTACACAAAGAGGTTGTATATCCTTCAAAAGTCATATCGTGGAGATAAGCAGGTCTACCAACGAAAAAAAAAATTCTTGTCCGCTCCCTAACACGGGTTATCCTACACTCGCGTAACTTTTCATTAGAGATTACACCGGACCGGTGATGTAAATTTTCCTCCCCGTCGCGTCATTAATAGGGTGATTAACGAGCGTGGTAATAATTTTTGCTATACCAGGTAGCCACTGTATGGAATTGGGGGGGGGGGGGGGGGGAGGGGGCTTTCGATAATTAAAATAAAAAGTTAATAACAAGATTTTGCGTTACCGACGGGTTGGGGGGGATGATTAAGAAAAAAACAAGAAAATATCCTCGATTAAATTTCTACTCTGCCCTCATGTTAACCGTATATAAAATTATCATCTTATATTTGTATTATCAGAGGCAGATATACTCCACTTAAATCTGACATATGCCTTTTATACGTGTCTCTGGTAGCTGTCACTTTTTATTACTTTAGCCCCGTAGGAATGTGAGAATATTTGAAATCCGAATGGCGGATGCAGTTACGTTTTGAAATATTCAACGGGCTTCATGTAACTTCTCGAAGAGATGTTTTCATGCGGCGGCAGAAGATCCAAGTGGCTGGGAAGTTGCTGCTGCAGCAGCCGCTCTATAGATATATGTTACTGCCGCACTCCTATTATATATATATTTATGAAACATTAATGCGGGCTCACATACATATGTATGTACAGCAGACCGAAAGTGCCCGGATACAGTCGACTCTGAGTTTAATACGTAATTTACCCTCTATAGCTCTCGTAGCCGGTTACTACGTCAAAGAGGCTTCAATCTGATTTCATTTTCCTCTTGTACACTTTCTCGTGAAATTTCTTCACGTTCCGCAAATATGATTTACGATTTGGACTTTTCGGGGTAATATCTTCTTTCATCAGCTAATTTACCGAAAAAAAAAATTTTTCCGCGTTCTATTGCACGGGCCAATGTGAATCCACGCAGGAGGATGGTTCTGGGACACAGCGAAAGGCTGGGTTCGTGGTGGATTTTTCGCACTGATAATCCATGTTATTTGCATAATTGTGCAATTTAGCTTAATTGCCAACAACCTTCTTGTTCGCCACTTTAAATCCGGCTAGATTAACTCCGCTTACGACAGATGAAAACTAGTTAGACGGGAATTTGTGGAGAATGGAATAGGGGACATAGGGCTGTTTTTAGAGAACGACAGAGAGAGAGAGAGAGAGAGAGAGAGGGAGGTGACATGTATAAAAGGTGAGAGAAAGTAAGAGATATATATATATATCAAGGCTCTTTTGGACTTTTGTATGAAAATCTCCTACTTCGTTCTTCCATTGTTTCTCTTTGCTCCCCCCCTCCTCTCCTCCTTTTAACCCCTTTTCTAAAGAAACTGCCAGGTCTCGGCACTCTCGTGCCCGACGAAAAAAGAAAAAAAAACGGACTCTCGGCCGGGCTGAATCATTCTGCGTACGTATGCACTGACAATACTTTCACCCCCTGAGTCCAATAGGCCTGTCGTCAAGGATCGATCCAATTCCTCTCCGTTCCGTCAGTTCCAGTTACGTTCCTTAAACTTTACTTTTCTTCGTTCACTCGTTTAACTTTTTCACCATTATTTCGGCCATTTTCCTTTAATACATTCATTTTTGCGCATCGACGCTGTCCAACCGGTGGCGCAGGTCAAGCGATTGATTAACTTGTGGATGCTGATGAAATGGGAAGGGGAAAGAAGGGGCGGCGGGGGGTAGAGAAAATAAAAAAATAATAAAGTCCTCCCTACCACCGGAATACACTTTGCGGAATAGCACGAGGAACTTTGGTCTTTACGATTTCTTATTACGCGAGTAAATAGAATCTATGCGGATTATTCAGAAAATCTAATGGAACCAATAATATTTAAAGGAGCAAAGTGCACGGGGATTCAGTAAGCTTAATTCTTCGTTTAGACGAAATCAAAGGGTAGTAGAAATAAGCTGCGGCTGGGTAATAAATGTGAATGGGATATCAAATAAAAGTAATGCACGATGTACATTCATATATATATATATATATTTCTATAGCGAAATTGAACTGGTATACCTTTACCACGAGGAATTGCAAGGATTCGCAACGCCGAAGAATCTTTTCATTCGCCGATCCCTTTTGCACGTTTGAATTCCTTTGTGCAGACAGTCGTGTATACCTTGGAATGACGATTAGCGCGGGAGGAAAAATATAGAAAAATAAATGTCTGTAAACCGAAATTTTGTTCGCTTTGTCATAAAAGCAAAAATTAAAAAAAATTTTGTAAAATCTTTCCATACCTAAATTTCGCCTATCAAAAAATTCTTGGCCTCGTGAAATTTGGAATTATATCGATTTTCAAATTCTTCATCGGATCTTACGAGATCCGCAAAGATACCGGGAGCCATTTTGCCAATTTTCTTCCTCTCTTTTCTCGCGATTAAACTCAGCTCGTAACGTTACGTGCGAGCAAATCGCAAGACGAACCAGCCGAATGTAAGCAGCAAAGGGACCCTCGGCTTTGCCAATCCCACTCGGTTTCGCGAAATCTCGCTGAATTATTTCGCCGCGGCAGAACGACAGGGGGCGATAAAGAGGCGCAAAGTACTCGGGACGATTTGCAAGCGTCGCGACAATTTATCGTGAGAGTCGTGTCGGCGACGTCGTCGTCATTGTCGTTTCTCCTTTAGGCGATTGTGGCGCCTGTTTTTTATTCCTCCAAAACACGCGCGATAAATTTAACGAGTGATACTTTCCTTTTTTTTCTTCCTCGTTTAAACTTCAGGGCTTAAAATATCAACAACAAAAATTCATTTAACGCGCTAAATTTTATATATCGGGTCAGATCATTTTTATCGATGTTTTCGAATTTTTTTTCCCCCCATCAACATCATCAACAATTGCTGCCAAGTGATGCGCGTGTTCCCCAAGTCACTGAAAAGAGGACAACGCAATATTTAATAGTGTGGTTAACAATGAATTTTAATATGCAAAATATTCATCGCTAATCTACCCTATAAGAATGACTTTCGGAATATTAATGGTTACCAGTCCGGTTAGCACTGAGTTCTACTTGGTAGCAAAGCATTTCTCAAAATCCAATTTAAATTACCTTTAGAATATTAATGGCCACTAACGTGCAGCAAAACGAAACCAATAAGAATTATCGTGAAAAGCAGTAGTAGTTACTATCTCCTAAATAACCAGTCCTGTTCCACGTCGTTCCTCCCTCATTTTCTATGCTTCCTCGTTCTTGCTACTAACCAGACCAGTAACCGTTCTATTCCTTTCTTCCGTGGATAGGAACGTTCAAGCCCGCATACGTATAGCTATACATTGATGCATATATACATATATATCCCCTGTGCAAATTTCATTACGTATACCTCTATATATTCCGCATCGTATAAAGTAATCGCGAAACTGTAAGTCTTACGTGTAGAAAATTCTGCCATGTACGCTTACGGCGTCGGCGAAATTCTCGCGTGACGCTTTTTAATTAATAAATTCATTACCAACCCGGCAAAGTTGGCACGTGCGTCTCTCCCAGGAAAGTTTAATCGATAACCCATATTGCACGAAGCAGCTTTTATATCCTCTCTCCGTATGGCCGACCAACGTAACGCGGATTTCCAGCCCGAGTTACTCTTACATTTCTTCTTCTTTTTTTTTTTTTTAATAATTTCCCTTGCAGGATACATGCAGTAAAATTTGTATGCGCAGCTATGGCTTTCCGCTGCAAAACAATCTACCGCGGACTTTCTTTTTATACGCGTTCTGGATAAGCTGGGTACCGAAAGGTCTCGCATTAATTTAGTGCTATTCTTTGAGCAAATATATATATATATATATATATATATACACTAAATCCATATAAAATGATTTCCGCTAAAAAATATCTTAATCGTAAAGATAACGAATTTCCACATAAATGAATATATACGGAAGCTCATTTTATTATCGTTATATCGTATCCATGCATTCATGAAAAATACAATTTTGAGATGAAAAGATTTTTTGAAAAAAAAATAATTTTTTTATATCAACGACATACAATGCGGAAATTTCACGTGCGTCTACGGTTCGCGAGTTCCATGTGCTTTTTTTTTTGACAGATTGCAAACAATGAAATCTCCAGCAAGGTACACGTGTGTAAATAAATCGTTCTGTTACAAAATATGCATACGCACGCTTCTGCACTAAATATATACGATTTCTCTATTTTGTCATATATAAATTATTTTATGGGAAAAAAAAGCCACGTGTAATTTCCTAAAAACCGCATCGCTCGCGAGCTGTCAAAAGAAAAACCATATTGAACTCGTGGACCGAATATACGTCCGCTATAAAGTAACCGCCATTGTTAAGCTAAATGATGTGCACTGAGTATGCTTTGAATGCAGAAAGAAACATGAAATGACGTCCACGTTCCGTGTTCCGCGCAATCTCGTTATTTCCAGAAAAATGTGCGGCTACCGTCTAACAACAATGCATTTTACCTATCAGAAGTCAACACTTTGACGTCAATTTTCGAAAGGGGTTTACAAGAAGTAAATAATGAGGGCGATATACATATATATATATATATAATGGATGAAGAAAAAAAAATAGTGAAGTGAACGCATACGAGAGAGTGACGTAAGAGGATAGGCAGGAGACAGAAAAGTAAGGGAAATCGGGAGGGTGCTCTCCTGACGCGCTCTACTATACACCCTTTTAAATTCAGACGCAGGCGGTTCTGACACAAGTTTAAGGGAAAAGAACATCAAGCCTTGTAGTAGCTTTGTCGTATCTCGATATCAAAGGATACATTTTGCCTGCCCATTCAATCCCGAGAGCCAAAGTGACGCTGTGTGTATATATATATATACGAACTTGGTAGATGGTGCTGGGGTCCTCGTACAGACGCCGCTTACTTCTGGCAATCGTAAGAGTCGCTAGGGACATTGAAACTTGAAAGGAGTTTGAGGAGAGGAAATTTAAAAAAAAAACGTACGGACCCTAAATGGAGGATCGAGATCGATTGCACTTTTTTTTTATGACGCGAAGTTGATAGACGACTCGGCATGGAAGGGTGCAAGGCGAGCTGAATCGAAGGATATAAAGGGCGGAGTTGAGAGTGGTGGAAAGGAAAGAACGGAGTGGTACAGAATAAAGAACTTTTAGATAATATGTATGGCGTAGTGGCGTTAGAGACGGACGTGGAAAAGTCGAGGATATTGGAAAAGGATTTTAAAGAGAGAATTGGAGGTTATAGCATTGGTTGTGTGCGCTGAGTATATATATGTATACGTGGCTGTGAAAATGCAACTAAAGGAAAGCAGTTATTTTTCTATAGGTCTTGGACTCTTTTTGTCTTATAAGAAAATGACTTCTTATCTGCCATTGAAATGGTGCTCGAGGAGCAATGCATATTACGGTTCCCGCGTGAGGGACTTATCAGTTCCTTCGGTGAACTCTCGAGTCTTATCTACTGTCTTGTCTGGTGCTGACTGGGGGCTGTGCCGTTCGATGTGTCTTTCAAGTGGGTATTTACCATTTCCTTGAGTCGATATGTCGAGGCGATTTAGATTTTCCTTGCGGGAACATTTTCTCTGACGGGGCAGTGGGAATTTTTCAGCAAATGGGAACGCGGGGGGGCCTACGGGCAACATCAAAATCCTACTGGCACTTTTGTTAAAGTGACCGGGCTGATTTGCCACTGGGCTAATAGGAGTAATAACCGGATGCCGAGTAAAATAGCCCATCCCTCGTGATAGCGTTACTCTTACGTCCCCTCTGGGCTTGGGGCGTCTCGTGCGCTTAGGAATTCTCGGAGGATGCATTTGCTCGGTGGCTCATCTCCTGGACTAGGTAGAGAAGAGGATGATGGTCCTGGGGTGGCATTCTCTGCAGCGGAGCTGTCGGAATGGCAAGAAGGTTATAGGGCGCTGGGGTAGGGTCAGGGCAGAATAGGGTAGAAGGTCTATGAGGAGGGTAAGTGCAAGATGGTATGGCTATATTACATACTTGTGTTACACGTATGCACCTGGTTGACCTAGATCAGTGCCGGTTGAACTTTGAACCCGTGATCCTGTCTCATTATCAACTGCCTACCGTTTAACCTACCCCCATTCACCATGAACGAGAGTCCAATCAGCGACCTTCGCGCTCCGTTTATTACGACGGCGGTTCTGCGGAACCAAATGAGTATTCTCGAAAGACCTTCCCCGGCGACTGAACATTGCCGCTTTCATAGAAAGAGGGCGGGTACAGGAAAGCTGTGTATGTTGAAAATCCACCCATTTGCTGGTGTACGAAAAAGTATGTCTTTGAGAACGTTGCTGTGCTCCCTTATTGTGACCGGTGACTGGGGTGCGTCAGGGTTTGGACTAGCATCAAATTCGTTGGGTCTTCTCACTATTAATTTTTGGTCTGATGGGTTCCCACTTCTGGCAGCCTTTTTCAACGAGACAGCAACCCCTCTAAGAGGGAACGTTTCTTGAGGGGGATGATGAGACAATTTTAGACGGGGGGCCGGGGGGGGGGGGGTATTCAAATTTTCCATGATGAGAGTGACAGCGAAAGTTCTTTATTTTTTCTTTTTTCATGATAATTTAGCGCGTTAAGTTAGGGGGTGGATATAAGAATTTTATCGCGGTTCGCTCACAGCTTTGGCAAAGTGGATAAGCCGCTCGGGGAATCCGTAATGTCCGGTTTTATCATTGGATTAATTAGGGATCGAGCGGGAGCGTAAAATGGCGGAACGTTTATATTATAGCTCCGATCAAGGCGTGCGGGGAGATCGGAGGGTGGCTATCATATGAAACTCCTTCCCTTGAGGTATTACACGAGGATATTAATAATCGTAAAAGCCAAAGGATACATAAGATGATTAAGTTCCTGTAGTTATTGGGTAATCCTAAATCAACACGGGCTAAATTTCATAATCGTTCGACCCCATTGCTCCGTGGAATAACAAAATCTTTCTGACGCTTTATTTCGAGGGGACAATTTTATCCGTCGCCCGGAGTGTTATTAAACCCGTTTTTCATAGCGTATCCTGAGTAGATATTTCTTTTTGGCAAATATTTCATTCAATTCCATTTTTTTTTCTTTCTCAAACTTTTTCCTTTTCCTTGAATTTTCGTTATTTTTCTTTCTTCCCTAAGAGAAGTTAAATCCTTCCTCTCTCTTAATTTCGAATTAACCCACCCCGCAATTTCTCTCGCACTCGCTGTCGAGCGTCTCCGTGATTTACATAGCGTCCGAAATACTTTGAATATCTGGACAAGCTCATGCATATTCAAGCTTTGGGTAAAATTTGAGAGCGTCTTAAAATAAGAGTCGTGCCAGTCGTAAAATCTCGTTAACCCTTTCATCGACCAAGAACCACAGGCGTGGGATAGACGTTAAAGACGGTGACGTCGGGGTTGTCGAGAAATTTTAATATCGTGTTTTGTATTGAAATGTGATTTTTCGTCTCGCGGTCACTAGGCGACTCCTGGCACCGATTCAGATAACGTTATCGCTTTTTGGTTCCCTTCGAGTCGTCAGCCTTATCAGAAGCTGCGCTCTCGGGTTGATTCGTACAGTTGCGCCGAAAGATATTTTATTGTTGAGTCGAGGTCCTCGAGTCTGCCCTGGGGAGATAACCTCCACGTAGCAGAACTCCGGGTGAGATGCTGGCGCTCTGATGAAGAGAGGCAAACGACTGCATAGTTTTGGTACAGTTAAGGGCACTGGAGGAGCATCCTGACCCGAGTTCAGGACGCGGTGCCCAGCTGTTGCCCAATGACCTGGGGAAGCGGTCGTCGAGGATCTCCAAGAGTCACGTTCCTCGCTATTCGCTAAGGAACGCTTTAAAGGGACGATTCAAGATCTCCAAGAGTCTATTAGTCTATTATTAACTATTTGCTAAGGAACGCTCTCGACTCGTTTTAAAGGGACGACTCGGTTTAAAGGGACGACTCGAGGGAAGGGGTAAGAGTTATCGGCTATAAGGATCTTGGCCAATCGGAACGATTAGTTCAGGAATTTGATTATTGTCAAAGTCAGTCTGTCTCGGGACACCGATCGAGCTGCCTCGTGCTCCCGGCTTATCTGTTGACAGTTTTTCCAGCTGTGTTTCCTATACGTTACAGAAAGTTCTCGCAATATCCAGAAAATCCTATAGGTTTCCGGAAGTGCCCGAGTGTCTCCTGGACGCAGTTCTGGGCCTTCGCGGATCACCTGAACCAGCTCCGGTGAGGACGCCAAATTTATTAATTGGTGGATTTCGATTTTATAGCTCAAGATCGATCTTTTACGTTCTCGATCGATTGGTTTTCGGCACTATTTGCCCGACACTTACTCCCACTCTCTCTCTCTCTCTATCTCGAACCAGCAGCCTGAGCGGCAGTCGTGCGTTTACGTAACCGTTCGCTCCCGTTCGTGCATCCAGTTGCATTTGCTGATTTCACGCGTCCTAAAAATTTACAGGATCCGGTTAAGCTATCGTCTCTTCTACTGAGTTCCGTCAAAAGAGAGTCGAGACTTTTCCACCTCAACACTCAGGTCATACGGGCACGTCAGTTTCCGGTAAAAAAAGAATTGACTGGCGCCCGCCTGGCACGCGGATGCATGAACGAAGGGTGGACGGGCCGAAGGTGACGTAGATTAACTGTTGGATTTTCGTTATCGGTGTCGAGTTAAGAAAATGCCTTACAGTATATATATATATGTATTAACCTCAATTATTGTCCGATTAAATATTTACGTCCTAGCCGGCTTATCGATTGCGCACAGAGGTGCCTGCGATTAAGTTAAAGTCCCCGAAGTTTGCATCCTTTATACCAACGTACGTAACGTGTCACTATATTATCGTCGTTTGGCGGGAACTTTTGAAAATCGATTATTGAACCACGGTCTCGCGTACTATTAGACAACGACGTTAAATGATGATAATTTATAAATTTGACAAATATTTAGCTTGGCGCTCGCGTTATCCTTGATCATTAAAAATTTAGCATATTTAACTCATAAAATATCGCTCGTACTTACGTTCCATTAAGCAATCAAAACTAATGGCGTTTTAACGAAACAAAGCCAGAAGTCTGTATACAATTGCATAATGTGTTAATGGAATGACGTTTGCGCCATTCAATGTATACATACCGCATGTTGTGTACTAAGCTGAGCTAAAGCCAAATGCCCAGTTTCCATCAGCGCTAAGAAAGCCACGTGCGAGCATCACCGACGTTCGCTCAATACAAATGACTTCGGCAGGAATATTGATTCCTAGGAACAAGGAGTCAATTCGTTACTGTCTCAGGTCTCCGCTACTCCAATTAAGCCACGTCGAGGTCTCCGAGGTCTGAATAAAATCCCTCTAGCCGTATATCCGCTCGGATTCACACATGCTCGAAAGGGATGATGCCGTCGAGTTTTTCCTCTTGGAATCGCTACTGGATAGGAATTACATGAATTCTCATAGTCGGCCATCGGGAAACGTCCCGTCGGGAGGAAAAGAGAAACGAAGACGACCAGGGACGTCTGAGAGAAAACCCAATAAGGAAGCACTTTACGAAAGCGATGGAAATTTCACGCTGAGATCCTGATTGCGAGACACGCTCTCCTATCTCTATCGCTATCTATCTATCTCTCTATCTCTCTCTCTCTCTCTCTCTCTCAAGAGAGTCCTCAGACATGGACTCTGAGTTCAGCGTCTTCGGAGCCGTTAAACTGCCATTGAAATCCCGAGAGAGCCTGAAAGTTGACTGTTCAAGAATTCAAGGAGTCTGAACCGGAAGATCCCCTAAACTTTTGGTACGGCAATTTTAAAAAATTGAAAAGAAAAACTTGAACTTTCTTTCGTAACGCCGAACACGTGGCTAAAGTCTTTTTATTTATTTACATACACACGTATATGTATATATATGTATGTGTATATTAAAGAGTTCACTTCCTCGTTCTCAGAAACGTAGGACAGGCCTGGAAATCATCACTAGCGCCATTCGCGACTTTTCACGGTACTAAATTACCCAGTCAGTCTGGCTAGTTGTTGTTAGTTACCGAGTTCCTCGGGGTTAGTGTCAGTCGCGTGCGATTCTGCATCAAGGACGATCGTCACGGTTGCTTCTGTCTGTTAGACATATGGGCGGTTGCTTGCCGGATAATTTTCTCAAAAGGTCTAAATCCCCGGAGTAAGTTCCTTAAGCTTCGTAAGGAGTTCTATGGTGCGTGAGGGTCATTAATTAACGTAGCGTATCAAAGAATTATTGCACCACTCGCTTTGAGTCGTTTCCTTGGACTTACTTAGAGGAGCCGCGTAGACACATAACGTCCGGAGATTATCCCGTTATTATTGAGCGAACTCTATAAACCTCTTTCGGAAGATGTACTCGACTTATCAATCTATCATGTAAGCACGTGAAGAGCACCCCGGAGCGCATAACAGCTGTCGTAATTCATTCTTACCCCACGCAAATTTCTCGCTGCGGATTATATGAAAGATTTGTTTCTGACAACCGTGTGATATAGGTTCGAGGCAGATGTTTAGGGCTTTGCGGGATTTTGACAAAAAAAATTTAAAAAAAAAACCTGAAACGTACCGCGAGATGATTTCTCTTTATCGTAGTCCATATGGCTGTTTATATATATATATATATATGTATGCACATAACAATGCCTGATATTCATATACGTATAAGCTAAGGATATTAAAAAATGTATAATATTTTTGAAATATCTAAATTCTAGTTCTAACCCAATAAAAAAGTTCATCGTATAACAGGGAATAAAAAAAAATTCTAGTCTTTGAAATATTTACATATCTACATTGCTTATACGTGTACGTGTATGCATGGGCGCCTATGGAAGAAGTTCTTACGTCTTTTGTGAAAGGCACAGAAATCAGCTTACTTGTTCGGAAGAAGTAAAGCACAAAGTGTAGAAACGTGATAAAGCGTTAGAGGGGGAGGATGGAGGGGAGGGTAGGGGATGGGAGACAAGTGGCGGATGGGGTAAGGAAAGTCTCGAATAGAACGGAAAGAAAAAAAATATTCCTCGGAACATACACTTTGACGTAATTTCTCGGAAAACTTAATACGAATACGAGGACGTCATTGCGCTGAGAAAGTTTGTAAAAACTTTGAAAAAAAAAATTTTTTTCACCTTCCTAAAATTCACACAGGCCAATTTCGCTCCGATTGACCTTTTAGTGTCAGTGTACACGCGGCATCCTGGTCACGAATATCCGTAAACGTAACGTGCGGGACAATCGAATCGCCTCGTGAAAATTTGAAACGTTCGCCCTTTAAACGCTCCGCCATAATTAATCTAATTTCACGGAAGCGATAATGCTCTTGGACATTTCACTCGCGGGAGCTATTAAACCTATGTCCTGCGGTACATATTTCATTAGAAAACTTTTTTAATTTCCCATTCAAGTAATCACGTGCGCTAACGGGGATACCCTGAATGCCCACGCACGGGTTGGTCACTTTCAATATCGTGTACGTTATTTGGATGGAATCGAAAAAAAGTTCACTGTTTTTATATATCACCCGGTACATTGGACGCACGATGTGTACAGTTGGTGATAAAAAAAAAATTTCATCGAATTCATCCTATGGTGGAAACATCTTTTTTTCTTTCAAATATATTTATCATCAATCCACTTGTTCCCACCCGTTATACCTTTTGCTCGTCGACAATTCTAATTCTTCACAATCGTTCGGCCTTTTTTTGCATTCGTCGACGAGTCTGATATTTTGAGGACAGCGTCATCGGATTAGTCACGGTCAATGCGATTAGCCTGGCTCAAAGCTTTGAAAAGCCGCTTCCCTCCTACACGAGTGTCCTGCTTTCAAATCCTGTCAAAGCAATGCATGTCGATAACGTAATGATCCAGGTGCACGACCAGGGTCTGTTGACCTTTGGATGATCCGTGAAGACTGAAGTAGAAAAAAAATTAGACCAGAAAGAAAAGAAAGGGTAGTGTATGAGGAACGGAGGGGGTAGGGGGGGTGGTTTAGAACTGTTAGAAAATGAAAAAATTTGTTACCCTCGACTTATAAAATTTTCACGACCCTCATAAAATTTTAGAACGACCGGATATCCGCCCGGTCCGATGACGCCAAGATCCTCTTTCACCATTTCGAGAGCCCAAGTGCGAAAATCGTTGTAAAATAGCGTAGGACGCGCGAGGCCAACTCTAATATTGTTCACGCCTGGCTGATTTATTAGGTCGATAAATTTTCGTAAACTCGACCCTTGGTAGGTACACTCCTGCCATTCCAGGTATTCGAAGAAGTGTAGTGTTTTTTTTTTTTTTTTTTTAAGACAAGGCTTCAGAGATATGTTCGAGCAATAATGGCTCTGACAGTAAAGTAAAATAAAATAAAATCAGAACGAAATACCAAAGACGTTATGACTGTAAATTCTGACATAATTAAAAATATTTTTTTTTTTTTCCTTCCAAATCACTTTGTCGCAAGTATGAGCTTTCTGGACGTTCTTTTACGCTTGCTTATTTTTACAACGCACGTCGAACGACTTTGCGGCTATACATCAAAGGTACAGTCGCGAAACTCCAAGGTTTAGGGGGACAAAACGAAGCAAGTACGTTGCTACGCGCAAACGCGCGGCTGCACGAAAAGTTGATGTGCTAAGACTCGGTGATTTTGACGTAAAATAGGGTCGGGCTATGTCGGATAATTGAAAATTATGTGCCAGTTAAGACAGACCTTTGTTCCATTAGGAATTGAATTAAAATCCATTTTCCAAGGGTCCATAATATTCGCACAGGGGATAGACGCCCGGATTTTCCGGACATCCGAAACAGCCGAAGATCTGAAAAAGATGGATGCAAAATAACTATATAAAAATTTAAGTGGAAGCATCGATGAAAGGTTTAAGTGCTCCGCAGAATCGTTCCGCTACGTGTGTCTGCATATTGTCCCAAGCGAAATTCCAGAGTCGTGCTGTGCAATATTCCGTGCGAAATAAACAGCCGCTCGTCTGGATACTAAAGGAAGGAAATAACGTTGGGCGGGGAACGATTAATGAAATTTCAAACAGTAAAACGACGAGCGTAAAACTCGGATAGGCGTCGGTGAAAAAATTTACATTGTACCTCGTAATGTAAAATGAAGCTGCACAGGGTGCCCATAAATTACAGGTACCAATCAGAGCCGCCGTGAAAAACCGTCCATCGTCGTATTTTCATTGGCCTCCCGAAACGACCGAAGGTCCGTAATACTTCGAAGTGTAAAAAAAAGGTGAATAATAATAATTAAAAAATTTTTCCATTGATATATACATAAAAAAAAAATTATAACGCTTTAATCGTGAATTCGCAAAGTTATCCTTAAGATGCAAATAACAATTCCTCGCGTTATTATTCCCTGTGTTTCGAGCTTTACCCTTAAGCTCGTACCGAGCGTTACGCGCGTTACCGCACAGTGTGTATTTAAACAATTTCAAAGTCGCCGGAACATACGTAGCCAGTGCATTAACAGGATGTGACGTCGTGCATGCACTGGCGCAATAAATCGAGTAATCCAATAGAGCCAGTAGCGCGGTAACGAAGTAAACTCAAAGCGTCCCTAAAATACTTTGTGTACTCGGTCGAGGCAAACATAAATCGGACAATAGCGGGATTACACGTTGAGGTCAGAATACGTAAGTACAAACGGCAGTTTCTCGAATAATGCGCACGTGAGTTTACACACGTTTAGGACAAAGAAATTTGCTTGTGGTTAGGAGCTTTATGGAGCTTGATAATTATCATTATTATTTAAGAGGCATGAGGTTTTTAATTAGCACGCTGCCGAATTCCCTGGGAAAATTTCTCGAGCGTGCGGACCGAACGATAACATTAGGGAGCTACAGGTCAAAGGTTAGGACACAGGTAGCTACTGTGATGTCGGACATGTTGGTTCGATGAATTGACTTGAATATTCTGAACGTAATTGCCTAGACGTACCTACTGGTACATAACCTCCGCGTGTAAGGTTAATCGATCAATTACCAACAGGATTAGGAAGTTAATGAACTACGGTATATCGCGGAGGTCCAGTCGACCCGGATGACCCTTCGATAAATGTCATCGAGGCTGACATTGCGCTAATCGAATATTCCGCGGGAATCGTGCGAGTGACATCGAGTGCGACAAATCGATCTGATTCAAAGGCAAAGGCACTCGAGTGCTATCTTCGGAATATACCAGAGATAATATGGGGGATTGGGAGGTTTAGAGAGAGAGAGAGAGAGAGAGAGAGAGAGAGAGAGAGAGAGAGAGAGAGAGAGAGAGAGAGAGAGAGAGAGAG